>JAJPUD010001473.1:296844-347816 GCA_023553655.1 Myrmecobius fasciatus | reverse complement strand
TCTCTCCCTCCCTCACTTCCTTCCTTCTTCCCTCCCTCCCTCTCTCCTTCCCTCACTTCCTTGCTTCCTTCCTCCCTCCCTCCCTTCCTTCCTTCCTTCTTTCCTTCCTTCCTTCCTTCTTTCTTTCCTTCCATTTTTTTTAAAACAACAGAAGAGGAGGGAAAAATCTAGTCTATAGATCCCAAGATGTCTTGGAATATTTCAGTGACCAAAATTTATATTTTTGGGGGGCAATTTTCCTTTGTATTCTCATTTGTGATTTCCTGAAATGTAGGATTAGAAAACCAGTTTTTGATAAATCTGTATGGAATGGGTGCTAGATCTTCTTACCCAAATTAATTAATAAGAGGCATCTTCAGATACAAGGAAAAAGCATTTATTTAGTCCCTGCAGTGAGAGGACCAAGCATACCCAGGAGGCATCTCAGTTCTCAACATGCACTTGATCTGGCAAGCTGGAAATAGTAAAGCTAGTTAAATAGCAAAGACCCAAGTCTTTTCATTGGATGGACTAAAAAGGAAGTAATCTTTATTGACCAATGGTCACCAATGTTGTGAGTCATGTTACTTCCTGAAGCTTAGACCTAGGTTTTGACCTCAGAGACCTCTAGGTCCTGAGATCATGTGACTTCCTGCCACCTGGGCCTAAGACCGACCTTCTGGCCCCACAGACCTCTGGGAATAGGGATCATATGACTTGGGCCTAAGGTCTGGCCTACTCCTTCTCATAGACTTTTTAAGAAAACTTCACCTACTCTCATTCAAATCCCAAAGGGATTCAAATGGAGTTACCTGACCACACCTTAAACTCAAATCACTTTTTTTTCCCTGAAGCAATTGGGGTTAAGTGACTTGCCCAGGTCACACAGCTTGGGAGTGTTAAGCATCTGCTTTATTCACTGAGCCACCTAGCTGCCCCCTGGCTCTCATTGATTAGCCAACAAGTCCCAGCCAAGCCTCTTTGGGCTATGCTTGGATTTTGGTGGCTCAGAGTGAGTGTAAGTAGCAATTGTTTCTATTCCAGCCAGAAACCCTGAAAGTCTTCCCCTTCCAGATTAATTTTTTTTTCCAGTAGGCAAAAGAGGCCATTTTTTGCTTCATTTCTTACCCAGCCTTAAGTCACTGAATGGGCATTGCTTCAAACAAACAGATTTTGGAAAAACCTTAAGCTTAAAAAGGCCGATGTCTCCCAGAGCACCTATGTCTCGTCAATGCATCCAGATAACTTCAGATGAGAAAATATGGCTGGTGGCTCATTTAAATCCAAGTCAAGACATCAACTTCCTGATGTCATTGGTTCTTTTTGAGAAGGAAGGGCAAACAGCAGCAGCAATAGCAGCAACAAAATGTGGATAGTGATAGTACCTCTGTCCCAGGGTAGTTATGAGGATCACAATGCTTGGAAAGCACTTAGCATATAGCAGGCACTATGTAAAGGCTTATTTCCTTCCAGTCATAGTGAATTTTTGAAGAGTTGTGGAAAAACAGATTCCATTAATACACTTGTTGGAGCTATATGGGAAGCAATTTGGAATATGAGGACAACGTGATTCAAGTGTCATCCTTTGACTGCCAGATATATATTCCAAGAGTGTCCATGACAGAAAGATAGGTCCCATAAGCTCCCAAATAGTTATAGAAGCATCTTTTGAAATAGCAAAACAAAACAAAATAAAACTGGAAACAAATACCTGAAAATATTAAGAACAGCAAATATCTGGAAATAAGAGATGTCCATCAGTGAGGGATGCTAAACAAATTATGGTACATAGATATAATGGAATATTTTTATATTGTATGACACATTGAAGATGGTGAATAGAGAGAAAAATGAAGAGATGCAGAATGGAATAAGCAAAAGAAGGAAAACAGTATACATTGCTACCACCAAGTGAATAGGATGAGGTCCTGAATGAGGTCCCTGATGGGTGTGGTTGGCAGAGAAAGAATGAAGCCCTGAGGCTGGCAAGGGAGGAACATTGATAGGAATTGATTTGGCCCCGTAGTCCCACCCTCTGTGGAGGTCTTGGACAGTCTTGCCCCTGCATATGTCAAATCCCTGAGGTTAAATTTCCCCATAAATCTGTGCATGACTCATGCCATCTTTACTGAATCCCTTTTGAGTCAATGTGCAGCAAAACTGCCTCATGGTGTCTTTCTCTTCACTCATCCACCATGCCATGTGGTGTCTCTCTTCTCAATCCTCCACCATGTCTTCTTATAGAATTAGGGTGCTAATTCTCGTTAGCTATTTAGCCTGCCAGCTGAGGGTATGCTCCAACCTCATGGGGTATTCCCTTTCTCCTGGTAAACTGTGAGTTCCACTAGGAAACAATCACTATGAAATTAAAATAAAAATTTTAAAAGATGGGAAGGAATGGATTGTTTGAGTTCTATACTATGGTAAGGCATATTCCCATTTATGAGAGGACAGATTCATTGATATGTTGACATGTGTTCATTTGAATGTGTATTTTTTTTTTTTTTTTTAGGTTTATTCTCTCTGACATGCTTCAAAGTAAGAAAATAGACTAGGGTCTGATTTTGCCGCTTATTAACTGGGTGACTATGACTATGAGGAAGTTAATTTTGCTGAGCTTCAATTTTTCCATCTGTAAAATGGGGATAATTTTTATACTATCTCCCTAATAAAATTGTTGTGAAGAAAGCACTTTGTAATTATATAACATTACTATATAATTATGACATTATTATAATCTATTTCTATCATGTATATTTTATCTGCCTTCTCTACTCTTTCCATTTCGTTCTTCAAAACCATTTTTTCTTCTTTTTTTCCCTCTTGTTTAGTCTCTTTTCCTTTATACATTTTAATCACTTGTAAATAGACAGATGACTAATCAGCTATTACTGAATAGGGAGGATAAACAGAAAATGGAATTATATCATTAACATATGGAACAAGAGACTAGGAAGTACAGGCAAAGCATGCTGTCCATACTCAGAAGAACTAAATCTTCAATGAATAACCCCAGACTCAGTCATCATACATATTTTACAAGTGTGCATTTTTCCAGAAAAGAAGAACACAAATATCAAATATTTATAGTCTCAGTGAATTCAGATGTTTGGCCACATGATTCCCAAAATTTGCTTGTTTGTTTGGTTCGCATTTGCACCATATTTACAAGTCCTTCTCTACTTATGAAGGAGAAAGAAAATATGGGGAAGAGGACAATGAAACAGAGCTTTGAGGCAGGATAATGAGCTGGGGGGGGGAATCATCATTTGATTTTGGGGTTAAATGACTTGCAATTGGGGTTAAGTGACTTGCCCAGAGTCACACAATTAGGACATGTTAAATGTCTGAGGCCACATCTGAACTCAGGTCGTCCTGACTTTAGGACGGGTGCTCTATCTACTGCAACATCTAGCTGCCCTTGATTTTAATTATTTTTTAAAAATCTACCTGAATAGTATGCTTACCTAAGAGTCAAGAAGTCCTCCTCTTAGTGTATGTTCATATTAATAATTTGTCATGTATGCATACTGGTTGTGTGAATCCTAGCTAAATATCTTAACCTCTAGATGCCCCTGCATCCTTTCCTACAGCCTTCAAAGACTTGTGACAAATTGTTAATGTGAACATACACTAAGAGGAGGAGTTTCCATATTCAGTTTCCTTCACACAAAGAACAACAACAATAATGTAATAATAGCTAGTATTTACATAACACTTTAAGGTTTGCAAAAGTGCTTTACAAATATTGTCATTTCACCCTCATAAACTTGGGAGGTGATATTTTCTTCCCATTTTACAGATGAGGAAACAGAGGCAGACAAAGAGGTAAAGTGACTTTCCCAAACAGCCAATAAATGTCTGGGGCAAAGAGTTGACCTCAGATCTTTTTGCTGTACATAAACCAGCTGCTTGAGTTATATAAGTTGAATACAAAAAACAGATCAAGTGAAGCAATTGTGGGGTGATACAGTGAATAGATTTGATCAACCAATCTTATTTACCTCCTTAATCCTCCTATTGATTTCCTGATGCAAATGTTCCTTCTTTTCTTGGGGAAGGTATATCAAAGGATTTATAATTCTCTCTTTATCTCCAAGCTCCTAGCCTGAGATAGAATTCTGGCAAAGTACATTACAGTTAAAATTCTCTCTCTTAGCAATTTGGTTCTATGCTCAAAAACCTATCAAACTGTGCATACCCTTTGACCCAGCAGTGTTTCTATTGGGCCTATATCCTAAAGAAATCTTAAAGGAGAGAAAGGGCCCCACATGTGCAAGAATGTTTGTGGCAGCCCTTTTTGTAGTGGCTAGAAACTGGAAACTGAATGGATGCCCATCAATTGGAGAGTGGCTGAATAAATTATGGTATATGAATGTTATGGAATATTATTGTTCTGTGAGAAACGACCAGCAGGATGATTTCAGAGAAGCCTGGAGACACCTACATGAACTGATGCTGAGTGAAATGAGCAGAACCAGGAGATCATTATACACGGCAACAAGACTATATGATGATCAGTTTTGACAGACATGGTTCTCTTCAACAATGAGATGATTCAAACCAGAAGATAGTCATATACATCCAGAGAGAGGCCTGTGGGAACTGAGTGAGGATCACAACACAGCATTTTAAAGCTTTCTGTGAATATTTCCTTGCATTTTGTTTTCCTTCTTAGGTTGTTTTTTTTTTCTCTTTCTAGATCTGATTTTTCTTGTGCAGTAAGATAACTGTATAGATATGTATGCATATATTGATATAATTTAACATATTTAACATATATTAGACTACCTGCCATCTAGGGGTGGGGCTGGGGGAAAGGAGGGGAAAAATTTGGAACAAAAAAATTTTGCAAAGGTCAATATAGAAAAATCACTCATATGTTCTGCAAATAAAAAACTTTAATAAAAAAAAAAGAAAAACAAAGTGAATTTCTCTCCCTTTCTTCTTTGGGGATGCTTCTCCCTCAATTGCCTCTTACAATCAAGTGCACTGGTATATTAGCAAAGACCTATAGTTGGCATGTAAAGATCAAGTTAAAAATCAAGCAGGGCTATTAGATTTTCTTAGTGGTCAGAGGGAAAAGAATTAGGATTAAGATTCAAATTAAGGGAACAAAGAAGTTACAAAATTATTATCTTGGGATTTGTAATATAAGAAGGGGGATTTTAGCAGTATGACATCATTAAATAGGAATTTTATTGGTAATATTGCAATAGAAAAACTTTTGTGGCTAGGGAGAGTTTGCCATTCACTATTGATTACCATCAGTTTTGGCCTTTAAAGATTTCAAAGAAAACAAAATCATAGAATGTCAAGCCTGGAAGGGATCTTAGTTCACATCTCAATATGAATCCTTTATTCTTCAGGTGAGGTCCACAGAAGTGAAGGGATATAGAACTAACTAACTGAGAAACTGGTACTGATACTGCCACTTAAGTATCACTTGTTCTTTCTCAATGCCCTACATTCAATTTTTTTTCCAGAATCCTAGAAGCTATTCCTTTTCATTATCACCATTGCCTCATTGTTGCCAAAGAACCAGTTGTTGGATAGAAAAATGACTGTTCCACATCATGTTGTCTATTCCCCTGCCTCTAATAGGTTTCACTTTACAGTGAAAGGAAGATACCTCTTCTAATTTTGTATGATGAGATATTATTTTTGTATAATACAGATAGAGGGCAGAGTGGAAATTTTTTCATATTTTCTTAAAAGTAGACTTTTGTAGAGTTTCTTAATTTTTTAATGTTATGTACTCACTTAACAGACTGGTGAAACCTATGGATCATTTCTCCTAGTAATGTTTTTAAATACATTTTAAAAAATACAATGGAACTATGCCCAAAGGGTTACTGAACTGTCCGTATCCTTTGATCCAGCAGTGTATCTACTGGGCTTGTATTCCAAAGAGATCATAAAAAAAGGGAAAAGGATCCACATGTGCAAAAATGTTTGTGGCAGCCCTTTTTGTAGTGGCTAGAAACTGGAAACTGAGTGGATGCCCATCAATTGGAGAGTGGCTGAATAAATTATGGTATATGAATGTTATGGAATATTATTGTTCGTTAAGAAACGATCAGCAGGATGATTTCAGAAAGGCCTGGAGAGACTTACATGAACTGATGCTAATTGAGGTTAGTAGAACCAAGAGAACATTGTACACAACAACAGCAAGATTATATAATGATTGGGAGTAACTAGATGGTGCAGTGGATAGAGTGCTGGCC
This sequence comes from Myrmecobius fasciatus, assembly GCA_023553655.1. Taxonomy (NCBI): domain Eukaryota; kingdom Metazoa; phylum Chordata; class Mammalia; order Dasyuromorphia; family Myrmecobiidae; genus Myrmecobius; species Myrmecobius fasciatus. The sequence continues at coordinate 341,607 of JAJPUD010001473.1, read as the reverse complement.
CTAAAGTCAGATTTTTTTCAATTCTGACCTCGGACACTTAATGCTTCCTATCTGTGTGACCTTGGGAAAGTCACTTGACCCCAATTGCCTCAGCAAAAAATAATATGATGATCAATTCTGATGGATGTGGCTCTTTTTAATAGCAAGATGATTAATGTCAGTTCCAATGGTCTTGTGATGGAAAGAACCATGTTTCCAGAGAAAGGACTGCAGGGACTGAGTATAGATCACAATAGAGCATTTTCATTTTTTGTTGTTGTTTGCTTGCTTTTTATTTTCTTTCTCATTTCCCCCCTTTTTTGATCTGATTTTTCTTGTGCAACATAATTGTAGAAAAATATATAGAAGAATTGCACATGTTTAGCATATATTGGATTACTTGCTGTCTAGGAGAGGGGGTGAGAGGAAGGGAAGGAGAAAAGAAAAATTGGAACATAAAGTTTTGCAAGGGTGAATGTTGAAAACTTCTATACATGTGTTTTGAAAATAAAAACTTTATAAAAAATAGAAAGAATTAAAAGGAAAAGTATATTTAAATAAAATTATAAAAATGCTTTTTAAAAAAGTTCATGAACCTCAGGTTATGAACTTATGGTTTAGGGGGTAATTGTAATTTTTAATGGAAAATACTGTGAATGTATTTCATTATGTTTCACATTTAAGAATAACATATTTTCACTAGAAAAAAATTTAAGAGGACTTCATTTTCTAACTCTTTTTACCTTCTGCATCTCTGCCAACTAGAGTGAGTTCCATGCATTCTCTTCCTACAATAAACTCATGATTATAATAGGGGAGGTAAGCTCTATGATTTTCTAAATATTCACCCATGAGTTAGGAAGAATAAATGAATAGCAAATGTTTTTTTTTTTTTTTTTTCCCTTGTATTACAATTGGTTACAACAAGCATTATAGCTCCACCTACTGGGAAGGATTGACTTTAAAAAATTAGCATTTTGATCTGAATGTCTATTAATAACTAATCTGGACATGCAGTTTTATGCCAACAAACTAAGAATTAAAAAGAAACAGAGAATATATAAAATATAAAATGCTCAAATTAATAGATACCAAATGGAGAAGTTAAGTAACCCAGTTTTGGAAAAGGAAATTGAACTAGCTAAACATGAAAAAATTAACAAAACCAAACCAAAACAAAAACAAAACTGCTTTAGACTTATTTACAGGAAAATTCTATCAAACTTTTAAATAATTAATAACTATATTGGACATATTATTCTCCAAAACTGAGAAAGAAACCATTTTACTAAACTCCTTTTATAAGTCAAATAGTTCTAATATATAAACTAAGAAAGATAAAACAAAAAAAGGACTAAAAACTCAAATCCTTAAAGAATATTCAAAAATTTAATGTTAAACTTTCGGGGGAAAATGATAAAACATTATTCAAAGGAATCATTCACAGTGATCAAGTTAGATTTATACTAGGGATGCAAGCATTAGAAAAATAATTAACTGACTAATTAAAAATTAAAGCACCTAAAATCACATACTAATATCAATAAGTATAGAAAAAGCCTTTGGCAAAGTACAACACTCAGTCATGCTAAAAACCCTTTAAAACATAATTATAACCTTTTTTTTTTACTATGATAAAAATAATCTATATAAAATTGTATTGATATTATTTCCACAATGGTACCCTTCACTCTATCCACATAGCCATTACTCTAGTTCAGGCTGCTCTTACTTCTCATCTAGACAATTACAGGCTCTTAACTGAGCTCCCTTCCTCAAATCTCTTCCTTCTGCAAGCCATCCTCCACACAGATGGATTTCCTTATGGTCCCATTTGATTTTTAGATAGAAAAAGATAAATCACATATTCACTGCTGACTGTTATAGTCGGAAATGAATCATTGATTTAAATGTCAAAAACAATATAGATTTGTATTAGAAATTTTAATTTACCTTTACTACACATAAATTCTTCATATAGATTTTAAATTCAGGTTTTTCTTTTAAAAAGCTATTTGAAATTACATTTAAAAGGTGAGTGGATGGAGTGACATTTTTTTCAGAGAAAGAAAGGAAAAGAATGTGATGAGATAGGAAATAAAAAAAGCTACTGATAAAATCACAGAGATGGTTTAGAGCAAAGATTTTTAGGGTTTATGGATTGATTTCAGGGGGTGGGATAAGAGATTGAATGGGAAAAATAACATTTTTAATGCTAACCTTCAATAGAAATTCCACATTCATTTCAATTATTTTAAAACTTTTTTGAGTGTGAAGAGGTCCATATTTGGTCCATAGACCCAAAGAGGTCTATTACACAAAAAAAGTTAAAAAACAAAATAAAACCTAGTCTAGAAAGAGAAGAGAAGAAGGCACAGAAAGAGCATGGAGGCTCACTCAGAGTTAAGGGATTGAAAATGAATGGGGAGAATTCAACAAAGGACTGGGTACTACAATCACTAGAATTTGAGATTACATATTATGACACATAGAGATAAAAATTAATGATAGGGAAGAATCATCTGCTTATTTTTATAGTTTCCACCTTAAATCAATGGACTTAGTACCTTTGACAGAGCCTTCATCTCAAGGGTGGTCTTCACTATCATGACAAGGAAGTGATCAGAGACTTTTTACATGTTGCAGAAAGATAGGTTTCCTTATTGTAGAGGTCAGATGAGCTTGTTTTTCCCTCTCACTGGAATTCAAAACAGTCAGCAGATGGTTTAACACATTTCAACCTTCTAAGAGCATTTAGAATTGTCCATGGGGAATTCTAGGGATTTAATTGAGTCCTGTGTCTTCAGTGACAGGGAGGAAGGAGTGGGAGTAGAACACACACACACAATCATATATAAGGAAATATATTACAAATATATTATATAAAATAAGTATATAATAATATATAAGATGTGAAGATATGTTCCCTAAACTTATGAATTTACCTTCATAGTTTTGTGGGTCTCTTACCTATAGATTAGAGAAATGTCTTAATAAATAATGGCCCTCCCTAATCATTAGTTGGAATTTTTAGCAAACTGATATCCGTGGCACCTAGTTTATCAAATACTTTTTGGCTGAAATATAGGTCCTTGAAAAACAATAGGGAAGATAGAGGATAGCTTTTTTTTTTTTTTAAATTAAAGCTGTTTGTTTTCAAAACATGTGTATAGATAATTTTTAACATTCACCTTTGCAAAATCTTGTGCTCCAAAAAATTTTTTTCCTTCCTTTCCCCCTACTTCCTCCTCTAGATAGCAAGTAATCCAATATGTCCATCAGAATTGATCATTGTATAATGTTGCTGTTGCCATGTTCAATGTCCTTCTGGTTCTGCTCACTTCCCTCAGTATCAATTCATGTAAGTCTCTCCAGGTTTCTCTGAAAGCATCTTGCTGATCGTTTCTTATAGAACAATAATATTCCATAACATTCATATGCCATAACTTATTTAGCCATTCCCAACTGATGGGCATCCACTCAGTTTTCAGTTTCTTGCCACTACAAAAAGGTCTGCTACAAACATTTTTGCACATGTGAGTCCTTTTCCCTTTTTATGATCTCTTTTGCATACAGGCCCAGTAGAGACACTGCTGGATCAAAGGGTATGCACAGTTTGATAGCTCTTTGGGCATAGTTCCAAATTGTTCTCCAAAATGGTTGGATCAGTTCGCAATTTCACCAACAATGTATTACTGTCCCAGTTTTCTTACATTCCCTCCAACATTTGTCATTATCTTTTCATACCCAATCTGAGAGGTGTGTAGTGGTACCTCAGAATTGTCTCATTTCTCTGATCAATAATGATTTAGAGCATTTTTTCATGTGACTACAAATGATTTTAATTTCTTCATCTGAAAATTGTCTGTTCATATAAATTTGAGTCAATTCTCTATATATTTTATTTCTACTTTATTATTATTATTATTATTATTTTGCTGAGGCAATTAGGGTTAAGTGACTTGCCCAGGTCACACAGTTAGGAAGTGTTAAGTGTCTGAGGTTAGATTTGAACTCAGGTCCTACCTGACTTTAGGGCTGGTGCTGTATCCATTGTACCACCTAGCTGCCCCTCTATATATTTTTAAAATGAGGGCTTTATCAGAACCCTTGGATGTAAAATGTTTTTCTCAGTTTATTGCTTCCCTTCTAATCTTGTCTGCATTGGTTTTGTTTGTACAAAACCTTTTTAACTTAATATAATCAAAATTATCCATTTTGCATTCCATAATGTACTCTAATTCTTCTCTGGCCACAAATTCCTTCCTTCTCCACAGATTTGAGAGGTAAACTAAACTTTGTTTTTTAAACTTGTTTATGATATCATTCCTTATGGCCAATCATGAACCCATTTCGATCTTATCTTGGTAAAGAGTGTTAGGCGTGGGTCAATGTAGTTTCTGCTATAGTATATCTTTTAGTATACTGCTCTTGTTACTTTTTTTCTTGGACCACCAGAGGCCATAGCTGAAAGGAAATAAATCATTCAACCTATTCTTTCTGGCAGCACTCATCCATGATCATCTTTGTGCATAATCCTCCCCCCACCCCCCCAGCCTTCCCAAAAGCTCATATAGACTTTCCATCTTGTTCCTGAGAACTGCCATCAGAATCACTACTACCATTGCCTTTGACAAGGGTATGTGAATGGGTTCATCTAATGTCCCATTCACCATTTGTGTGACCTGTGACTTCCAAAACACAATACTCTTTACTGGCCACCACATTGTTTTCCCTATTAGAATGTAAGCTACTTAAGGGCAGGAACTTTATTACTTTTGTATTTGTATGAGCAAAACTTGGCACTGTATTTGGTACATAGTAAGCATTTAATAAATGATTTTCATTCATTCATTCATTCATTCATATATTGATTTAATTCTGTGAATTGTCTCACTAGAATGACATTTTTCGAAGAAATAAGAGGATTCAAGATGGAATATTTCAAATTGCCAGGGAAGAAGAAAAGGATTGTTTGTTGCCTTAAAAAAAAATAAACACTAGTATTTAATATAGTGCCTGACACATAACTACTTTGTAGACCTGAAGTTGAGGTCTGTGACTGCCTTTCCTGTTTTATTTCTTTCCTGAGTATAGGTGACTGAATATCAATCCTGAGATGGAGAATTTTAGATACAACCTTGTAGGTCCAAGAGGACATAGATTAATCTCCTTTGGTTGGAGGTGACTGACGTCAAGGGGAATTTTTGCAACTAAAAGGATGGCCCTCAAGAACAGAAATAGTCCAACTCCTTTACAATCTTGCCAGAGGTTATGGGGCCAGAAAAAATTATTTGGACAGTGCTAAACATAAATGTAAAATCACTAATTCAGAAGTGGAACCAAGACAGACTCTTTGTCCTTGCTTTTGGAGAGGACATGCATGCTCTAAACTTTCTTTGGAATAAACTCCAGGAAAGAGAGAGAAAAAAAGACATTGGAAGTGGTCAGGATTCAGGGGAAACAAGCTCATCACAATGTCCTTCATTTCCAACTTGCCTCTCTGGAGACTCTAGGAATTATCCCTTGGATGAAAAGAGGGCCTCTCTCAGTTGAGTTGAGTTAGCTTGTTCCCAACTGGAGAGCTGGAGAGCTTATTGACTTTTATGAATTTTTTGCGATATTCCAGTTTATATAACTTTTCCAATTTCCATTAACTATTTGCTTGGATAAATGAATTTATTCACTCTTTACTATTTGTGGTGCTCTTTTGTGCAACTAATCCATGATAAGGAGTCAAACCCACAAGTGTAAGGTTAAGCTACCTTCCCTCTTTAAAATTTAACAACCAGTGAAGCTAGCAGTTTTTGAAACTAAAAATCATACCCCTACAACAGCAATATTAGGGGAAGGAGCAGATAAACATAATTATTGTGTAATATCCTTTCTCAGAGAAGAACAAAGTAGCCTGCCTCAAGGACCTTTCTATGATTTCTTCAAGAAAGAAATCAGCCTACCTTGTACAGGTATGGGCAAAATTCCACATATATTTAAACAGCCCATGTAGACATAAACAAACTGCATGGGTGGTACACATCTTACAATTGATTCATTTTGTACACTGAGTATTTTTCTGCTCCTCCATTTGTGGAGACTCTAATGTTCAGGGTTTAAGCTTTAAATTATTTTCCATTGGGCTATAGGTAGTGGTGGGCTGGGTATAAAATAGAAAGATTCTATGAGAAATGAAATCCAAGTCAAGTCAATAAATACTTATTAAGTGTTTATTATGTGCTAGACACCTTGCTAAATATTGGGAATGTGAGAAAAGTGTCCTTGACCACAGGAAACATATTCTAATGAGAGAACCCAACATATAAAAGGGAGCTGAAAAGCAGGGGATACAGAGGATAGAAAGTAATCATTCAGAGGCATGATAGAGAATATCCAGAGAGTCAGGAGCCTGGAAAGGAATAAAAACATGGCTAACTTGGGCCCTTTCTTTAAAATGGAGGTTTTGGGAAGAATTGGTCAATTGGAGGAAAGGGTTACAGAAGTAGAGTGAACTTCTAGAGTGAGAGTGTTTCTGTGTCCTGTGAGGAAAACACCCAGAGAATTAGGGTCTGGGGAGGAATAAAGATCAGTCCTCATTAAAGATGAAGCTTCAACAAGGACTGAACCTAGTTATCATGTGTTTGAGTCCAAAACAGAAAGAGGCCCCTTAGTGGAGAGGGAGAGGATTCAGTTCCTCCACCCCTATGGCCCAGCTGTAGATGTAATTGTTAAAAAAAGACTATTATATAAAACTGTGATTGCATGCTTCATGTTGAGGTTCACTTTTATATTGTCTGGGCTGCTTTTTCATGACTATCTTCTAAAGAGAAAAATTAACAATCAAAAAATAAATATTTACCCTAGAGAAGGTTTTACTACTTGTCCAACTATTTTATGTCTTAAGTTAGGAATGCTTAAGCCATTTAAAATGATTTCTACTTTATTCTTAGGTTTTTTTTTCTTTCCCTTTTCCCTTCTGTTTTTATAAGCTGAAATTTATTTTGTATACATGATATGTTTTATATTAATAAACTTTGAATCCAGAGGATCTCTGGGCACAGAAAAAAAAAAAACATTGAAATTGATAAATGATTTCAGTTTCTATCATGCTACCCTGTCCTGCCTGTATGTCTCAATATTTTATGCTTCTAATAATACATAAGTGTATGTGTATTTTCTATTGCCTCTTCAACCAGTCATAGCATCACAAAGACAAGGGACAGTTTTTAAAAACTTGAATTATTTGGAGTCAAAACCAATGGAGGGAGGCTGATACAGTAAGTCAATCTTTCTTAGAGCAGAGGATCATTTAGGAATAGGGTCGGTTTGAAATTTGTTCCTAAAATAAGAAGGAAAAGAAAACTTTGGATGAAATACTTTATCTTCTAAAAACGAACTTCATGTCAAAGAAACAGGAAACCAAGAATTGACTAACTGAGGATGGTGCAGAAGATGAATGAAGTGAAGCCAATCAGTATTTTTTTTTTAACAAAAAACTATCGGAGAATACATCACCACCTTGTTCCCAAATAAACTTGAGGGAAGAAAGTGCTGAGATACTAGAGAAAAGCAAAACAAAAACCCCCACCCCAGAAAAAATAGCAGATGTTTTCCTTCAAGGAGGATTACAACAAGGCAGCAAAGAGATGCAGTAAGACCCTTCAGGGAATTCAGTCATTTCATCAAATGCTTGAAAAGAGTCTATTTAGAATGATACAACTGTCCCTATTAGGATGACAGAATTCAATTGAATAGGTTTTTGTAGAAATTAACCATTAGGAAGACTCTGATGAAAAGACAGCCTGGGAACTATTCTGTTAGGAGAAGAGAGAGAATGTTAATTTATGACATATACCCGGATGTAGCAGAGCTAGGAAAGGTAATTATGGTCTATTCAATGGATGCAATAGAATAAGAAATCAGCACAATTATGTTCTTTATTAACACTCATTTTTATCACTGCTTCTGTATTAAACCTTATTATTTCCAAATGGGAGGCAACATGACATAGAAGAAAGAAAGACAACCTCAGAGCTTGGAGGGTCTAGGTTCAAGTTCCAACTCTGATGTACTCTGGAAAAGTAAATTAATCTTTCATTCCTTCAAGTCATATGGCTTCCTTTCTGATCTCCTTGAACAACCAAAAATTAACATCCCCAGTTTTATCTTGTCTAAGCTCAAATGGAGAATTTGGCTCCATTTTTAGTCCTCACTCAGGAAAGTTCTGATATCTTAATGAACAAGTTACTAAATTGAATTTTTTTTAAAAAAGGAAAGTGTAGATGTGTTAACCCATGTATATGTCAACTCAAAATATTCACTTTTCTTTCTAAGGATAGACTCTTTTGTATTGAGATGGGATACTGCAAACTATGGCTGATAGGCTACTCCTAGCCTGAGCTAAGATTTTTACATTTTTTAATAAAGCAAGCCATATAAAACCAGCTAGTAGTTTGCTGGCTTTTGTTTTATAGGGTTCTCTAAGAATATAAATTAGAGAAAATGCTGACACATTAATAGAATCAATTTTCCCAAATAAGAACCCTCTGTCCCAATATAAATCTCTATCTATCTATCTATCTATCTATCTATCTATCTATCTATCTATCTATCTATCTATCCCAGTATCCCAGGTAGGACAGTAAATAGAAAGTTGGGCCTGGAGTCAGGAAGATTTCTCTTATCTGATTTCAAATCTGGCCTCAGACACTTATTAGCTGGGTCACCCCAGACAAGTCACTTAACCCTATTTATCTCAGTTCCTCATCTGTAAAATAATTTGGAGAAGGAAATGGTTTTCCACTCCAGTATTTTGCCAAGAAATTCCCAAATAGGATCACAGAGAGTTAGATATCACTAAAATGACCTAACAAAAATAATAACAATATACTAATGAAAAATATCTATTCCTGTTTGCAAATAAAGGATTTAAAAATTGAAAACTCATTGTTCCCTGAAGACTTCAATTCTATAGTTTCACATCAATACAAAAAAGTCTATCCTTAGAAAGTGCTTTGCATTAACACATAGATGGGTTAACATATCTACTACATTTCTTTTTTGAAAAATTTCAACTAAATGATTTGCTTCTTTGAAGATGTCAGAACTTCCCTGAATGAGGACCAAATTCTCCATTTGAGTTCAGTTGAGATAAAACTGGAGATGTTACTCTTTTGATATTCAAGGAGATCAGAAAGGAAGAAATAATGGGGGAAAGCCAGAAAATGAGATTTAAGAAAGAAGAGAGGGAAGAAAAGATAAAGAAGGAAAGAGGAAAAGAAGGAATGAAGGAAAAAGTGAAAGAAAGAGGAAGGAGGGTACAGAGAAGAAAGAAGAAGAAAGTGATAAAAGAAAAGAAAAGATGATCTTAATGGCTAGCATTTAGATTAATAAGAGCTTAATTCATATGATTTTATTTTATTCTGATAATAATCTTGTCATGTAGGTGTTATTATTCCTCTTTTACAAATGAATAAATTGAGGCTGTGAGAATCACTGGGGTGACAAGTCTGACTCAGTATTTGAACTCAGTTCTTCGGGTTCAATATATTATCCACTAAGCCATCTAGCTTACTTTCTCCTGTGCTTTTCCCTACATTATCGATAATTTATGATATTGTTCTTTCTCTATTCAACTTCTGTGCATTGCCCATAGTTTCAATGATAGACAATCTGATTCTTGTTTGTATATCTATGGCATCTAGTGCAAAAAGTAAATATACATCCATCAAAAATTCCTTATATGTGTATGTTCATTGCCTCTGAGGACAGAGACTTTTTTTTTCCAATTCTGTTGTAAACTTTCTTTTACCTCATTTCTCCCTTGCCCAGGAAAACATGATAAAGTTAAGTGACTTTATTTGGTAAATAATAAATATTGACATTAACTTGACTTCTTATATTAGTTTACAATATATAGATCAATTCAGCAAATATTTTTAAATTATTGAGAATTTGAATTGAAAGAATAATGAGGATTTTTCAAATCTTTCATTTGTGCACAGAACATTGGGCTTGGAATTAGGAAAATGAATCTTCAGGAATTCAAATCTGGCCTCAAACATTTATTAGCTGTCTGATCCTAGACAAGTCATTCAACCCTGTTTACCTTAGTGTCCTCATCAGTTAGAGAAGGATATTGCAAATTACTCCAGTATCTTTGCCAAGAAAACCCCAAATAAGGTCATGAAGTGATCATAACTGAAATGACTCAACAACAAAGACATATTACGTTCTTAAAGTCTGCAGAAGATAGTAGATTCAAGCATTTGAAATATCCAGTGAAAATAGGTCATATTCCACTCTCATCACTTCCTACTAGCATATTTTACTTTCTATTACCATGGTTGTAAATTAAGAAACAAACTTCACGTGTGTGTCTAGATTATTACAATATTCAAATTTTAGACACATTTTTAGAAAATTAAATGAATAACTCACTTGTGTCCAAGAAACGACTAGACATATAACTTTCTCCCTAAGAGATGTTTTGCAAAATTTGATTCGTTTAAGAGCAAGTCATTGATGTCTCCACCAGGAATTTTGAGAAATATGGTTTCATTTACTAGTAGAACTAGATTCCAAAGACACATATGATCATTCCCCCCCACCCCATATTCAAAATGTATAAATGCTATCTTCACTTTTTAGGATGATTTCTATAATTACTTGTGATCATTAATGTCTATCTTCAGTTAACTTCCTTTTATTTTAATGACACTATAGGACTTGCTGATTAGTCAAAAATATAATCTGTGAACATGACTTTATATTAACATGAAGGAAAGAAATTAAAATCCACATACAAGAAAGAGAAAACTTCTAGAGAGACATATCCAATTGGTAACAATTGCCAAACTTTTGAAAACATCATAATTCAGAAAGGCTTGTGTGCATGTATTCAGATGCTGATCTAATTCATCATCCCATTATAGAGAAGACAGTATCTAATACATACTTAGGACCACATGAAACATCTGCAAATTGCTCACTTCTTGAATACCAGTGGTTTCTAGCCCTCTGGCAGATATTACTCATAATTCAGACAGTTAATAACCTACATGTGGATGTCATTTATTCTGAAGTTAAGGAGCTCACTTAATAGATACACCACAATACACACTTTAACAATGATTGTATTACTAGAAAACTTGACATAGGCAATATCTTGAAGAAGGGAAAGTATTAAGTGTTGGATCACGAAAGGCAAGAACTTGGGCTGCCATGTTGTTCTTAGCTTGGCCAAATTTTTCTTTGTTGGTGGTTAAGATTTCAAAGTTTCTTTGCTGCTAGAAAAAAACATAACAACTGTACTTAAGGGTATCTGTGACCCACAAAGAAAGCCTTGGGAGATGGGATGAGATGGGATGCGTAGTATTCACCACTATTTTAATTTATGACTTTTGTCATGTGTCAGGTTATTTTGATAATTGACACCAAATATAATCAATACATTATCTTTCCTTTCCCCCCTCTTATCCCAAGGGCAATAAGCTTTGAATATCTTTTCCAGATTTGTCTGTGAAACTATTAAGGTATGTGTTCAGTCATTTTCAGTCATGTCTGGCAAAGATCAATATCTTTATATCAGTATCAGCGTGGTTTGCCATTTTCTTCCCTTGTTCATTTTATAGATGAGTAATTGTAGGAAACAAGGTTAAATGACTTGTTACATAGCTAGTAAGTGTCTAAAGCCGCATTTGAAATTAGAAAAATGAGTCTTCCTGATTCTAAACTTGGTGCTCAAGGTACTGTGATATTTAATTGCCTTGAACTGTAAAATAATTTTGTTCAGCATAGACAAAACTCATTGTAACTGATATCCATGAATCCCTCTATCCACATAGATTTCAAACATTTTGAGGTTGCTTATAAGTGTCTACTCATTAAGTATAAAGTGGTTGGGAAAGGAAGACTGAGTCAGCAATATCAAAGATTTAGGTGCTAAGGAACAACAGGTATCCTGAGATGATGTGGAGCTCTTCTAGTATCAAGTATGAATTGTCTTGATGGGAATATATGCTTATATATACATATACAAATATATGTGAATGTGTATATGTGTAGATGCTAAAGCCACACTTAATTTGGATATGGCCTTGCCTGAAAGATGTATGAAAAGTTTAACCTGGAAGATGCTTTTCATCTGTGTCAATTTGGGGAAAATAAAGAGATTCAGAATTCTCTGGGGTCACCTCCTGGTACCTTTCTTCTGGAATGTTATTTTCAGTAAGGAAAAAGTAGGTGTAGCTGTTGCCTTAGACAGAACCCTTGCAGATCCCAGGGAAATGGATGACTTTAGAACCTGGAGATTGCATAAATGACATTAACTAGAGAATTTTTGATTTAATGATTTTTGATATCAGGACACAAACTTTCCAGGGGACCCAAAGTCTGTTTCTGAATCTTGAGTGAATTTACAATCACTCTTCAGTTCTATTACTAATGACTGTCTTAACCTCTAAAATAGACAAGCTTTTTAAATGTCATTCATTCCTTCAAGTATTTATACCTTAATTAATTATATTTATTTAGCTATTCATTCATTCATTTTTTACAAATACTTATTATCTTTTCCACACCCACAATGGAACAATAAAATATAAAAATAAACTGCTCTCATAACAGAAATGCATGATCTAGTGAAACAAATTTCCTAATTGACCATTATACATTGCTTTTCATGATTATCTGTAAATTTTTTCGTATTTAAGGGTTCCATCAACAAAGCTCCACCCATGTCTTATCTCAACTCATCCATGTCTTATTATTCTATCTGATTCTTGCCTATGTTGTTCCCCAAATCACCAATGAAATCAAAGTTTTCTAGGTATTTTAATAATTGGCAGATATGTACCTTTCCCCTTGCTACCTGACTTGCCTACTTCCTGTCCCAATTATCCATGTTCTTCATGATACTATTTATACTTTTCTGTTTAACTTGCATATTTTATTTAATGTAACAACTTTGGGATAGTTTCAAATGTATCAATGCTTTTAAAATATGCCTTACAATACAGTATAATATACCTTCTTATTAAGTGCAAACTTTCTTTTCATAGTGAATTGCATCATTTTTTTACACTGATTTTGATGCAAAAGGCATTTCATATTTCATTTTGGAATGCAAAAATTATCTCTTTTGAAACAATAACTGCCTCCAATTAGCTGCTTAAACTCTCATTTCCTATATAGGTTAAAAGACAAATTTTGGAATTTTACTTAATTGGTGCAAATGCAAATCTACATATTTAAAAAGGAAACCTTAGATGGAATAATGTTTTGGAAACATTAAGACAGAAAGCCTAAGAAAGGAGTATCAGTTCTATCATTTGATGTACTTAATGGCAACAATAAATAAAGAATTTTAAAATAAAATATCACTTTAATATTTGCAGAATCATTCCCAAAATAATGCAATAAGAAAATAAAAATAATTTTTATCCCCCTTTCAAATTATTTTCCCTAAATGAGGCAGTTGGAGGTTACAGTGGAGAGGGCACTGGGCCTATAATCAGCAAGACCTAAGTTAAAATATGACTGTAGGGGCAGCTAGGTGGTGCAGTGGTTAGAGCACCAGCCCTGAAGTCAGGAGGACCTGAGTTCAAATCTGGTCTCAGACACTCAACATTCCCTAGCTGTGTGACCCTGGGCAAGTCACTTAACCCCAATTGCCTCAGCAAAAAGCAAAAAAAAAAAAAAGAAAATATGACTGTAGATACTTACTGTGTGATCCTGAGCAAGTCACAACCTCTGTCTGCCTCATTTCTTCAACTGTAAAATGGTGATAAAAATAGAACCTCTCAATTTGTGAGGATAAAATTAAAATAATATTTGTAAAATACTTAGCATAGTACCTGGCACACTGTAGAACCTAAAGGAAAACAACAAACTTGCACTAACTGCTAAGTGAGATTTAGTTTACGTGTTTTAGACCTTTTCCATCTCTCCTATTTAAATCTTTCATCCTTATCTCCTTATGTATTTTTAAAAAGCAATGTGTTAATGATACCTCTGTTCTTATTTTGTTTTTAATTTTATAGTTGTCTTTCTTTTTTTAGTTCTCCATCCTAATTTATTTTGTTGTTTATACTTTCCTTCTAACCCATATTCAAGTCTCTGTCTTTCTGCTGTCCAGGATATCTGCAAAGCAAATAGCCTTCTCACATCATTATTTATTTGTGTGCTTATCTATCTATCTATCTATCTATCTATCTATCTATCTATCTATCTATCTATCTATCTATCTATCTATCAGAATGATTCACAGATTCATTTGAGAGAAGAATTTAATATAAGATCTGTATATCTTGGCCATCAACTTCCAACAATTTCTAAAAAAGTGATTTCATATTTAATAGGATCCCTTAGCATGGACATTAAATCAAATATTACTCTTTTGAAGCTGCCTGCACTGTTTCAGATGAGTAATAGTATTTGAGGTTATTCTTGCCACTCAATATACTTTTATTAAGCATCTACTATGTGAAATACTCTATACATGACAAAAGGGATGATTTTATGTGGAGCATGGTCCCATGGAATATCATCTCATAGCAGTATTAATTTACATGTATTTAATTACATAAGATCACAGATTTAGAATCAAAAGGACCTTAGAGACAAGCCTTTTGTTGTATAGAAGAGGATACTAAAGCCCCAAAAGGTTGGGATTCATGAAAGGTCACACAGGTGAACATCTACACATGGGTTTTCTGAGTCTAAATCCATTGCTCTATTTGTTCCTGGCAAACATGTGGGGTTTTCTGTAGCTTTGTCTACATCATACCAAGAATCTAAAAGAAAATTGCAATAGTCAAGAAGTTATCTATGTCTCATTTAGTTTTCTTCGAAACTCCCTAATGCTTGATTGGTAAGAAACTTGTGCCATTTTCCTTGTGTCTCTATATCTATATATGCTAGGCTGGTTTCCAGGTTGGCAATGCCTCTTGGAAACTATATTTCCTGGAACAAAGTATCCAGCACAATGGGCAGATGCCACGTGATGAGACCATTGAAGGTGGGGTTGACTGAACATCTTCTTCAGTGAAATGGGGGCTAGAAAGCATGTTCTCTATACCATGTTTAGATCTGGAACCAACTGTTATTGATAAAGTTTTAACTAGAACCTACCACCAGTTTTTCCACCCCGAGCAGCTGATCACTGGCAAGGAAAATGCTACTAATATCTATGCCTGTGGACACTACTATTGGCAAGAAAATCATTGACACAGTTCTAATATACTAATTGCCTTAAAATGTGAATTTTTGTCTTCTTTTATAAGAAAACTAGAGAGTGAGAGACAGAGGAGACAGAAAGAAGATATACTGCTGATCAAAACACAGATCTTCAAGGTTTCTTGTTTTTACCTCTCTGCTGATGGAGTGTGAGTCCACTGATTTTTAGCAATAAAGCAAGCTGGACTTCTCCATTTACTTGTTTCCCCAGGTTTCCACAGCTGTAGTTGAGCCCTACCATTCCATTCTGACCACTCACACCACGCTGGATTACTTTGGTTGTGCCTTCATGGTAGACAACAAAGCCAGAAACCTTGATAGTGAATGCTCAAGTTACACTATTCTGAATAACTTTATTAGTCAAATTATGCCTTTCAGTACTGCTTCTCTCTGATTTGATATTGCCCTGAATGCTGATCTGGCTCTTTATCCCTGTATCTATTTCTCTTTATCCACATATGCCCCAGTCATTTCAATGATAAAGCATATCATGAGCAGCTGACTATAGCAGAGATCACCAGTGCTTGCTTTGAGCCTGCCAACCAAATGATGTGAGACCTTCCATAATAAATACATGGCTTGCTGCCTATTGTACTGTGGTGAGATGGTTTCTAAAGATGTCAAAGCTGACATTGCCACCATCAAGACAAAACATAACATCCAGTTTGTGGATTGATAGTCAACTGACTTCAAGGATATTATCAATTACCTGCTTCCCTCTCTGATTGCTGCTGGTAACCTGGCCAAAGCATAGCAGGCTGTGTACATGTTGAGTAACATTACAGCTATTACTAAGGCCTGGGTGTGCCTGAGTCACAAATTTGATCTGATGTATATCAAGTGTGTCCTTGTTCACTGGTGTGTGGGAGAGAGCATGGTGAAAAGAGAGTTCTCTGAATCATGGCAGGATATGTCTTCCCTGGAAAAGATTATGAAGACGTTGGAGCAGATAGTCTAAAGGGAAAGATGAAGATGAGGAATATTAATTTTTATGTTGTTTATACTAAATGTGTCTCCTTTATCTGTTTTGTGAAAATGTCCTCTGCAGTTATTAAATGGCAATAAAGGTGTGATACTTGAAAAAAGGGAATTATGGATATATTTGGACATATTTGACTCAATTGACAAATAGGACGTTCAGTGGTTTTTCTCTCTCTCTCTCTTCTTCTTCTTCTTCTTCTCTCTCCTTCTCCCTCTTTTCCTCCTTTCTCCCTCTCTCCCTCCCTCCCTTCCTTCCTGCATGCCCTGACTTCCTTATGCCTCCCTTCATGCCTCTCTTTCTTCCTCTTTCCTTTGTTTCCTTCCTTCCTTTTCTTTGTTCCTTCCTTCCTCCCTCCCTCTTTTTTCCCTCTTTCCTTCCTTCCTTTTTCTTTTTTCTTTCTCTCTCTCTCTCTTTCTTTTTTCTTCCTTTCTTATCTTTATTTTTCTTTTTGTCTTTCTTTCCTTCTTTGTCTCTTTCTCTGCCTCTGTGTCTTTCTCTCTTTCTTATAAAAGAAGACAAAAATACCAAATTTAAGACACTTAGAAGCACTTATCCACTGAAGTTGTTTCATAAATTTAGGCACTTATCCTCAAAAATTTTGAATAAAGCACAGGATAACCCAGTTTTATGAACCTAAGCAGTGCTCAGAAATTTTATATAGATTATGGGGGGAAGAGGTAAACTAGGATTAAGACTACCCAAGTACTACAAATTAACAATTTAAATGTAGCCAAAATTAGAAAAGGATATAAAGAAACCTGCTCATTCAAATAAGATTATGACATGTTTGCACTGGTTTACTTTTGACTCCATATAGCTATTCAGTGTTCAGAATGCTAACCCAGAGAAAGCAAAGAAAATGGAAGTCAACAGTATTAGACCTGGTGGAGGTAGGAAGACCTGGGTTCTTATCAGGTTTCAGACAGTTAATGAGCTATTTGACCCTGTTACCTCAATTTCTTTATATCAAAATAGAAATGATAATAGGACTTAAGCCCCCAGGTTGTGGTAAAGACAAAATGAGATAATATTTACTAATTGCTTTATAAACCTTCAAGGGCTATACAACTTCTAGCTCATAATGATGAATTAGGAAATATTTGACTGAATTTTTCCACTTTCACCTAGATTTAGCACCCCACAGATACTGCCTATGTGTATATTGGGAAATATAGAAAATGATTGTGGTTTGGCAGGAATCAGAAGGATGATCATATCATAAGTGTAGCCTGATCCCCTCGCCTCCTCATTCTTCTGTCGGTTCTGTAGTTCTGAGAGAGTGGAAGTAGAAGCAACAAATTAATTTTGAGCTGGATAGGACCTTAGAGACAATCTAGTCCAACACCATCATTTTACAGATGAGAAAACTGAGTCCTGAAGGGTCGTGTGCTTTATTTGTGATCACACAAGTGGTAAGTAGCAGAGCCAGGATTCAAACTGAGATACTCCTTCTTCTATACCATGTTGTCTTGAAGGGAAGCTCGTGTGTGTGTGTGTGTGTGTGTGTGTGTGTGTATGTGTGTATTTAATGTAGAAGGTAAAAGAGGAAAGACAGAAAGAACTCTGGCTCAAGAATGAAGTTGTAATAGAATGCCACTGTATATTCAATATCCTCATTGGGTTTTGGTTTCCCTCCTTTAATCCCAGAGCATGCAATCATGGACAAATAAGTTTATGGTAGGTCATGTGGTTTCTTCAATAACAGTTTAAATAGCATAGAAAATGAAAGCAAACAGTTAAGGAAATAAAACTTCCAAATGTCACTTACTTCCACTGGAAGTTAAGAGGGAGTAAGATAACACTTCTCATGGCTGCAAGAGGGAGGAGGAAGTGATGATGGACTGGCAAATGGGAAAATGACTCTCTTTTTAGAGGGATGGAAAGAGAGGAGAAAGGTACAAATTAAGTTCATACATTTCTGACTCAGCTTGCCCCTGGCTTGCCTTGGTCTCCTTCATGACTTCCTTCAGTAGAGTACTTTGGTTCCATTCTCATTGTCAATTTCTCCATCTTGTATTCTTCCCCACCTAAGAATATTTGTAAGCCAGGAAGGGTTCTGGAAACATGGATGCTGAGGGGTATTTCTTCATCTCAAGTTTTCTACCTGCCTGTGCAGACTATACTACATAAATATTCTTAGTTTCCCTGCATAGGGTCTTTAATGTCACCCCAAACTCACAGGAATTTTGGGAATACTGGGGAATGGTGAACATTAACCTTA
Source organism: Myrmecobius fasciatus (assembly GCA_023553655.1). Classification (NCBI taxonomy): domain Eukaryota; kingdom Metazoa; phylum Chordata; class Mammalia; order Dasyuromorphia; family Myrmecobiidae; genus Myrmecobius; species Myrmecobius fasciatus. The sequence goes on along the minus strand of JAJPUD010001473.1, from coordinate 323,194 downwards.
ATCTGTTAATTCTGCATGGTAATGAATCTAGAAGGAGGCATAATGGAACAAAATGAGATAAAGTGATTCTAAATGTTATGAGTGCAATTTTTGCCTATTATTTTCTATTTTTCTAGAGCTATGTCTCAGTTCTGTTTTTCTATTCAGGGAATTTTTTTCTAGAAGCTCAATCAATAATGGCAAAGCTTTTTAAAAATCAGATATAGGGAAATATACAGGAAAATAGATCATCTGAGAGTTAAATGAAATGTTAGTGGGTATCCATCTAGACACAAACATACACACACACTGGACCTAGGGGGGAAACTTGATTTCCATCCTGTCTATATTTGTAGTTGATATAAACTATTGATTTCCCTTTATCTCAGACCTCATCAAAATTGATTAGCTAAGGATAGTTATGAAAAAAGGAACTTAGATCATTGCTTCTTCTCATTCACTCTGGAAAGAGGTATATTTGTCATGCTAGAAAAATACATGGTTTTTAGTGTAGCAGAGTATAAAAAGCACTTCTCAGAAATGTTGGGTTCAAATTCTGGATCTGGTGCTTACTTGATGTCATCTTTTCAGCAAAAAGCTGAAGCCAAGTAGGACTGAAGCCAAGGGGACTTCTCATTGGCTGCTAAGCCAAACTGAGTCCCAGTTTCAATATTTTAGAAGGAAAATGATGCTCATACTATTCATCTCACAGAGTTTCTGTGAAAGTTGAATTAATATACATAAAGTGTTTTGTTACTACAAAAGATCCTATGGTGAAAGATATATTTTTTCCATCACTTTTCCTCCCATGCAGTTATAAAATACATAAATTCTGGGAACAAAGCATATTCAAACTTTCAATCTTAAGTACATTTAGTGCTCTGCTGTTTGGTGTTTAAAAATGATATTTAATAAATGCTTGGTGAATTAATTGGAATGATCAGAATCATACTGTATGTAGTAATTATACATCCTGAATAACTGAGGGGAAATTGATGTTTTGTCCAACATTTTGAAGAGTATATTATGAAAGAGGAATTACATTATGCACCAAGGGTCCTGAAAAAAGAAAAAAATGATGAACCTATTCAGCATGACCTGGTTCCATGCAGAAATAAAATCAATGAATTTTTCTTTAAACCTTGCACATTTTACAGCCTCTCTCTTGTCCTCCTGAGAGTAATAAATCCTTTATTGTCAGGCAGTTCAGTTGCCAAAAGGGAAAATTCTAATGAGATTTTGGAAGTTAAATGAGAAAAGGTTTACAATTTTGAAAGAAAGGGGCCCACTTGTTGTGGAGTATAATTTACTCAAAGGCTGACGAAGTGCCCTTCCTTGTACACAAACTCTTTCAAGCACCTTAATAACCCTTGAGTAAATTAGTGAAGAGAAGCCAACATTCCCCTATTACAATCAAATCTGCCAGCATTCTTGGCAAAGCCAAATCTACTTATAAAAAGTATTTGGATTATTTGAAATGTCTCTGGGATAGAGACAAAATATGAGAACAATAAGAAAGAAAATGCAATTTTCACTAACTTAATTATTTTAATTATCATTTCAAGATTTTAATAATCGAAATAATTTATTATCCTTTAATCCTTTATACCTCTTTAGATACTAGAAGATAATATAGATCCAAGATCCAATCTATATCCAAATGAAATATAATGGGGGATTGTCCAATGATGGATCAGTCTTTATATTATAGATAGGAGACACATGGAGATATTTGGTGTTTCTATTCTTGGAAGTGAATATTAATACAGAATAGAGGAGCCCAAATCTCAGCTTCACACCACACACAGGGATTCTGTGATTCTGTTATGTGTACTCGCTACATGGTTAAAAGTGGACTCCTGATTGACTATTAAGCCACAACTAAAAATCCATACAGAGAAAAACTTTTTTTTTCTTTTGTGTTGTTCTATAAGGTATAAGGAAGACTCCTTGAACTCTGAAGGGCTAGTGAAAAGGTTCCTTTTCTCTCTCTACTTAGGTATGTAGGAGATACTATGGTAAAGTGCTAAACCTATATGACCTGAGTTAAAAACTGCCATAGGATCCTATGCAAGTCAAAAAACCTTGCTCAGCTTCCATTTGATCATCTATAAAAAGAAGGTAATAATACTATCTCCTTCATGTGATCAATGTGAAGATCAAATGGAATAACCTATGTAAAGTTCTTTGATAAGTGCACAGTAATAAATGCTAACTATTGATTATTATTGTTTTTGTGGTTATTATTAGATAATTACTAGCTATGTGACCCTGAGAAAGTCCCTTAATCCTATTTACCTCAGTGCCTTCATTGTAAAATGAGCTGAAGAAGGAATGGTAAACCACTTCATTATCTCTGCCAAGAAAATCCCAAATGCGGTCACAGAGTCAGACATGATTAATATGAACAACAAAATTATTATTATCATTATTATATTAACTTATGGTTATATGTGGCTTCCTACATAAGTCTTTACTTGGTTTGTTTGTATATTCTTTTATTTGATGCAGGATCTTGTGAAATCTCAAAAGTTCAAAGAACCAGAGTCTATATTAGTTTACTCTCAGACAATTTTAGTAAAGCTATTATGACCTTCAAGCAGGACAATAATTTCTTCGATCAGTCATGTTGCATTAGAAGTAAATGTGGTGAAGCACATGCTTTGTAATAACTACTTTGAGCTTAAGCCCACTCTTCCACAGGGATCAGAGTAGTGGAAGGGATAATATGTCTGGTTTCAGGGCAATATGTTTGTACTATAGAAATAATAATTTCATTAAAAATAGCAATAATGAAACAACATAACAAAAAGGGAGGGTGCAGTCAAAGCAGACCTTAGAGTAAAAAATTATACCTCTAAACTCTTTCATCAGCAAAAGAAAAAGAGAATGGGTCAACAAATTGAACACATGATTTAAAAAAATAATTACGCTAGAGAACTAATAACCTAAAAAAACCTCAAGGAACACCAAAGCAGAAATTGTAAAGATCAAAGAAAATATCAACAAAATCAAATCAAACAAATAGTTAAATAAAGCTGGAAGCTTCTTTTAAACATAAAATAGATTTTTAAAAATAGGTAATTTGATTTAAAAGAGAAAAGAGACCAAAATAATTTTCCCCCCAAAAAAATGAAAACAAAAATTCCCCATTAATTGGAGAAAGATTGAACAGATAAAAGATGAAAGGGATGGTTTTAGAGAAACTTCTATGAACTAGTGCAAAGTGAATTGATCAAAACCAGGAGATAAATAACTTTTTTCCCCCTGAGGCAATTGGGGTTAAGTGGCTTGCCCAGGGTCACACAGCTAGGAAGTCTTCAGTGTCTGAGACCCGATCTGAAGTCAGGTCATCCTGACTTCAGGGTTCGTGCTCTATCCACTGCACCACCTAGCTGCTCCTATAATAACATTTTAAAGGGAAAAGTACTTTCAAAGAGAGAGAACTTTAATTAAAGCAATGACTATGTACAATTCCAGAAGACTAAAGATAAACCATTTGGCCCTCTGACAGAGAAACAATGAACTCAAGATGTAGAATGAGATATATATCTTTGGACATTCCCAATTTGGCAATTGACTTGCTTAACTATGTAAGTTTGTTAAAAGTTTTTTTTTTTTTAATTTTCTTTTCTAATAGGGAGGAGAGTGGGTGTGAGAGGAAAACAAATGCTTCACATCTTCTCCACAATTCTCACACATCATTACTGAAATGGCTTGGGAATCCATATCCATCTTGCAGACCATTTGGAGCCATCTTGCCTTCCCCACCCCAACTTGTCCTAGTCATAGAACTTATCATGAAGTCATCAGCCTAGTGTTTGATAAGTTTTTCTCCTCTTAAATGTTCTACCCCTCAGAAAGCAGATGCATCTGTCTCTGGGACCATGCCTGAATCCTTTTTAGAATATAATAAGCTTCAAGAGTCTATATTTTGGTAACACGGCATTAGATACCCAGGTCAAATCTATGCCAAGGGAGGCCTTTGAAAGAAAACCTTAAGGAGTTGAGGCTATCAACTGTGATTTTTTGTAGATGAAATCAGTACCATTTATTGAATTTTTTTCCTAGTGACACTGAATAAGAGGAAAGAAATTTAAGAATGGGCATTATCCAATGATGAAGATTGGCAGGCCTGAAATGCTGGGAGGGTTAGGTGTTGAAGGATTCTCATGACTAGTGAGCATTATGGTAGCAGAATATTGGGGCATGAAAGGAGTAGAGGCAAGAGAAACAATGGACTAAACTTTAAAAAAGTAAAAGGAGAATAAAGTGAAAGGTTGGTTTAGTGAAAAGAGATGACAGTGGAAAAGAATAATAAATCTAGTATGACTGCATAGTGAAATTAATGGATAAATAAGAGTTATAAAGATTTCAAAGTGGAATTTCAAAGGTACAGATCATGAAGTTGGTGCAGTTCTATGAGATACTGAGGTCTACAATGTGATCACTCTGATGTGTAGACAATACTGATATGGGGGGGAACTTGATGGATTAAAAAAGGTTGAGAAACTATGTGTTCTGCATTTTTTTAGAATCTGGTAATCCTTCTTGCTGGACCTGCTAGTCAGGGGAAGAGGTGAGTTGGAAGTGATGAGACCAGTGCTTAATGATGTCAAGATTTTGAGATCTTCAGGGGAAAGCAAGGATGTACGAATATGTTGAGGTAGCAAATTAAATTAAATAAATTATCATTCAATATTATAAATTTGGTTTTCCTTCCATTGTGCTTAGACTCTCAGTAATTTCTTATTACAAAATTTCCCTCGTTTTCTTTGAGTTAGTGAAATCCTAGTTTTGCATGTACACCAAGATGCTCCCTCCAACAACTGTCCATAGCCTTAGACAACAATCTTTATTACTTTACTACACTATTTACTACACTATTACTACACTAATGATCACCCTAAAAAATCACAATCCTAACTTTTGTTTTTAAAATAATTAAATTAGTTCTGTAGAGGTTATTCTTTAATTAATTTTACTCCTATCTCTCCTTTGTTAAATTATCCTCTCTTCTAATTTCTACACTCTTCTTTCTTCAATGTTTGTATTGACAGCAATCAAGTAATTTCTCTTTACAATCTTTCTTTCCTTTGATTTTACTATACAATCCTAGGCAAGTATTTTTAAAATTTACCATTATTCCTTATTTGCCACTGTCCCTCATCTGTAAAATGGAGATAATAATAGCATCTACTGTTGTGAGGATAAAATGAGATTAATATAAGTAAAGCACTTTGTAAATCTTAAAGTTCTATGTAACTATTAGTTATCATTATTATTTTATAACTTATTTAAACTTTATTTAAAATATAGTTTAAAAATCAATTGTTCTCATAGCCCTCAAATGTCATTTAATTATTAATTAATTAATAAAATGATCTTACTACTGGGCATTTATTAATTGATCATAGAATTATAGAATATAAGAGTTGGTAGAGACCTCATTGCCCACCTAGTTTAACTTGTACATAAAAGGAATCCCTAAAATTACATCTATGGCAAGAAATCACCTATTCTCTGCTTGAAGACCTCCAAGGAGAGAGCATAGATCACGACCAATTGAGTCAAAGCCCATCTTGTATTGTAATTTCTTTATAATGATTACAAGGGGAGAATAGACTAATAGTTGCCATTATGATACCCCTTCTCCGGTGTGTCTTACCTTACCCATTCTTTGAAGGCAATTACAGTCTTGTTGCAACACATAACAGTCAAACTGACTTTGTGATAATTTTGAGTTACATTTGCAACAAATCTGCCAAGATTTGCCCCAATCCCTAAGTTCAGATCATAATACCCCATTGTCATTTTTCTACTCTGTATATTTATCCCAAATCCTCTTGAAGGAATCATTCAATAACTCCAAGTCAAAAACCAAAAGTATCTCAATGAGTTAAATATCACAATTGCCTGATGGTGGCATTTGCAGTTTTCTCTGGATTTTGTAAATTTTCTTGACCAATTTTTTGAAAAAATGTAATTTGACTCTGCATTTTAGAGGTAATAATAATATTTTTTAGATTGTCTTTCTAAACTCTTATAGCTCTGTCATGTACTTATGTTTTCAAAGCTATGTCCATCTGAGCTTTCCATTTAACTTATTTTGCTGATTTTCTCCTATTTTTGCTGTTGTATCTTTGAGGTCAAGATTTTTATTTCCTATTGATTTCATTCATCTACCCCCCAAATTTCTATTGTTCTCTGCATCACTGTTGGTAATCTGTTAATAGTGTGTCTTCTATTTTTGCTGATAGAGTTCTCTTTATAGATGCCAGGTTTTACTTGACACGTGAGTCTTCATGGTCTTTAAAATACTTAATCATATAATTTAATGTTTCTTGTGCTAGTTCCAAAGTGATTTCTTGGGCTATTGGTGAACTTGATTTGCTATTTTTTTTCTCCTATTGATGTCAGTTTAGGGTTTTTCAAGTCATAGAATTTATTCATTGTGCTGGAAGATTTCTCCCTAGTTTTTTACTCATTTACTTGTTCTTTCCTTTTCAATCATTCAGTCAATAATTTACAAGCACTTTTGAAGAACCTACTATATAATAGGCAATAGGGTTACAAAGGTAGAAAAATGCCACAATTCCTGTATTCAAGATGTTTATTTTCTTTGGGGGAACATATAAATAGATGCAAAACATATGTAAAGTAAATGCAAGTTAATTGGGGATAGGGTTCAACAACCAGAGGAGGCTCTGTAGAAAAGATAATGCTTTGGCCTAAATTTGAAGGAAGTTAGTGAGTCCTACCTATATCTAAGCAGAGGTGAAGAAGAAATACATTCCAGGGAGAGGGACCAGTTTGGGCAAAGGCATTTGAACAAGAGATCGAGAGTCTTTTATCTGTAAAATGGTGAGCGTAGCACCTATCATCACCATTACACAATTGATTTGAGGAACAAATGCAATAATATATGGAAAGGGAATGAATAAAAACATATTTGTTAAGATCTTATTATGTTGTAAGTATGATGCTTAGTGCTAGGAATATAGACACAAAAGTAAAACTATTCCCTGCTCTCAAGAAGTGGTTTTTTTTTTTTTTTTTTTTTTTCTGAAGAGGGGAACAACATGGAGTATGTGGTAAACAGGAGTTTGGGAGATGATGTGAGATGTGGAGGAAATCTAAACCTCAAGCCATGGGTCACTGAGAAACCATCAACTAAGCCAAAGAGTCCCCAGGTTAGACATTTGAAACATCAAAGTCCTCTTGGACTTGATTTCTGGGGGTAGGAAAGGAAAGGAAGAGGGCAGTAAAGAAATTCCCAATCGCATTTTGCAAATCTTAAAGAATTACCTAAATATAAATTATGTCTGTTAGTGTGCTAGCCAGAGAACAGATTGTCCCAAGTCGCTACTTTGGAAAGGAGTTCACTTCTCTGCAGTCTGTGAAGAAATGCCTTACTTCTTTCAAGGCAGGTGTATGTGCTTTCTTTCCTCACTGATGGAAAGGAATCCTTGGAAATCTCCCTAGAGTTCTCTTTGCTATTCACCTGAAGAAGGATTACTTAAAATATTGATAGAACTTTCAAAAAATAGGACTGTTTTAGGGCAAGGAACCCTGACTTCCTCTCAAACAAACAATCTGGCATCAGCTAGAGTGTGCATTGTACACATTCAGCTAATGGCAATGGGAAAAGCAGATTTTCCATCTGCCAACAATCAGAGAAATAAAATTGTAGAGGAATGGACAGTAGGAACTACACAGAAAGGACCTGCCTACTTATGCCTCCTGGTAAGGACATTAGTGGAGAAAGCTTTGATGTTTAAGCAATCACATAATTGAATCTACTGTTGGAGCCAAGAGTCAAAGAGCTGGATGCTGGAATGAGCCCTGAACAGCCTTAAGATATACAGTGACAAAGGTTAAGTGGGCTATTCTTTGTGGAAACTGTGATAGGGCAATAATACTTTGCAATCCACTTCTTCCTGTCTGAGTAGCTTTAAAATGCATTCTGAGTGTTCCTGAGTCAAGCAACTCAATACAGTTGAAGTTACCTGTGTAGAAGAATATACCTTTGGATTTCTTTCTTTTTAAGCAGAAATACTTGGCTTTAGATAATCAATAATTTTTTTCTTCTGGGTCAACTTGTACCTAACAAATAAAATATTGAATTTTTGTCTTCCATGGGTGGTGAGATCTGTTTTCTTGGGGGTTTTTATGAATAAAATGCTTGTGATAATTGAGGGATTATGCTGCAGTGGATTGGGTGGTAGGAAGGAGGTGATGATGGAGATAAATGGAGAGTCTATATCCGTGGCATCAAGCTCAAATAGAAACAGATCCCTATGGGTTACATTGACTTAGAAAACTACAAATTAACTTTATCTATGTTATATTTTAAAAATCGATTTTGCTAAATAATTTCAAATTATATTTTAACCTGGTTTTTCACAGAGGAACTAGTACTCCACAAAGAAGTACTGTGGGCTATATATAAATGATCCTTGGAATTCATTTGACAGCTAGATGGCACAGTAAAAAGAGTGCTGATCTTGAAATCAAAAAGACTCATCTTTGTGAGTTCAAATCTGGCCACAGACACTTAGTTGTTATTTGCCTCAGTTTCCTTGTCTGTAAGATGAACTGGAGAAAAAATTAGCAAACTACTCCAATATCTAACCTCAAGAGGGATCAGGAAGAGCAGAGATTACTGAAAAGGACTAAATAACACAACAAATTATGAAAGCTATATATGAAATTATAATGCTAATAATTAAAATATTTTTATGGACATTCTGTGCAAATTAAAATACAGAATCCAGAAAAACCTCATAGCATTACTATCATTTGCAGATTTAATATTAAATTTCTTTTTATTTTTTATAAATTTTGCTGAAGATAAATAACATTTCAATAAAATAAATTACAACTTGGAAGGTATTTCATATAATGTAATAATCACATATAAAATTTTTTTAATTTTGATATTGGACTTTTCATTTGAACAAAAATGTGCTATATTTGGCTCAACACTGGATAAACATAATCAAATATAGTTCCATATTGAATTTATTTCTGTATTTTTATTTAAAACATGAATAAAGTGAAAATGCTTCCTCACATAAACTTATGATGGAAATAGTAGATGAATTTTATAAGACTCTTTTAATGAGATAGAAATAATTTTTTTTTATTTTAAGACAAAAATTTATAAGGCCATTATTTTAAAAGGATGTTTGTAGTCCGAAACCAATTGGTCTATCATTTATATTGTCTTCTTTCAAACCTTGTCAGTTTATCAGCTGAAGTCATAAAAAATGTATCCCAGTTGAAAGTCCAATTTAATTTATTTTAAATGTCAGGAAAATATTCATTGAAGATCATTTTTAAAAATTTCAGATGATCATCTCATGCTTGACTTGACATTTTGATACAAAGATGGTTCACTTTCTAGTAAGAAATTAGGTAATGTCACAAGGGACTCAGTACTTTTCATAAATGTGTGGTCGCAAAATTTAATTTCTTAATCATACCTTTTATTTTGTCTTGAACATGGAATACATTAGCATTTGCACTCTGTAATGATGTGTTAAAGTTCATTAATTTTTAAAACGATGTCTGCTAACTATGCTAATCTTTGTATGACATATCATTTGTATACTCAGGCAAATAAAAAGGATGATCTGTGAAGAACCCAGCTAATTCTCCCAACCAAATAGACAAATAATAACTTTAACATGGGAAAATTAGCAAATATTTATGGGTCTTAGAAATTTAGTATGCTCATTGCCCATTTCTCTGCTTAAAATGGTGAACAGTCAAGAGTTAGTGGGTTCTGATTTTATAAAATTAATTACTCATCATTATTAACTATTATGACACAAGTTGTGACATGTTTGGTGCCCAAACTGGTTTGTATGTACAACAGCATGTCCATATTATATTCACATTAGTGTTTTAAAATGTTAAATTGCACTCAAAAATTTCCCAGGCATCAGTTTTGCTCCATCTGTGCTAACTTAACAAAAGGACCAATTGATTTATTTTTCTTCAAAGTATGAATAAATTACATTAAAAATGTCTTCCCCAGTTGTACATCCTGTTAACCAATAACAAAACAACATATTCTCTTCCATCTTACCATCATGCAGATTTCTTATGAATATAATTCAAATTCCTAGGTTACAAATAGCAATTGTCTCATCCAATTTCAAAGTGTAAATGTTACTTTCCTTCTTTTTCTTTTTTCTTTCTTTCTTTTTTTTTTTTAGTGATCAAATGAACAATTGTGTTTGTTTTATTTTTATTTTTTTTCTTCCTATATTAGCCATGGAAGTTAGGTTAGTTTTCTTTAAAATTTATGGACAAACTATTCTTGGTTTCTTGATTAGATCAGGATACTAAAACTCAGGCTGTTGATATAACTTCTTGGTCACCTAAGTACAAAACAACTCCAGGAAGCTCTGGGTCTTTTCTAATGTTTTGTGGACCCAAATGGATAACTCACTCATGGAAGCTCTGCTAATCTGAATCAGCTTGACGTAGGTGTTTCAGTGGATAGAGCACGGGGCTAAGAAATAGAAAGATTCATCTTCCTGAATTTAAATCTGGTCTCAGACACTTGTTAGATATATGACCCTGGGCAAGTTACTTAAACCTTTTTACCTCAGTTTCCTCATTTGTAAAATGAGCTGGGAAAGGAAACTGACAAACCATTCCATTAGATTTGCCAAGAAAACCCTAAAGAGTCACAAAGAGCCAGACATTACTGAACTTCAACAACAAAATCTTCAACACATATTCTTGCTGAATACTTTTCTACTGTTATGGTTAAGTCAATCTTGTTTTGTAAACTGTTAAAAGACTTACGATTATCTCATTTTGTCAATACTTGAGTCAGGCCCATCCCAGAACTTTCATCTCATTGTTTCTGTAACATGTTTTCTATAATTTATAAATCAGCCAAATCCCAAAGAGGCAAATCCTTAGTATGTGTCCACATGGGTCAGAACTTTCACTTTTCTGGACCTCAATTATACAATTAGAGATAACATCTCTAAGGTACTTTCTACATCTAAATCTTAGAATCCTACAAGACTGTTGTTACTATTGTTTGTCCTGTATTTTCAAAGAGAACAATGACATTTTAGGTGAAGTCTTAACTTGTATATAAATCGGATTTAAGCGAGGTAGAGTTCCACACAGTCATCAGTCTCATTTTTCTCTTCCACAGTCACCAAAGTATAGTGGCAGGATAAAAGTCAGATCCACTGACTATGGCCCAGGATCTTCAATGGTTGACCAAAGTTTACCACAGCATGTGCTTTAGCGATTTTCATGGCTGTTGAAACAAATTATTTTCATTCTCATTCTACTACATAAAGTCTTCACATGCTTAGGGGAGATATCCCTCCAACTCACTGACAGGATTGAGGCCTGTCAGTCACTCTCATTTAGCTTGGTTATCAAGGTGGTTTAATAGGGTGTGACCACTGCTACAGCTTCTTGGAGCCACAGGTGAGAATTGAGTACCAGGTAGACACCATTAGCAGCTTGAAAACACTTAGCACACTCTCACACCAAAGTGCTAGTCTTCTCTGGACATCCCATACACACCATAAATCTACCCTATATATGGCAGTAGTAAGGAGATTAAAAAACATATCCCTTATTTCAAAAAATTAGGAAAAGGATGAAAACACAGATGTACTACTCAATGAGAAGTTATAATTATAATGAGAGGATAAAAGTGGAATTTGATATTCTATCCCCTTCTTGTACTAAAACTTCTTGTAACTGCTTAGTTATGCCTTAATCTATGTAAGACACCAGTCTCTCCAGGTACATTAAGATTTAAATTTTTCTAAAGTCTCCTATTTCAATGACATCATTAATAATTTGGCAATGGAAAAAGAATTCATGCTTCAAAGCACAAGAAGATCCTCATAGGAAACATCTTCCAGCTAGTTCTCTGATTTCCTATTTGTGGTTTCTCAAATTTTTGAATCAGGTCACAAATGAACATTCATTTACTTAACTTCTACAATATCCTTTTGAGTGAATCTAATATTATGATACTCTGAACAGACAAGGAAGCAGACAGATGGTAGTTAAAATGATTTGCTGAAGATCATACAGTGAATCAGCCACATGTTAGGATTACAATGTACAGTTTTCCTTATTCAGACCACAAAGTCAGGGGGCCATCAAATTATTATCTTGATCAAATTATATCGATTATCTCGATTTTTGATGCCTTATTTGAAAACTGACTCTTGATTTCTAATAGATAATCCTAAAACTGCTCCTTAGCCATCTTCTTTTTGGCTTTATTCTTGATTGAATCAACATTGGATATAACAGTGTACCATTTATCTTGTCAGGAGAAAGATATTGAGAATATATCTGTGTAAAAGAAATAAAGAAAAAAAAACTTACCCTCCCAATGGCCTATATGAAATATGCTAGTGAAAGAATTTTGTTTCTTTTGAAATAGAGTGTGCAAAGCTTTATTCAACTTTATTTTAGTAAATTCAAATTAAGATTTAGAACTAGAAAGGTCTCAAGTCATTTAGTCCAAGGCTCTCATTTTCCAGAAAAGGTAATTGAGCCTCAGGTATATAAGTTAAGGGACTTACCCAAGATCAAGTAGGTATTTAGGCCATAAGTGGGATTTGAGCCCAATTTGATTTATGTTTCTTTTTTTTTTTTTTTTTTTTTTTGGCTTTTTTGCTGAGGCAATTGGGGTTAAGCGACTGTCCCAAGTCACACAGCCAGGAAGTGTTAAGTCCGAGGTTAAATTTGAACTCAGGTCCTCTTCACTTTGGGTCTGGTGCTCTATCCACTGCACCACCTAGCTGCCCCCTGTTTTTCTTTCTTTGAAGAAGAAACTATAATTTTTAGAAATAGTACCTTTTCTCTGTTGGTTATCTCCAAACTGTCCTATTCATATCTTGTTTGGTGTCCAAAGTTCTTCATAGCCTGTCCCTCTTTGCCAGGTTCTTCTCCTCTGATATCCATTGACAATGACCTTCTGGGAGTTCTTCAAACAAGATACTCCATCTCCTGACTCTAGACATTTATACTGACTCTTCTATGTCTACTGACCTCCTTGGCTTCCTTTAAAAAGGCTCAACTAAAATCCTGACTCCTATAGGAAGCTTTTCTAAATTCTCCTTAATTCTAGTGACTTCCCTCAGGTGATCCTCTTCCCCTCTCTGATCTCTCTGTGTTCCTTCTCTTCCCTGCCCTGCCCTGTCTTTCCCTGTCCTTCTCACACAACAACCAGAGAGAAAAGTACTATCATTATCTTCTATTTTATAGTTTGTTTGTTTTGCTGAGGCAGTTGGGGTTAAGTGACTTGTCCAGGGTCACACAGCTAAGAAATATTATGTGTCTGAGGCCAGATTTGAACTCAGGTCTTCCTGACTTCAGGGCTGGTGCTCTATCCCCTGCATCACCTAGCTGTCCCTTCCATTTTATACTTGAGAGAACTGAGGCAAACAGAAGTTAAGTAACTTGCCCAGTCACTAGCTAGAATTTGAATTTGTCTTCTTGATTCTGGGACCAGAGCTCTTTAACCACTATGCCATGTAGCTGCCTCCTAAATGAATATAAATTGCAGTTTTAAAATCTATTCCTCTTTATCCTATCCCAGGCATTTTCTTCTCTCCTTTCTGAGCTGTATTTGTGTAAGGACACACAGAGATCAATAACACAATGGTTAACCACATTTATCTGAAAAAAGTGTTTAAAAAAAACAAAAGACAAGAGGGAGCAAACAAATTCTTGAGGAATGGGAACTTGGGTAACAAGCTCTCCAAGTGAGGAGAAGGGGAAACAAAGACATCATCAGTCTTGGCCTGTTCTCTTGAGTGAGAGAAGCATGACAAGATCCACTCATGTGCTCCTTGTTTCTCCAGATTTCAGCACCTAATGATTACAGCTCCATTCTTGCTTCCCTTCTCTCTCCAGGTCTCCCATATTTCCACTCAACAGGATGCGTCCTGCTCCGTGTGCTTTGTATTAGTGCTCACTTTTAGCACACTGGTGTATGGTTGATTGATTTCTTTCTGTAAGTAGAAAGGAAGAGAAGGGGGGGGAGAAGGGGGGGGAAAGGGAGCAAGGAGGGAAGAGAAAGAGAGTGGGAGAGAGGGGGGGAGGGGAGACAGAGAGAGAGGGAGAGAGGGAAGGAGAAGGGGAGAGAGGGGGAGAGGGGAGAAAGGAGGAGAGGGGGAAAGGGGAAGAGAGGGAGAGAGAGGGAGAGAGAGAGACGACGGGAAAGTGTGGTGAGCTATAGGGTAGTTGTATGGTTCACTAGGTGGCACAGTAGTCCTGGAATTAGGAAGACTCATCTTTTCAGTTCAAATCCAATCTCAGACATTTACTAGCTGTATGACTTGACAAGTCACTTAATATGTCTGCCTCAGTTTCTTTATCTGTAAAATGAATTGGAAAAGGAAATGGCAAATTGATTCAATATCTTTGCTAAGAAAATGCTAAACTAAAACAATAGAACAACACTGGGTAGCTATAAACATTTTGGAACAAAGATTTCAGTCTGAAGGTCCAAGTCATAACTTCTTGAAGAAACAAGGGAAATTCGGAAAGGGATTCTATTTCCTCAACTTCTCCCCATGCTTCTCTGATAAGTCTTTTCAAATATACTCTTTTGTTGTTTCTTTTTTATCTAATTGCTTTCTTTCACCTGGATTTTGCTTCATATGGAAATTCATCAGTCATAAAGCCTTATATTCTATATCTGGCTAATTAGTCCGTGGTAAGAAAAGGAAAGTGGAAAAAGTCAGGGTTATGAATGGAAATACACAAATTTTAATTAGGATCAAAAGCTAAGTCTCTATTCAAATATTAATAATTTTGATTTTGTTAGTAACTTTTCATCTGATATATAGTCCACATTTCAAAGAAAAGAACCATGGGGACCTCAGGGTCAGTAGGCTAGAGGAAAGTGTGTGTGTGTGTGTGTGTGTGTGTGTGTGTGTGTGTGTGTGTGTGTGTAAAGTCCCTATGACTGGTAAAGCTCACAATATAAGTTGACTGTTTTTTTTTTCTTTAAAATTAAACTTCACAGGTGATCAACCCACAGATTTGTTTTTTTTTTTCTTTCTCCACTACTTAGGAACATCTATAGCATCAATTATTGCTATTGATATTCAGTCATTTCTGACTCTTTGTCCTTTTATCTGGAGTTTTCTTGGCAAAGATACTGGAGTGGGGTACCATTTTCTTCTCCAGCTCATTTTACAGATGAGGAAACTGAGGCAAATAGAGTTAAGTGACTTTCCCAGAATCACACAACTAAGAATTGAATTTTTAAATTCAGAAAGATGACTCTACCTGATTCCAGGCATAGCACTCTACCTACTGTAGTACCTAGTTGCCCATCCATCAATAAAGTGTAAGTCAATAAAGCTCAGTCACCTTGGGCTAAAGGAGAAATTTGTTTGTTTCTCTCTAACTCTCAGAAAGGGGCTTTCCTCTCTGCTCTGTTTTTTAAAATCCTAGCTTGTCACTGAATTATGAATTTAAAAAATTGAATTTTACCTGCAATCTCCACCAGCTCCAAATGAAATTGAAATTAGCTTATGATTTTAACATAAATAACTGAACTCACCAGGCTCAATTGATACAGCTATGGAAAACTCTACTCAAGACTCCCATTGCTAGACAAACCTCTAGTGATTCTTCCAGCCTTCCAAAGCTCAAAAGGTCACTCTGCCTTAGGAAAAAAAATATCACTTATTTATTTGATTATAAATATAAGCAAAAAAGTCACAGCCTTTGCCCTCAAGTGCTTACATTATCATGGGATGGGGGGGGAGGAAACAGCACACAAAAGAATGATGAAAAAACAAGATAGGGGAGCACTAGTGCAAAGGCATGGAGTCAATGAAGCTGAGAAAGTATGAAGCTGAAACTAGAGGACGGTAAAAGTTGTTTGGACTGGGCCTCTCCCCAAGATGGAGGCCCTGGGAAGAACTCATCAGTGGAAAAAGAGGCTGACATGGCAGAGGAATGTTCCACCATGAGAAAATAGCTAAGTTTCAATTATGGTTTGTCCCCTAAATTCCAAAAGGAAATTCTGACTTTATTAAAGTTAGTTAGAAAACTATCTCTTTGTCTCTGTTCTCTCTGTCTCTCTGTTTTTCTCTCTCTCTCCCTCTCTCTGTCTGTTTCTCTCTCTCTGTTTCTGTCTCTGTCTGTCTGTCTGTCTGTCTCTCTCATCTCACACACACACACACACACACACACACACACACACTCACAGCTCCTTTATGGTTTACCTTCAAAAGCTACGAGGGGCATTTTTGATTTCTTTCTTTTCCTTTTCATCATAAATTGAATTAGGATTCAATTTAATTTTGTTGACAAATAAAAATTAGTTTAGTGAACTGGAAAGAATACAGGGGAGTATAATAGCCCTTTTGCTGGGTGGTCTTCCTTACCTTTAATTTTTTTTCTCACCACCTATATTTTCAATTCCATTTTAGATAACTGAGCAAATAAGGCAACAAAAACCAATCCTTGTTATAAATGAACCTGTCATCAGAGAAGAAAAAAAGATATAGTGAAGAAAGCCAAGGAGTGGTTGATATTTGCTTCCTGATGCTTCCAAAGAAGCCAACCTTAACTGCTGTCTAATAAAATGAACCAAGAGTGAAAAGGTCGAATCTTCCACTTTCCAGTAGAGCTGGCTTTAGCAGCACCTGAGGGCCAACATCAACAGTATGCTAGTGAGTAGTTCATGTTTCTGTCTAGTCTGTGGTGAACTGCTGAGATGGCATCCTTGGAAGGGAATGAACTGTCTAAAACCCAAACAGAACCTTGATTTCGCAGAAGCTCAGTGACCAGAGGTCAAAGATACTATTTCCAGGGCTCTTGGCTATTACCCACCCTTCCTTGTTGCCTTACCCACCCTCTCCTTGCTACTCTTTATAAAGCTAAAAAAAACAAAACCAAAAAAAAGAGGGGGGGCAAAACATCAGGATTTCCAACAAAAGATCTTTTGTTTTCTATGAATGCCATTCACAGTATATGAAAGTTGCTGCCCTGCTGGGAGACAACTGACATTAAATTAACAGTCTCCCAAACTGTTCACATCAATGGAGATTTTCCTCTTCCAGGAAAAAAAAATCCATAATTGCCTTGGCTTCAACAAAGCAGAAAATAACAGAGTGGAAGAAGACGATTTTCTGAGTAGACTGTAGTTGAACTGCAGTTCACATATGCTGAAAGTCTTTATAATGGGCTTTGACTATAGAAGCTCTAACAAGCTATTTAATACCTCAAGCTGGTTTCCACCAAAGTACAGATGATTCACAAGTGTGTCACGGCATGAGAGGCTAAACATTCATGAGAAATTCTGCAGGGAACCATTTTATGACATCCATTTTATGAAATGATTATGGGACCACAGGTTTAGAGCTAGATTGTAAAGGTCATGGAGTTTGACTCCTCATTTTACAGAAGAAGAAACTGGAATTAAGAGAAGTTAATGGTAAAGATGGGGACCTGAATTCAGGTCTTCCAGGCTCCAAATATGATTTATTACAATGGGATGTTTCTGGTGCACTAGCTATGAGTGCTTTAAGGCAAGGCAGATGGTGAACAGACAAATAAGTATACTATTAGTCATTTTTAGCAATGCTCACACATTGTTGGGCTCTGTCATGGACTAGCTTCTTTTTTCTCTCTACATTACTTCACTTGGTCATCCCATCAGTTCCCATGGATTCAATTATCATCTCTATGCTGCTGATCATCAAATCTCCTTATTCAGTTCTATACTCACTGCTGATTCTACACTCATGTCCAATGGTCTGCTAGATATCTCCAACTTAAGACATCTTAAACAAGCTATATGAAATAGATTTCATTATATCCCTCCAAAAAAAAATCAAAACAACTCCCTTTCTTCCAAACTTCCCTATTACTATCAAGTAACCACTGTCCCTATTAGTATCAAATACCACTATTCTCCCCATCTTCCAGGTTCACAACTTAGGTAGCCTTGAATCCTCACTCTAGTTCACCTTTGTAATATCTCTTAGATATAGTCCCTTCTTATCTTCTGACATCCCCATCACCCTGATGCAGGATCTCCTCTCTTCACATCTAGACACCAATATAAAGAACAAGGGGACCTTGCATTCTTTACTCTTTTAGACCAATTTTATGCTGATCAAGAAACAATTTACTACAGAATTTAACTTGTGAAAACCTATTTGTATAAAGAGGGTCACTGATTTTTTTGGGGGGGTAATAAGGTCTTAAGTTTTTTTGCATCCCCTTTTTAAAGGGAAGGGAGGAAATGTGATTCCCCCCCCAAGTTGATATAATCAAAAGTATCAAAGGGTAGATGACAGAGGTAATTGCTTTAATACCTGGTGATCCCTTACACAACAGAAACACCTCTCTCAGTCAGAAGTGAAAAATTACAATTGCTTGAGCTAGCAAATTAGCCACAACCCTGGTGGTTTTAAATAGCTAAACCCTGGGGAATTTAAAAGAGTTTGTCAATTTGAGCCAGCAGTGGAAAGAGATCCTTAAGAGAAAGGGAGGAGAGAATTTCTTTCTATTTTCTACCAGTGTCCATCCCCCCTGTTAACTCCTCTCTCTCTCTGTGTCTCTCTCTGTCTCTCTCTGTCTCTCTCTCTCTCTGTCTCTCTCTCTCTCTCTCCCTCTTTCAATTTTTTTAAAAGAATTAAATCCGGAGAGATTTCTGCAGGGTACTTCTGTGGTGGAGAGAATAGGGAGGTAGAAGAGATTTCTTTCTCTTCCCTTCTTCCATTAGCTACAACATCTAGTAGTAACTTGCTCAGAGAAAGAAACCCTGCCCAACAATTCTAACTTTCACACATTCAGTAGAATTTAGAGGTATGATGAGTAAACAGAGAGAGAATCAGACCAGATATATACAGATTTTAAAAGAACAATCTTTGGAGTGAGGATGGGGCAGCTTCAGTGAAATGAACTGTGGGCAGAAGAGAAGACAATAGCTATGGGCTGTCCATCAACTCAAGACAGAGTTCTCTGACAATTGAAAATTAATCTGAGGAGAGGACCAAACCTTGGAAACCCATCTACCCCAAAGAGATATTGTACCCAAGGGAAGCTGCATGAGAATTCTACAAAGAAAGAAAGAAATTTCAAGTTATACAGCACCCAGAGCTGTGAATTATCTTCGTTTCACCTTTCTCCTGTATTTGTCTTTTACCATCTTGCTCTCAATTTGAACCTACTCTTCCCATGTCTGCTTGGATATTTGTGAAAGAGTGTGTTCCAGGTTCATGGGGGAAATACTTTGTGGCTACTGTTTAGACTGTGCCATCTTATTTGTGCCTTTTCTAATAGCTAATTGTGTCTGCAGCATCTACACTGGTAGATGCTGGTTAAATGTTGGAAATCTAAAATCCAAGGTAGCAGCTGCCCTTTGGGTATTCAATCTGCAAATCTGAGTATAAGTAGGAAGTAGCCCATAAGGATACTACATTGTGGTACCCTCCACACTTCAACTAACTTGAGAATTGATCTTTTTGACACTCTTAAAAATATGTCACTGCCAGCATCGACTTCTTATATATGTACTTTGTAGAGTCTAACTGCTTCTTTCATTTTCCATTTCCTCTGATAACACAGCTAGAAGGAGAATGTTAAGAAACCCAAATGAACTGGTTTTACAGTAATGGAGAGTGAAAAGAATTTTATTATATCTACATATATTCAACTACATGAAAATTATGTTGCCATAAATTCTGTTTACATGTAATCTTTATAATCTTTTACATTCTTTATCTATTCATTATTCTTTCTTTTACTTAATCTTCAAGGATTCTTGAGATGTCTTTGTTTTTAGTTGGGTCTCTTGCCAAACTCTCTCCAGATTTATTTTATACTCCTTTGTTTCTCATGGCTTTATCAGGTAATTACTGCTAATTTTTCACCATCCTTTTCCTCTGAAAGAGTTGAAAGATTAGTTGTTATTCTAAATCAGTTTTGTATGTGACTGCCATCTCTGCTTCTTGGCAGGCAGATCAAACAAGGACTACTGTAGTTTCTCATGATCTTTTGGCACCATTGTTATGACAATTGATTTGCATTGGTTATACTTATTTATGAAGTTGTTATAATCAATATTGTACATTCTCTGTTTTTAAGCATCAATAGCTTATTTAAATATATCAGGTTAGAACTGTTGTCTTTAAAATAGATTTGTACTGATATCTTTTGTTTTTAAGTTACTTAGCTATCTCCTACATCCTTCTTACTATCCACTCCCAGAAAGTCATCCCTTATGACAAAAAATTAAAAATAGAAAGAAAAGTCAGCCAGACACATAAATACTTTGAAAAAAAATCTGATATCAAACACAGCATTCCACACTCATAGATGATGCTCTTCACCTCTCCCCCAGGCATACACATGCACCATTTTAAATGAGCAGGAATGGATATACTCTTGCATCTCTTCTTTGGGGCCCAAATCCATTTTTGTATATTTCACAACATTAATTTTCAATTCTTTTATGGATATTGTTCTTTTCATTTACCTAATTTTGGACAGTGTGTAGTTCCCCCCCTCCCCCAGGCTCTACTTATTTTGGTTCGGTTAATTTATTCAAATCTTTCAATGTTTCTCTGTATTCATCTTGTTCATGATTTTGTAGAGAGCAATGATATCCTATTGCATTCATGTGTTCATTTCATACCTCCTTTGTTTCAACTTCTTTTCTACCACAAAAAATATTCTTAGAAATATTCTGATTTATATGGAGTTTTCTTTTTTTGTTTTCTGTTTTTTGTTGCAAAAGGAAATGGACTGTTTAGCAACTTTTTAAATCTAAAATCAAATTCATTTTTTTAGGATGGTTGCAATAATCAACACTGTTTTTGTGTCTGCGTTTGTACAACCCCTCCAACACTAACTATCCCCACCTTTTGTCATTTTAGTCAGTTTTTGTGCATGTGAGGAAAAACCTCAAGATTGTTTTAATTTTGTTTCTCTTATTATTAGTGACCTGGAGCATTCTTGTATATGTTTATTAGTAGTCTGTGAATTTTCTGAGAACTGTTCAGACTCTTTGAAAACATCTATTAGTGAATGGTTTTAGGTTTTCTAACAGAAATATATTTCTGTTAATTGTTAATGTATTTTGTATTTTGTATATGAAATCCTTGTCAAAGATATTTAATGGAATGATTTTTTTTTTACAATTGTCCCTTTCCTTCTTAATTTTTTTTTTAAATTTGGCAAAAACTTAAAAAAAAAATGAAGCTTATCTACTTGGCGAGAGAAGATGCTAAGTTTTCTTTTTTCTTTTGCTGAGGCAATTGGGGTTAAGTGACTTGCCCAGGGTCACACAGCTAGGGAATGTTAAGTGTCTGAGACCAGATTTGAACTCAGGTACTCCTGATTTCAGGGCTGGTTCTCTACCTATTGCACCACCTAGCTTCCCCAAGATGCTAAGCTTTAAAAAGTGAATGGAAGGTTAAAAATGAAATTAATCAAGCCCAAATAATATCAAAATAGGTGGATTTTTCTTAAAAATTTGAACCATTCTAATCTGAGACATTCATATCACTTCCATGTCCATAACATAAAATGAATTTTGTTTATGCAGAAACTTTTCTATTTCAAAATTATTTAAATATTTTTTGGTAATTTTCTCTAGCCTTTGTTAATTAAGAATTTATCAATGCATGGCTGTGAAATATATGTGATCTGTTTTTCTACTCATTTTAAAATAGTTTCATCTTTAATATTCAGGTAGCATCTATTTTTAATGTACTTAAGGAAATGGTATGAGATGTGGACCTTAGCTTAATTTCTATCAGATTACCTTCCAGCAATTCTTATCAAATAATCTTTTTCCAAGTAATTTATGTATAAAGGGAGCTGATACAATCCCCCACATGTAAAAGACTAAGGAGCCCAATTCTGGAAAAGCACAACAATGAATAATGGAAATGCCCTGATCCCTAATTTGAAGCATCTGGACATTCTGTAGCTAATTCCAATCATTTAATCATAAGTCGAGATGACAAACTGTTTATCAGATGCAAAGCTGGAAAGGAGGTGTAGTCAAAGGTCACTGATCAGCCAAGGCTGGTCTCTTGGCTTGATTCTGTTCTTTTTCTACCTAATGTGTTCAAGTGGAGAATTAAGGATTTAACTCTTGATAAGAGAAAGACCTCAGGTTTTTAACTCCTAATTGGAACCACCATCATGTGACCAATGAGCACATAGATCTTTGGTTATTTCTTTCTCTGTTGTGTCTGCTTTTAGATAGAGGAAATTAGAGATGTCTATGTTTTGGGATCTCTGAAAGGTCAGAATGGTGAACCAAAGAGGCAGAAGTTTGACAGCAAAGACTGATATAGTGAATAATCTGTCTAACCCAGTCCAGTGGTAGCTAAAATGAAAATTCATTCAGCAACTATGCTGCATTTGGAAGTAATCTTGGTGGTGACTGATACTAGTCAGGGACTAATTTCAATTTGAACTTATTTTCCCTAGATACCTAGGTAGTAAAGGTGAAAGTCTTGTTAAATGCCCTAATCATCATTTTAGAACAGTCCTTTCCCACTGACTGCTTAGCCAGAATTTGTCTTTTAATCTCCATTACTAACTACTGTTGTTCTCTTTTCCTACATTTCTGTCTAGAGATATGGACTTGTCAACTTACAGCTCGTATTACCATGTGGTAAAAGGATAAGGCTTTCGAGCAATTCCCTTTGCTTAAGCCATCTGACCTCCTAAAATGAGCTTGGGACTTTTGCCTTATATTTTATTTTATCCTTTTTGGTTTGAGGTAAAAGGAGGGGAATTCCTGAATGAAGAACTTGAGCAATGGGGCTTGGATACTGGGATTCCAGGCAGCATGTTGCAATCAGCCCAGGAAGAAAGCCTTAAGAAACCAGGTCCAGAGATGCTGAGAAATGTGACATGTAGCATGAGGGAGAATGTGCCCCCACATGCTGGGAAAGAGAAAGATGTGAACTTCTGTTTTTGCTGTATCATCAAATTAAATATGTCTTTGTAAAAACTAATTTGTTTAAATGGAAAAGATGTAACCACTATATTCCAGAAGACTAAGTCTAGAGCCAATTAGATGAAGGGAACAAGCATTTGTTAAGTGCCTACCTTGTGGGAGACATTGTGTTAAGTGCTTTGAATTATTATCTTTTTAGAGATCTTCCCAGTCCCTCAGGCTTCATATCCTAGGAGTCATCTAGGACTTACATCCTAGGAATCATTCAGGACTTACATCCTATGGGTCATTCAGGACTTCTCACTATTTTTTATCTCCCATACCCAATCTGTTGCCAACTACCAATTTCACCAATGCAATATCTCTCAAATATTTCCCCTACTCTTTTCTGACACTGGCTCTATTCTAATTTTGAATTCTGACACCAGCCCTCATCACCCCACTCCTGGACTATTAGAAGTTCCTGCTGGTGGGTCAGCCTGCCTCAAATCTCTCCTCTCTTAAGACCATATACTTCTCACATTCAAATTCTAATGACTTTCTATCAACTCAAAGATCAAATAGTCATCAAAACAAAATATTTGTTGGCATTGAAAGTTCTTCATAACTACCTTCTCTCCAACCCTTAATTTTCCAGTTTTTTTTTTTTTTTTTTTTTACTTTACTCCCATGTTCTTTTCAATTCAATACCAGTGCCTCTATTTTATAAACAAGACACTCCATCTCTCAGCTTTGGGCATTTTTTCTGTTTAGAATGCTTTTCCTCTTCATCTCTGAGTACTGACTTCTTGTAGTTTTTTCAAGGTCCAGCTAAAAATCTCTTTCTTCTGTAGGAAGCCTCTCCCAACTACTCTTAATTCCAGTGCCTTCTTTTTGTTAATTATTTCCTATGTATCCTATATTTAGTTTATACACATTTGTTTTCTTGTTGTCTTCATGTTAGACCATAAGATTCTCCAGGATAATGATTGTCATTGGCTTCTTTTTTGTGTTTCCAGTTCTTACCACAATACCTGGCATATATTAGGTGCTTAATTAATGTTTATTGACTAACTGTGAAAATTAAAAGACTATTATGTAATGAGCCAGAAAAATTAGATTGTGCAATGTTTTAAATAGCCAGTCGAGGAATTTGCATTTTATCTTTGGGAACCAGTGAAATCTTTTGAAAAGGGAAATGAGGTAGTCAGAACTATGCCTTAGAAATATCATGGTAGAGAATAGTTTAGAAGAGAAGAATGGAAGCAAAGGAACTCATTGGAAGAACAACGTAATGATATAAATAAGAAGGGATAAGGATCTCAATTAAGGCAGTGGCTTTATTGTTATGACATTAGAAGATTGGATCCAGAGGGTGAGGGAGAGTGAAGAAGCCAAGATAATTTCAAGGGTGTGAATCTAAGGGACTACAAGGATTGGGTTGTCTGGAAAAAATTGGAAATTAGAAAAATGAATTTGTTTGGTAAATATGTTAATATCTATCCCTATAATATAATGATAAAATAATGTGGTAGAAGATAATAACTTCTATTTTACATGTTGAGTTCAAGATGGCCAAAGAATGTCCTATTGGAAATGTTTGACAGGCAGTTGGTGATGGACTGGAGCTCAAGAAGGAGACTACGATGAGTTTATAGTCTGCTTATTGGTCATATTTGAACTCACAAGAGATATAGAGATCATCAGAGAAAAAAAGAGTAGGGGGCCTGGGAAAGAGCCTTGAAATATACCATTAGAGGACCTGGAAAAGGAAAGAGGAAACAAGCATTCATTAAGTTCCTACTATATGCCTGATACTTTATAATAATATATAATTTGTATATATTTAATATATAAATGACATATATGTTATATATAAATCTTATGTGTCATATAATAGATTGTTATAAAATATTACATTATTTAATATAATAATAATATAATTCATGTATGTAAAATATAATTATATATGTATATATACAATATATGTATCTATAACATATAGATACATATATACATAGACACACATATGCATGTATATGCATACTTATATATTATTTCATTTGATCATTGCAACATCCCAGAATGGAGGTGCTATTATTATCTTCATTTTACAGCTGAGAAAACTAAAACAGAAGGAGGTTAAATCACACAGGGTCATATAAATTTAAGTATCTGAGATAAAATTTTAACTCAGGAATTTCTGACTTCAAGTCTAACACACTCTATCCACTGTATCACCTTGCTGCAGAAATTTCATTACAAGCTTGAGAAACAATTTTGAGCTATATTTTGAGCTGGAACAGTCAAAGCAATGCAAAGCATTCTGTAGCAGAGAGCATTGGGCAACTGTTTATCTTCTGGGAAATTGGAAGAAATTCAGGAAATGG
Source organism: Myrmecobius fasciatus (assembly GCA_023553655.1). Classification (NCBI taxonomy): domain Eukaryota; kingdom Metazoa; phylum Chordata; class Mammalia; order Dasyuromorphia; family Myrmecobiidae; genus Myrmecobius; species Myrmecobius fasciatus. The sequence goes on along the minus strand of JAJPUD010001473.1, from coordinate 297,880 downwards.
GAGCTGCAAGGCAGAGTAACATAGGATGTCAAAAAAGGGCCCAAGATAGGGGGAGAGGCCATTGACATCTGGAAACAGTCATAATGGACAGGAACTATTGGGAAAGAAAGATTGTACAAACCAGAACTAAGCATAGAAACATCAATATGGAAGAATTGGATGTGTCCACTGAGTCTAACTCACAGCAGACAAAGAATTCTCCTTCAAAATTTGTTTTACAATTTGCCCTCCAGTGACTAGGAGGATTCCATTATCTTTCAAAGCAACTTATTACACTTCTTTAGATTTAATTGTTAGGAAATTTTTCTTTATCAAAGTTAAAATCAACTTATTTGCAACTTTCACACACTGATCCTACAGAATTTTGGTAAGGAGGATGAGAGAGGCAAGTTATGTTCAATTAGCATCTGGGGCATCCTGCTGTCAAGGGGGAGGTCCTTATAATAGCTATTCCAGGTTCAAGTACTTCATGCCTTCACTTGTACTTATAATCATATCTTTTTCTTTTTTTGAAAATTTTAAATTTTATTCTGGGTACTTGTCTTACAAATAATATCAACAAAAATATTAGAGGGATCTTACATACCATATGCTGTATCTTCATTTTACTGATGAAAACCTTGAAACTTAGGGAAGTAAATTACTTGCCTAACATCCCATAGTGAGTAAACATTGGAGGTGTGATTTAAACTCAGATTCTTTGACTCAAGTGCTTTGTTTTCTCATGTACCACTAATGCTAATGGGTTCATGCTCTGCCACTTGAAAGTATAATCGTATTTTTTTCAAGTCCCCATTGATGTTTACTTTTTTCTAATTATTCAGAGGATATAATTAGTTTAACGCAAAGGCATTAATAAAATAGCATTGTTTTAAAAGTAGAAAACTTTCACCTCATAAACTTAGTACTTATTCTCCCACAACTACAGACACCATTGGTGAAGAGAGAGAATATGCATAGAGACACACAGGTAGGAAATACCTTTGGCCTTTTATGACCTTTCATAGTCATGAAGTGATAATTCACCTCTGATATT
>JAJPUD010001473.1:269387-296444 GCA_023553655.1 Myrmecobius fasciatus | reverse complement strand
TACACTCAGATAGTTCATCATCTCTGTCACTTTTCAGTCATTTTTAGTGTGACTCTGTTACCTCATTTGAGGTTTTCTTGACAAAGGTATTGGAATAGTTTGCCATTATCTCCTCCAACTCATTTTACAGATAAGGAACCGAGGCAAACAGGAATACCCAACTACTAAATGTCTAAGGCCATATTTCAACTCAGGAAGATGAGTCTTCCTGAGTGCTCTATCAACTGCACCACTTAGCTATCCCAACATCATCCATTTTCCTCCTTTTTGCATTCAAAATTAGTCCATTTTAAATCTCCTATCATAGTTTTCACTAACTCAGCACTACAGCATTCTCAGCTGTATTCATGCCTGGGACTGTGAGAGAGATTCAAGTTTTGCAAGTGTATTGAGTGGATGCTCATCAGTTGGAGAGTGGCTGAATAAGTTATGGTATATGAATGTTATGGAATATCATTTTTCTATAAGAAACAATCAGTAGGATTATTTCAGAAAAGTCTGGAGAGACTTACATGAACTGATGCTGAGTGAAGTGAGCAGAACCAGAAGATCATGGTACAAAGCAACAACAAGATTATATGATGATAAATTCTGATGGACATGGCTCTCTTCAACAACAAGGTGATTCAGGCTAGTTACAATGGATTTGTAATGGAGATAGCCATCTGCACCCAGAGAAGATTGCGGGGACTGAGTGTGGGGATCACACATAGTATTTTCACTTTTTTTGTTGTTGTTTTGTTTGCTTTTTTTTCCTTATTTTTTTTTCCTTTTTTAATCTAATTTTTCTTGTGTAGGATGGTAAATGTGGAAATATGTATAGAAGAATTGTACATGTTTAGCATATATTGGATTACCTGCTGTCTATGGAAGGGGGTGGGGTGAAAGGAGAGAAAAAAATTGGAATATAAGGTTTTGCAAAGGGGAATGTTGAAAACTATCTATGCATATATCAATTCCTTTCCATAGAGTAAGTAAAGATTTTTAAGGTCCAACTACATCTTCATTCTTTTCTGCTATTATTTTGGGTTAGTTTTTAATCAACCATTTCCTTAATGAATGAAAGAACCCCCCTGGAGTTCTTAATATTTTTTTTATATACTAGATTTCTTTGGTCATCTGAGGGGGCCTATAGATTTCTCAGAATAATGTGATTAAATGCATAATGGGACTAGAAAGGAAATTAATTATATGGAAATAAAGTTATCAGAATATTAACGAAAACAAGTTTCTAGACCCAAAATTAAGAACCTTTGACTTGAAGGGAGTTACTTGCCTATTCTATGCTAATAAAAAAGTTGAAGCCAAGGAAATTTTTTATAAAACATTTCTTTATTGATTTTCCTGAGAAGCTAAGAATAAGGACATAGGATCAGAAATGACTAGAAAATGTTGTGCTTAATTCATTGAATAAATATTTTAAAACAACTTTCATGGATGCTGGGTCACAGAAAGGCAATAAAGAAAATGACATATCTTAAAGGACATTAATGAGATAATATCTGTCAAATGTTTAGCACAATTTCTGGCACACAGGCACTATAGAAATGTTAGTTAGCTATTAGTAGCTATCAAGGATCTAATTGGATTCTCTTGAGCTGGCCACCATCTCACCAAAAATAATTCAATATATTTATATTCATGTGGCCTGTTTCTTTTCTTGGTTTACCCTTCACAGACTTGCTCCTGACGGTTGAACTCAAAATTGCCAGGTAAAGTACATAGCTTCCTCTTCTGCATTGTTTACACTGACTCCAAATGTCTGCTACTGGGCATTGATGTCATGGGAAAAATGCCTGCCAGGGGGCCCTTCTAAAATTCACAGGATATAGAAGGCTGCCCCAGTGACTTATCTAATAACAAGAAGCTGAAGCCAGAGTTGCCACAGCCTATTACTGAAAATGTCAGTTCCTTGTAGACCTCCTTCCGTTGCATCCAGTAAAGGGGCAATGGAGCCAAAGCACAAATTGTTGATCATGGTCCAGACTGAAACCAGAAGGAGGGCAGAGGAATCATGTCACCTTGAAATAATCATTTGAGTGAGTCATGCTTCACTCCTCTTCATGCATCTGTTTTTGCTAACTATTGCCAATACGGTGAAAATGATTTGTTGCAGGGGTGGAAATTTTTTTTTTTTCTATTAAAGACCACTGAGCCACAGAGAAAATTAATCCTGGCCACACAGAGTAAAAAAGCAATTTAATTTAGTTGGTTGGATTTTTTTTTCTGAAAAGGTTATAATTATGTGATCTTTAACTTTAAAAATCTGATTTTCAATTTCATTTAATTTTATTTCTTCTTTCTTTTTGTTATTTCTCTTTCTTTCTTCCTCCCTCCCTCCTTCCCTTCTTCGTTATTCACTTCTCACCCTTTCTTTCAGTTGTTATTTGGGATTTAATATATAGAACTCCTATGCAAGAAACTTTGACCAGAATGTATATATCTGGAAACATCCTACAAACTGCATGAAGTCTTAGGGGGTCACATAAAGGTACTGAAGGGTTAAATAATCCACAGAGTCACTCTCATAAGCAAGACTTGAATGAACCCTGATCTTCCTGTCTGAGGCCAGTTCTCTTTCCACTGCCCTTCCATTTTATTTCCTTCCAATCAATTAAAAAAAATTGACCTTGATGATCAATAAACATGTACCTTTCCACTGTCCTTCCATTTTATTTCCTTCCAATCAATAAAAAAAGTTGACCTTGATAATCAACAAACATGTATCTTTCCACTGTTCTTCCACTGCCCTTTCATTTTATTTTCTTCCAATCAATTAAAAAAAAATTGGTTTTGATAATTAACAAACATGTATCTTTTTATATACAAGCAACAGAAAAAGAGGATTATTTATGAAACTGAGATGGTTTTAAGTATATTTTAAGTTAATACAATATGACCCTTAGTGTCTGTTTCCCTTACTTTTTTTCTATTCTCTTACGTACTTCAGAATAGTTTATTGATGTTTTCTTTCTTTGTTTTCTTTTCTTTTTCTGTAACACTCACCTTCTCTCTTATAACTCATTCTCAAAAAACAATTAATGCCCTCCCTTAGGCTTTATTCATTTATCTCATATTAGTAAATATAGTCAAGTAAAATTAATCTGCACATTGAACTACTCTGACAAAAAGTAGGAAACATGATTTTTCATCAGTATTCTGGAACCATGATTGGTCATAGGCCAGAGTTCTTAAGTGTTTTCAAGTTGCTTACCTTTACAATATTATAGTTACGGTGTCATTTGCTTTATTTGTCAGCCACCCCTCTTCAGCTATGTAATGATGACACACAAAGAACAATGGTTCTGGAAGTCCTTCTCCCTTTCTATTGCACTCCTCCCTCTACCTCAGTAAAGTACCCATATATATGTAGACTTGTCCCTGTCTTAGGGGATACTGATCCCTAAAGAAAGGAGTGAAGCTGATTCACTCCCTGGCTTCTTTTGTTGCCTTCCTTGTTTCCTGAGAAAAATCTCTTATTAGATTCCACTTATGCCTGGAGTTTCCTCAAAATTGGGAGTAAGAAAGTATTCCAATTGTAAAGCAAGTTATTGATAGGAGAGCTCCATATTTCCTCTACGCAAAAGAAATACTTTATACAAGAGTCACAAGCATACACTAACAAAGATTCAAATAAGTAGCATTAATTTCTTATAACTACTATTTGGTGAGATTTACAGAGCTACATGGCACAATGGTGTCAGAGCACCTGTGTGTGAAGTCAGGAAGACCTGAGTTCAAATTGGGGCTGATGCATTGACTATCTGTGTGAAAATGGACTTGGATTATAACCTCTTTCTGCCTCAGTTTCCTAAACTGTAAAATGTTACCTTACAGGGTTGTTGGGACAATCTGGAATGAGGTTATCTTTGTAAATAGTGCTTATTCTCTTCCCTTCTTCCTGAATTAGCTTTTTTACCTAAAATTAGACTTTGTAATGTCTCCCTCAGGGTCCACATCTTTTGTCCCACAGTTAGGCAAAGTGGTTGAGCTCACCTTCCCATAGGAAATGGAGTAAGGTGTGTCATTCTCTTTAAAGTAGAAACTGCTTCCTGCCAGTAAGCTTCAACTGAGACTTGAAGGTGTTCTTATTCTTGAAAATGATACCAAGTTAGGACACAGCCATTTTAGGGTTGCTTTTTAGTCATCTACATTCAGGGCAGGAAATACCAAAGAGAAAAGGTAACAATGCCCAAGGTCCAGGATTACCTTGTGTTGCTGATATGCAAGCCATTTTAACTGCTGTGTGTTCAGAGCTCACCATTCCTCCATCACCTCTCATGGGAAGCCCAGAGAGGGAAATATGCTCATTACATGTTAAGTCAAAGGAAAAGAGAGATGGATGTCAGAGACTCTCATTATTATTATTTTAGATCTGCTGAATCAATAGTTATGAAAGGGATAGATTAGTTACCTCAAAATGCAAATCCTTAGGCACTGAGCCATACATATTCCCAGAAATTGGCTGGGAAATTGAGCAAACCATCCATGGAATGGTACCTGGAGGCTCATACTCCCACTAGACAAAGAAGATCACAGTGATTAATGAGAAAGAATATGACTAAGATCATAAAATATTATAGATTATAATCATTTAATAACAAATTATAATAGATAATTATATAATATATTAAGCAGCTAGGTGGTGCAGTAGATAGAGCACTGTCTTGTGTAAGAAACAAAATATTTTACCAAGAACTCCACTGACTCACTGATGAATGCAGAAAAGATTTATTTTATATTCATGCTAGAATGGACGCCTTTGAAACTCCAAAGACAGTATTTTGTTTCCTGAAGCACAAGTCCCTCCTGATTCTGCATTAATTGGATGTTATAGAAGTTATACAACATAAATCTCCACATCTCATTACCTAGCCAGTCCCTGCCTCCAAGGAGTATACATTCTAGAAAGGGAAAGATAACAGAAGAGGGCTAGGGACAAAGAACAAAAAATTCTTTTCAAATCTCAGGCCACTCTTGATAATAAAACCCAGTCCCTGCCCACAAGAAGCTTACATTCTTTTGGAGGAAGATAACCTCCATCTTTGATTAATTATTCTTTGATGTCCTTGTGGGTTTCAATTTTCTAATCTGTTTCATTTCTCCAATTTAATTTTCATAACTGTGGAAACCAAATAAATGCCCTTCCATTCCTCATAGTTTGGAATCCAGAAAAATCATCTTCGTGAATTCAAATATTACCTCAGTCAATTAATAGCCTGATAAAGTCACTAGTCCCTGTTTGCCTCAGTTTCCTCAACTGTCAAATGAACCAGAGAAGAAAATGTCAAATCATTTCAGTATCTTTGCCAAATGAGGCCATTAAGAGTTGCATATGCCTGAAATGACAACAACACCATAAAAAAATAGTATCATAAGTAACAATTATATATTATTAGAAATAATTATGTGGCAATATAAGAATGATTCTGTTATTTACAATAATATAATTATATTTTATTACATATTATATGTTATTATGATATATATTATTAATGGAAGTGGTTCACTCCTAATCCTCTTCCCCTCCTCTTTTCACTTAGCTCAGACCTGGATCATTAATCTTACACAATCTTTCTCTTTGTAACCATTCCTTTATGATCTACCTTCAATAACTAAAATTTACTTTATTTGCCTTTACACCTCATCTCTATATTTCTTAACTACCCATCTTTTTTTTCTATCCCTGTTCTTTTTTCCTGTTTAGCTTACATCATTTTGTATCAAACTATTTGTAAGTGCATATGTTCAAATTTCTTTCACCAATTTCAGAGAAGTAAATTTCATGAGATTAATCTTGTGTTTGCATTTCAAAGATTTTCCCCATCTCTGGTCTTTTCATTAGTAAACTTTGAAAGTTCCTTATTTCTATTTAAAATCCATAAAAATATCTAATTTTTAACATCTGAATTTAATAAACACCAAAAAAAGAATACATTCCTTTATATAAAGTAGACTAGAAAAAGACAATTACAAGTGAAACCATAAATTTCTAATATGCAGACTTGCTTTTTAAAATAATTATATTATAAAATCAATGTGTACTTTTAAAGTTGTTCTGCTTATCCAGTATTTTCTGAACTTCCTTCTGCTCTTTTCTGTACACTTAAAAGAACCAGAACTCAAACCACAAAGCAGTAATCATCAGAACAAATTGGTACTGAGTAGGAAAAATAAAGACTGATTAAAGTATACGATATATGGAAACACACAAGCACAGCAGTTTAATGTTTGATAAACTCAAAACCCACAAATACTATTCTACAAAAACCTGATGAGAAAATGGGAAAGCATTTAGCAGAAGGTAGTTATAATACATCTCAAACCATGTAGCAAGATAGCTTCCAAATGGATACATAACTTAGATACAAATGGAAACATCATTAAGAAATCAGAGAAACAAATTAACTTTCAGGTCTATGGAAGGGGAAGTGTTCATGACCAAACCAAAGGTAAAAAGGATCATAGAAGATTAAATGGATAATTTTGATTGCAGAAAGTTAAATAAGGATTTTTTTGGATAGGAGCATAATCAATACAGCTAAAAATTGGAAAGGAAAAATAGTGGGAATTCCCTGAGGCAGACTCTGAAGCTAGAAGACTTAGAATCACGACTTGTTAGAACAGAAGCCCCCTAAGGCAGGAGACCTCAAAATCATTTCAATCTCCCCTAGAAGCTATATTACATCATTTCCCCCTCTCAAACAGTCACTTTCCAAATTCATTTGGGACAAAGGGATGGAGATCTCATCTTCTGGAGCTGCTTCATCCTGATAAGGGGTGTAGAGCTGTCCATGCCTAGAGGGGTCCAAACTGGGGAGGGGAAGCATGCAACTTGAGGCAGTATCTAGGGGATGTTGTGTCCAAATCAGCCCATGGTATTCAGGTTGAATGAGTGGTTGGAAGTTCATAGTTTGGAGCCTGAAGGAACCAAATCTCATAAGTAGGTTAAAAATATAGGGGCCAAATATGAGCAAAAAAAAAAAGAATAATTAAAAGTGAAATTAGTATAGGACTTAGTAGGGACAATAGCCAGAAATCCCACCCAGAGGAAGGCTGAGGGGGAAGATGAGGCTAATGCTTCTCGTCCAACCAGTTTTTCTAGGATGACTACCAAACAATGTTTCCCCCCAAATTCCCACTTTTGTTTCCTTTAAGGGGTTAGAGCAGTGTCTGAAGCAGTGGCATCATATACAGTGAAAGGAGCTCAGGTGACCTAGGGTGTAAACACCATACATTTGAAAGGTGCTAAGCATCAGATAGAGAGAATTACAGTTTGAGGAGGGGTCCAGTTAGAGGCATTCTTCTTAATAGGTCCCTTAGAAACATTGAAGTAGAATGGAGAACCCATTTGACAAAGAAAAGCATATCCCTTAGGTACCCAGACAGTACCTGAGGTCAAGTTTTGTAGTAGCTTCCTAGTTAGTTGTTTCCAAGGATGATTATAATGACATGACATTATATCAATCAGAATGTTAATTCTCAGGAGGTTATGAAGAAGCTTCCAGGAAGATGATATAGAAACATTATGAATGAGTTTGCCAGAATAATTTTAGAATGGATGTCCCACAATTATTTATGTGGGTAAGAAATCCTTTCTGGCAAGAAAACAGAAAATATTCAGGTTAAAGTTATTCCCTTGGGGAGGTAGTTAGTACAAATTGGGTAGCATCCAAGGTGGGGATGGTGACATTTGGGAAAGGGACCTTTGCAACTAAGGCATCAAATTGCATATGTGGGCTGCCTTGAGGATGCTTGATGGCATACCCAATAATCCTGAGTGGCCCCACTGCCCATGGAGTTCCCTAGGCTGACTAAAGACTAAGGAGTTATCTCCCTATTGGTGGGGCCCACAGAATGACACTTAGAGAGCTGGAAAGAAAATACTAAGAACAAAGCTCTCATCCTTAGAGTGTTGTTAAAAGTATACCTGGAAAAGGTGGAAAATAACAAGAAAGAAAGGAAGCTAATCTTAAATGCCTCAGCCACCTTTTGAGTTATCTGAGAAGTGAAGACTGGTCCATAGTCCCTCTGCAAAAAGCTGGGCAGGCCAAAAAGAAGTTCCCACTGGCTTGTCTCTGGTATTAGAAGCTGGCCTCAGGGTATTTGAAACCACCCAGAAGGAGAAAGGGTATGTCCCCTTTCTTCCATATAGTTCCATGAAGGTGCAAAATATGAAAAGCAAATTTGGAGTCTGTATAAATGTTCACTTTCATTCCTTTCCCCAGTTCCAAAGCCCTAGTAAGGGCAATGGCTTCAGCTTTCTTGGCAGAAATCCCAGGGTGGGGGGGGAGTGGCTTAGCCTCCAAGGTGCTATTGAGGGTCACCACAGAATAACCTGCCTTCCTTTGCTCATTTTTTTTTTTTTGGCTGAGGCAATTGGGGGTTAAGTGACTTGCCCAGGGTCACACAGCTAGGCAGTATTAAGTGTCTGAGATCACATTTGAACTCAGGTCCTCCTGACTTCAGGGCTAGTTCTTGATCCACTGTGTCACCTTGCTGCTCCTCTTTCCCCATTTTCAAGAAAACTGAACCCATCTGTAAACCATTCCCTATCTAGGATGTAATGTCACCTGACAGAGTGTTGCTAGGGAGCAGAATGGCAGCGTTAAGGGTGTGACACACCTGGAGAGTCAGGTTGGGAGTGTGTAGCAGGAGAGTCTGATATCTGGTAAGCTTCCCACTAGCAAGCCACTAATGCTCTTTGGCTTCCAAAATGCTCTGAACTCAATGGTGAGCCTAGAGATTTCTTCAATTAGAAGGGCTATGGCAGCTAGCTCTAAGGCAAGTAGTTGAGACCTCTTGGATTTGGCCCTGCCTTCCATCAATGTACCATGTAAAAGGCTTTAGGTAGATTAGTTTAGCTTTCAGGGTCTTAAACTGATAAGACTGTGTAGGCCTTTAGACAAAGAAACTTCATAGCTCTAGTGGAGGAGAGGCTGGAAGTTAGGAGTTTGTCCAAATATGTAAGAGGCCATCATAGAAGCCCTGAACTACCTTCATATTATGGACATGACTATCTATGTTCATTAGTGGGGGGTTACATTCCCCTGGATTTGCCCCTTCAAGGGCAAAAATAAATCGTGAGTCTTTATGCAATGGTATGCAAAAACAAAACAAAACAACAACAACAACAACAACAAAAACATCTTTAAGAGCTAGAGTAGAGAACCATTTTGTCCCCTGGGATACTTGTACTGGGCTCACAGCTTCTACTGACCATTTGCTCTGATTAAAGAAATTTACTGTAAGAGATAATAGCATCAAAACAGACCCTTCAGGACTCAGCCTGAGAGCACACACAACAGGATAAAGCACCCTTAGATCTGTTTGACAGCTGATCATGCAGTAATAATTCCACCTCAAAGCTAGACTCGGGAATAAACAGGTGGGAAACAAACAGAACTGGGAAACTGAGTCAGAAGGATCCCACCTTAATCAGAGGATAAGGTTGCCTTCCAAACTCTTGCTCAGATAAGTTATCCACCTAGACATTTCAGGAAGGCATTCTTTGAGTAATTTATGGCAGTTAATGGTAGATTACTGACTTAATGATCAGGCAATCCAATTCAGAACTCAAAAGAATATCAGTTACAGTCCCAAGAGATTTTATCTCTTAATAGTAAATTCTACTAATCACAGCTTAGATATATTATTTTAAAAGTTTACCAGGACTTATACACATAGGAGATTTTGTTTAACAACATGTTTTATATGTTTAAACTTATCCTGGTGCAAAGAATCAATTATTAAACAAATTTCTAGATTCTTGGTAAATGTATTCCTTGTTTAGAAACTATAAATCCTAAACAGGCTCAGTTCTCAGCACTGATGACCTTGCTTACCCTGATGGTTTCAAGAAAACTGGTAAGCTTACAAATTAAGGGGAGTTGACAGAGACCCCAGGGAAGGGCTGAGCTTGCTGTTGCCCACCCCATTTACTCTTAGTGTTTTTGTGGACTGTGCTTTTTGAAATCTCCCCCAACTCTATGAAGGAGGGAAAGATATTGCACACCTCATACTTGGAGGTAAATTCATAAGGCTTAACATTATGACAATAACTCCAAATAACTTAGTTAACAATTTTAGACTTTTCCTAAGTAGTAGCCAAAGAGTCTTAACTGTACTGTACATTCCCTTTTGTTTTAGGGAGAAAACAAGACAATTCTTAGAAAAGAGTTCAAAACTGACTTAACTTTAGTTAATGAGATTACCTAAATTCTGATGAAAATATTCTAGACAAACTGAATTGCCATTTGGTTATTTTCCAACCTATGCAAATCATTTTTCTTTTGTAAGTCAGGAAAAGGGTTAAGGTGCCAGTTTTTACTGATAGGGCCCTCAAAAGTCTGACTCAAGATAACTAGCATTTTTAAATTGATAGCAAACTGCTTTTCTGTTTTCCTAAAGTTTAAAGTTATCAAATATGAAGCAATTATATCCAATAAAGCAGTTAATATTCATATAGCATGTTTTATGCTAATCACTTTTGCAATCATGGTCTTCACAACAACAATTATTATTTCTCTTTACAAATCAGAAAGCTGGGCATAGATAAAATAATTTGCCACAAATTGCTCAGTTAATACATATCCATAATTGAAATAGAGAATGATGATCTTACCAAATGCAAAGGTTGCTGGCTTTCTCACCTCATACTGCCAATGCTGGATAGTTCCAGGGGTACCCAAATTCTTCCCAGGCAGTTCCTGGATAGAACCTGCTGAAAGCTGGAGTTATTGGTGCCTGGATCTCTCTTCAATGGTAGTTTCAGGTGCCAGGGCTCAGGTAATGCTGATCATTGAACCTGACCCCCACTCCATCCCCTTTCTCCCAAGTTGTACGGGGGAGGCATTTGGGAAAGGCTGTATGGGGTCCTCTTGGCTGCATCTTCTACTTCTATAAGTGAAGCAAAATTTGAGTTTTAATCTGATCTGCAGTGAGAGGGGTTAGGAAACAGAGGGACTTGGGCTATATTGATCTAGTTAGCAATCCCCACAATTGAGATACACTCAGGATCACTCTGGGAAGTGGAGTGGAGAGGGCCCCTTAATACCTTCTGGGGTCCTTTCCCAAAGGAGCAGAAAGGGACTCTGGACAAGATAGGCATCAGGGAATGGTTAGCAAAAAGTTGCTATTTACCTAGTTTGTTTTTTCCTTTTTCTTTTCTTTCAGAATGGGGTAAATTTCTGGAATGATCCCCAGTGTTTCAGGAATTTTTCTTGTAATCTTAAATTGACTAATTGCCAAACTTATTAATCATTGCTCTCAAAACTTTAAGAATCTGTTAAGATGTTATTTTAATTTTAATTAGTTAACTTTATTTCTGTAGTCCTCAGCTTAGCCAGAGCTGAGTTGTACAGGAAAAAGTTATTTTTTCCTCCCCTTTTTAAGGTGGAGAGTCCAGGATGTTAAGAAATCTTCCCAGAATTCTCACTATAGCATAAAAGGTTTTTTTCCTTACTAGTTGAGTTTTAAATCTATTCAGGTAACAAAATCTAGCTTACAGAACAAACATAACATAGACATTCTGCACAGAGACACAGGCACAAACAAAAATGACATGAAAGAGGACTGTCCCATCTTTGCCAAAAGCTATAAAATTTATTTGCTAAAAGCCATCCTATAGCACTTTCTTTCCTCTGGTATTCCAGAGAAGGTGAAAAGGCGGCAAAGATTCCCTAGGAACTTTGCAGAAAAATGCAAAAATTTCCAAGTCTGGGCATCCCCAGTCAAGGAAAACTTCCTGAGCATGGAGCTCACTACAACTCAGAGAAGCCTTCTCCTAGTGGCTTGGGGTGTCCCAGCTATAGTTTTCTAAGGGAAAAAAATCCAAGCTATTTTTGATCCCTAAGAAAAAATGCCTCAAATCATTAATAATTAGAAAAATCCAATGCAAATGTAACTCTGAGATACTACTTCACATCTATAGGACTGACAGAGGACAAAAAAGGAAAATGATAAATGTTGGAGAAATTTTAGGAAAATGAAGACATTAATGCATTGTTGATAAAACTGTGAAATGGCCCAGTAATTCTGAATAAGTAGAAACTATCCCTCAAAACTTACTAAATTATGCATATCTTTTGGTCTAGCTACCTCATTACTAGGTCAATATCCTAAAAAGATTTTTAAAGGAGTAAAAGAACCTATATGTGCTAAGAGATTTAAAACAGCATTTTTTTTTTTTTTGTAGCAAAAAAAAAAAAAGAAAAGTAGGTAGGGTCTGTTAATTGACAACTGGCTGAACAAATGTATAGAAATGTAATACTCCTCAACTTTTTTTTTGGGGGGGGTAATATTCTTAGAAAGTAATGTGAAAATAAAAAACCGGATGTTGATATTTTTAACCTATGGGAAATAGGGATTTAGATTCCTGTGACCACAATAATCTTTTGCTGGAGATTGCTGAAAATACACTTTTCTGTATACAATCCTTTATAACAAAAAATTAATTCTGATAATATGCACTTTTCCTAACACCACAACAATAAAATAACCCATAAAATGAAGTACATAAAATAAAACTGTTAACAATCCAAACACTTTCTTGTTAGCAGTTCCTTTGAGTCTGTGATCTTTTGTGCCCACATTTCAATTTGAAAAAAACAAACATTGATTTCCAGACAAGATTCACTTTTGATAATACTTGTACTCTATGGCACCACAAGTACTGTACAACAAATAAAATTCTTAAAACAAAAACTTTTTTTTCACCTGAATCTTGCCTTCCAATGTGACATCGCAGTGTAAGGGTGTTATAATCTATATTATATTTCTATGAACATCTCTATCTTGGCTACCCTCTGAAAACCAATGACTTGAGCCACTGCTGTTGGAAGATCCTGAAACTGGTGAAGTTTTGACATCATCTCTGACCCTCTGTTCTTCACAGCTGCCAGATGGTGTTGGATGCTGTGAAAGATGCACCAGCTTGAAATACTTTTTTCCTATCCTTTTCTTTTCTTTTCTTTTTTCTCTCTCAAATATAATGCATTGATGATTCATTAGCACTAAACTCAAAGTCGATGCAGTGACTGTAGAGTTTTCAGCATGTTGGATGTCTAACACCTTTACTTTCTCAATAAACCCTATTACTGATTTTGTACACAGGCTTAGAACCAAAAAGGCTTGTACTATGCTTTGTGGGGCATGATTACAACACAAAAGTTGAGTTTTAAAGGCAAATGTGCAACAAATATGCAAATGAAAATATGCAGTGGATATGTGGAGAGCTCTTCATAATGGTAGGTAGAATAAGACCAGTAAAGCACTTAGTAGGATACCAGCTGCTCCACAAACTTGTACACATCAGCCTCTTTTTTTTTCCCTCACCACACAAAACTGTGAATTTGTTGCCAACACAAAAGTGAAAATGAGGTTACTAATAAAATCATGTAACAGCTTAAAGTTTCAAAAATTAATTTCAGGAATGTTGAGAATTGACTGTATTATTTTTCTCTGAGAAATGAGGAATGGTTTCAGTGGAAAGAATTGAGTGAACTAATGCAGATTCAAGTGAGTAGAACAAAGAGAAATTTATTCAATAGCAATAATAATACTGTAAGTGAAAACAGTTTTGAAAGACAAGTTATCAAGAATGACTAACCGTGTTTACTGACTGAAAATGAAGCATGATACATATCTCTTGACAAAGAGATGATAGACTCAGAATTTCAAAATTGTGTGTGTACTCAAATCTCCTCTTCCAACTCCTCCTCCTCCTCCTCTTCTCCTTAAAAAAATAAAATTAAATTAAAAAATGCAAACACAATTCTGGTAATCTAGGACTTTCATTATCAGATATCCTAGATGTCCTAAGTGGGGAAATAGGTAATCTTTCTATCTTCCTCTCTTACACTAGGTCTGTCTATCTTGCCTAGTCTGGAAATTTGGTGGGCACAGGGGAGCCTTTATTCCCATTCTGTTTTTCTGATCTGGATTGGTTGATGCCTCCTTAGACAGTCTGGTGGTCCTCTGGGCCTAGAGATTTATTATTTATTCCTGCTGCAGCTCCAAACTCCTGAGTTAAAATAATTCAGTCTTCTCAGAAGCAGTAGCACAGACCACAGTATGCATAAACATTTCTCTATCTCTTTCTATCTCTTTCTCCCTCAGGTTTCCTCCTATCTCTTTGTTTCTGCTTTTCTTTGTCTCTGTCTCTCATGGCAATTGTATCAGTAATTTTTTTTTTTTTTTTTGCTTTTGCTTTTGGATATGTTTCCTTAAACTTAAGTTCTTTTGAGATAACCTTTGTTTGTTTGTTTGCTTATGTGCTGATAAATGTGGAATTCCTGAAACTCATTTTGACTATTATAGCTAATATAAAAAGAATGGATTTTGCATCTCTAGATGCAAGTGCCTAGCAAATTTGCCTAGAGAATACAATAATGGCTGGTTATTGTTCATATACTTTTTCTTTTTAAAGACTATCTAGAAGGCTCAGTTTACTTATGACACAAGTCTGGATCCCTTTGGACCTTAAATCCATTCGATAAAGTTTTTCTGCAGACCTAGAAACCCTGAATAATCTGGCCCAAACAATTAATCCCTTTTCCTGGAAGCCTCATTCTTATTTGGGGTTTATTTGATCTTGTTTTATTCAGTTTCTAATTGAGTTTATTTGTCTTGTAGTTGAGTGAGTTTCAATTTCTGGTCAAGAGAGCCTTTGCTTTTGACTAGGATCCATTGTGAAAATTTTGGCTGCCTTTTGTAATAAGCAACTGGAGGAAATTTGTTGATTTTAAATGGGATTGCTAATGGTGAGGGACCCCAAAGAAATTCTGGTATGATCTGTGTGGAAGGAGGCATTTAGGAAATGTCATCCAGACTCTAGTCAGGTGGATTTTATATTCTGAGAAATTCATAGAAGTTTTCATCCAGGATATTTCAGTTTCTCACCACAAATTAGAAGGATGACTTCAAGGCAAATTCATGTCCCCAATTTCTGGGAGATCTCTGTTGTAGTGATTAAATCTTCATCCTTAGATGAAAAGCTTAGTTTTCTTTTCTTTTTAAAGTTAGTTAGTAATTAAATCTGGTGTGATGGGTAGGCCTGATGTGGCCTGATATTCTGTTGTTCAGATTTGAAGGTGCTCATAGATCATTAAACAGCTAACAAAAGGAGATTTGAATAATCTTTATCATAGAAAGGACATCCAATAAGAATACTACAACATTTCATTTGAGTAGATAAGGTCCACCTTGTGTCCATGTGGAAATGCATCTTGCAGACAGGTAAAGATATGGTGACTAGTGCAATCTTGGGTTATCTGCCAACTCTAAAGGGTCCTAACTCAATGTGGTTGGGTCATTTTATGTCTCTGGGTATCAGGAAACCTCAGCAATGTGGCCAGAAGCTACCAGGAAGCTACATTAAAGGAGACTAAGCTTGAACCTTGGTTCTATGAATTGTTGAAGTCACGGGGATAGTTTTCTCACCTAACTTGTTTAAGGAAAGGGGTTAGGATATTGCTCTTTGATACCTGAACTGTGTATGGGGGTCCAAAGGAGAGGGGGCTCTTTAGTGGGAAATAGAGAGGACAGATCAACCCATCTCCCTATAGCCAGTGCCAGTTTTCTTGCAGCACTTGGTACTCAACTGAGACCTGTGTAGACAAGTGCCCTCTTTGAGTAAGGGGGAGAGCAAGGACCTCAGTCCCCTAGGGGCAGTGTTCTATTATTGCTACATAAGGTTTCTAACCTGAACCAACCCAAGGTCTCTAATCTTTGAAGAGTTCAAATACTCAGGGAATATTCTAAGGAAATGGGCTTGATTTTCTTTTTCTCTTCTTACTATTTTCAGATTAGTGAAGGGTTTTTTCAGTAGTCAACTAGATAGGTGGATTATTTTTTGCTTTGTATAACTGTATCACCATGTTTTGGGGATTGCAGAAGAATGTGAATTCCCATATATGATTATGAATTATGCCATGCAGACTTTTCCCAAGACTCTTTAGTACAAGGCACTGAAGAAAATATTTTTAAAAGATTATATAGAACCTCTTCAAGTCACTAAAATGTTATCTAGGATTTGGAACTTTGCCAAACACCTCCCAATATATTTTTTGGAGTAGCAAATATTAAGACTGGGAGTATAATATAAACATTGGGTAGATTGATTTACTCAATCAATTCACTTCACCGTATTTTAACTGGATGAGAAATCAATCACTCTCAATTGTACCTTTACTATTTTCTTTTAGGAAGATTTATTTGACAGTGGAGAGGACAGGATGGACTGGAGTCAGGAAAGACTTGAGGAGTGGAGACCAATAAGTACTCTATTTCATAGTAATACCAAAGTAGAAACAACACGACTTGGGAATTGATTGAATATGGAGGTGGTGGTGAGAGGGAATGAAAAATGTCATTTTCAAATGGCATGTAATATAGGTACAAGCCTGAGTGACTGTGAGGATAGTAATACCATTGATAATAATGGGATGTTAGAAAGAAGTGAATGTTTTGGGGGAAAGATGATGAGTTTAGTTTTGTATATGTTGAGTTTAAGATATCCATGAGTTATTAAGAGATACAGCAAAAAAGTGGAACCAATTACCAGTTAGGGAAAATAGAAGGAGAAGACAGAAGAACCAAGGTCAGAATTGGTGTTGTACCACCGTAAGAAAGTCCAGAAGACAGGAAATGAAGCAGAGGGAGGGACATGTTCCCTGTTACATTATCTATTAGACAATAGAAACAATTACCTCATAGAGAACAAACCATCAATCTGATTTCCTAGGGCTTTCCAGTAAGAATGTCTCATAATAGTACTTAGTAACCAAATGTTTTACTGTGTCTAGCTGGAGACTGCATATCTTCCTCTAAGCTTCTCCCTTCTTTCCCTCCAATGTGATTGCCAGACACATCAATTTCCTGTCAGTTAATTAGAATTGTCTTCAAGTAAATGTAGCATGGCTTAAGCCACAAATTCAGAGAATACAGGAGCTACTATATAGGAGAAGCTTAAAGGCTGAGGGATTTCTGCAAATATTTTATAGCTTTAGCCACAAATATTGACTCTTTTCACTCAAGTTCTGATTGGTAACTAGTGGTCAATTAATTTGATTGACATAAGTTAGTGATAGATCTTTTTACCAGATTTTCCCATTGGTGGTCTGACCTATAAGGGGGTTCCATAATTGTTTATGAATATACACTTAGAAAAAAACCCACCAAGCTTTATCATAATATATGCTTATCTTAATATTGAAAAACAAGTTATGAAAAATAAACATCAGAACATTTTATGACAAGATAATGACCTAGTAGGAAATAGAATCAGTTATATCAAGGTGGTAAGTGTATTCTGACTGTATTTTCAGTTACCCCATCTAAAATGATACCAGCAGCAGCATGGAGACAGAACTAAACAGGGCTTGCCAGATCCTGGACTTAGTGAAAAGTCTAAAATAAAAAAACTGAGCTTGGAGATATGATCAAACAAAAGAAAATAACTCACACAATGAAAAATTATCCATAGGTTAAGAAAAGCCCAAGAGACATCCCCCAAAGAGGGAACTCCACAAGTTAAAATGAGTGTTGGAGAAATAATGGCATGGGCATAAATAACTTAATAGTGACTAGAAATGAAACAAGAAATTTTTTTTAAAATGCTACTAGAGTTGTGGATAAAAAATAATTAGAAGAATAAATAGCTTTGAATAGAAGATAGGAAATAATTGCCCAAATAGTAGATCTCCCTACAAAATTAGATAGAACTTAGAGATACAAAACAACCATAAATATTAGAACAAAGTCAAAAAGACTAAAAAATTGGAAGAACATATAAAGCATTCACTATGAAAAAGCAATTGACTTACAGAAGTAGGAGAGAGAATTCAAGAATCACTGAACTCCCTGAATATCATGACCAAAGGAAAAAACCTGGGCAATATATTTCAAGAAATATTTCTTTAAAAGACCATGCTTTCTTTGACTTTTTAAGTGACATTATATGAACCCAGTGAAAGATAAGGAAGAAGTTGTCTTTCTCTGACCAGGCATCTAAACTTGCTGTCTCAGTTTCCCCATTGTTCCCAAATTGGGACAGAGCGATTAAATTAGGCCAACATTTGTGCCTCAGGCTGTTTTTTTTTTAAACAAACCATATGTGCTTTTTCATGATCTTAAGAAAATGAGTCACAAGAGATGAAAATATTTAGACTTGGAGAATAAGATTTCTGCGTATGAGAGGTTTGAAAGTCCTAACAATTTGAGGTAAATGTCATAGATTTCTTGCATCGACTCTTGGAGAAAGGGTGACCACTGACAAAATAAGAGAGTCCAGACTAGACATTTTACCAGAAGATATTCTGGGATTTGTTTGAACTATGCAGAGCTGAGATGAAATGCAAAATGCCTAATCAGTAGTCCTGAAAATTGCTTTATGTTTTGATGAGATTTAAGTATCAGTCTGCAAGAAGATAGTAAGTTGTTATAACTAAAGTTATTGAAACGTGTGTGTAATGTGTAATATATGCTTATAAATCTTTCACTATCACTAATTATGCCTAGGGAAAAAAGAGAAAACATCACAGTTCTAAAAAAAAAAAAACCAGAGGGTAAAATAAAAATAGGATCTATTGGTCACTTTCTAGTGAAAAAATTCCCCAATTCAAAACATCCAGGAAAGTCAAAGCCAAAATTCAAAGCTTCTAAGGAAAAGAAAAAAATACTGCAAACAGCCAGAAGAAAAGAGTTTAAGGAGCAAGAAGCCACAGTCATGACCATACCAAACAATACTACTCTGTTTCTCAAAGGGAGAAAATTTTGGAATATGATATTTCAAAAGGCAAAATATGAAGACAAGAATAACAACCTACTGAAATATAAACCTATGAGGGTTTATATTTCCCTCATAGGTTGGAGAGGAGGACTTTTAGGGAACACTCAATAAGACAAGGAATGAATGAAAAAATATTTTAAAATTTACCATATGCCAAGCACTCATTTAAAAATGAGAATACAGAATTGAAAAGCAAAAAAAGTTCTTTCTCTCAAGGAGCTTACATTCTAATGTAGGGAATAATATGCAGAGGAGAGTGGTGGTGGGGGAGGAAAGGACAGTTATGGGATGATGAATGGGGCAAATCTACCCAAGAACAATGTCAAAACTGAAGAGTGAGAAGAAGAGTTTTGGCACACTGTGTATATGTTAGAAAGGATTTAGAGGTCTCTAGAGAAGAGGGAGAGAAATGCATAATGGGACTATTCCAGGAAAGGGAGTCACTAATTAGGAGAATAAATCCCCAAATTAAGAATTCTTTTAAGTTATTGTCTCTGGTATAGGCAACAAAATGTTGAAGAGATTGAGGAAGGAACCAGAGAGAAAAGAAAATGGTAGAGCAGAACCTTCTTCCCTGCTTCTCACTACTGCTCCAAAAAAAATATTTTTTTAAATACCAAAGAAAAAAAGATACTGAAATCAAAGGAGAAACTGGGACAAGTAAATTTTTCAAGTCGAAGTCTACACAAAGAGACACCCATAAGTCTGAAGTACTAGGCAATGGGTCCAAACAGAGAGGATTAAGGCTAAGACTATATTCTACTGAAGCAAGCTATGGGAAGCTAAGTACCCCAGAAAAAAACAAGATTAAAAAAACAAGCAAACCTTTATCATCCTCTAACTCTTTCATATTTCACTGAAAATAGTAAGAAAAATAGGAAATTCTGATCATGCCTTTTGTTAAGAATATTGATCATAAGAAAAAAGAAAGAATAAACCTGAGGGTGCCCAATGTTATCTCCTTTGTCCTATGAGCCTTGTGACTGTATATACAATTAAAAGGAAGAGTTATGCACACATAAAATTCGAGTTCAGACCCTTGGGGAATCGAGCCACAGGTTTTGATTAAGAAGGTATCATTTTGAGGATTGCATCAAAGATCAATCGAAAACAAAACAAAACACTAGCTCAGTTTAACTGGTTTCATCTGTGTGAATAATGAACAATTATTTTAGTGTGAAGTTATTTTAAGGAATAAAATCTATTTTAAAATATTAATTGGCTTTATCTCAGTTTCTAAATGGATGTCATATTAACAATATGCTCATTCTAAGAGGGGGCCTGCCTGATCCTGTCTGGTTTATCAGGTATTGCTTTGAGGTGCTCTAGCTGTGAGGTCTATGGGAGGGGAATTTTTATTTTTACTAGAAAAGCAGAGACCCTGGATACTGAAGGGAAAAAAAAAGGTCTGCATTGTTAGTAGAGAGTTCTCTTTTCTCATGGTAGCCTAGCAACCAAACTACATCCCTTTGATGGAAGGTGTTTCTACTAGAAAATAGCTTTATGAATGGTGTCAGGGTCATCTTTAGAAAACAAAATTAAACCTCTGCAAAAAAAAAAATCCTACCACCCAGAAGACAGAGGGTGGGAGAAACCTCACAACTCAATTATTCAGCAGCACACAAATGTGCCTGTCAGGTCTTCCTAACAACATTCACCCCAAATTTAATTATGTGAGCCCGGATAGCATGTGAATGGCTTTGGTGGAATTGGGATAAAAAGCCTGAAGTCACACAGCTTAAGGGCATTGTAGAGAAGGGTGCAACATTTTGAAGGGAGGAAATTTCTCATCCATCCCTATGCAGATAATCTTCCTAGAAGGTGTTTTCTTTGGTTGGATGATATAAGAATGAGGCTACAAGTGAATAATAATTCCTTGGGGAACTTAAGAAATTACATGGATCTCTTAAAAAATAACTTAGGAAAGACACTACAGCGTACTCAAGAAGTGCTAAAGTCCTCTGGATGGATCCATTTGAGGAAGGTATCTTTCTCTTTTGAGTCTGTGCTCCTTCCTTGCTCAGATCCTACATGACAGACAGTTTGGCAAAGATTCTACCAAATAGCCTTGTCATGAGACAGTTCCCTATAGCTAATCCAGAACTTTCTTCAGTGTTTCCTTGTGTTCTTCCAATGTCTTTCCAAAGTTGGTGAAGCCATCCAGGTACAAGACCCCTTCCATAAAATTTTTGTCTCCAACTTAACTTTTAAATAGTTTTTTTCCTCGAATATATGTATACTTATTTCCACACATCATTTTTGTGCAGGAGAAATCGTATCTACAAGAAAGAATAATCAGATAAAGGAAATACAATACAAGCAAACATCAATAGAGAGCATGAAAATGATATGTTGTGGTCCACATTTCACATCCCTCTCTCTGGGTGTATATGGCTTTCTTCACGAACAATTGGAACTGGTTTGAAGCATTTCACTGTTGAAGAGAGTCATGTCCATCAGAACTAATCATCATATAGTATCGTTGTTGCCGTGAAAAAAGATCTCCTGGTTCTGCTCACTTCACTCAGCATCAGTTCATGCAAGTCTCTCTGAAATTGTCCTGCTGGTCGTTTCTCACAGAACAATAATATTCCATAACATTCATATACCATAATTTATTCAGCCATTCTCCAATTGATGGGCATCCATTCAGTTTCCAGTTTCTAGCCACTACAAAAAGAGCTCACATGTGCAAGTGGGACCCTTTCCTTCCTTTTAAGATCTCTTTGGGATATAAGCCCAATAGAAATGCTGCTGGGTCAAAGGGTATGCACAATTTGATAACTTTTTGAGCATAGCTCCAAATTGCTCTCCAGAAAGATTGGATCCGTTCACAGTTCCACCAACAATGTATTAGTGTCCCAGCCTTCCCACATCCCCTCCAACACTTGTCATTATCCTTTCCTGTCATTTTAGCTAATCTGACAGGTGTGTAGTGGTACCTCAGTAACTTTTAAATAGTTGAATGTATGATCCAAGGTACCTCAAGGACCTGCTGCTTTTCAGCAATTTAGAAGTTAGCTGTAGACATGAGTAGAAACATTCATGGAATATGGAGACATAGAAGTGATTATACACCTGAATAGCCTCATCATCTTTGGAAAGACAGTCTGTCAGTTAACAAACATTTATTAAGTTATTTACTATGTGCCAGGCACTGTATTAAGCACTGAGAATAAAAAGAAAAAAAGTCCTTGCTCTAAGTAGCTCACAAACTAATCTATATAGAAACATGCTATATGCAAGGAAAATGGAAAATAATCAATAGAGAGATACTAGTAGTAAGGGTTTGGAGAAAAACAAAAGCTTTCTATAGAAAGATAGAGAATTTAGCAGGAGCTTGAGGAAAGCCAGAGAAGCCAGGAAGCAGAGATGAGGAGGGAAAGGATTTCAGGAATGAGGAAAAATCAGTGAAAATGCCTGGAGCTCAGAGATTGATTATCTTGTTCAGGAACACGTCAGACGTTGGAGGAACAGCTCAAATTTTAGCTCAGCCAATAAAAACTGTCTTTTCCTAGTCTTCTCCTGATAAAGGAAACTAATTGTATAACCCCAGTCCTGAAAATCTATGGCATCTTTTCAGTGAATACATATGTGCCAGTTTCTTCATCTATAAACTGGGAATAATAATATCATCTATTTTATGTGTTTGTGGGAATCAGATAAGATTGATCAATCAGTCAACTAGCATTTATTAAATCATTATTATATAGTAGGCACTGTGCTAAGCATCAGGGATAAAGAAAAAGGCAAAAGGTAATCCCTACTCTCAAAGACCTCATGATATATTGGGGAAACAACATGCAAAAAGCCAGGACAAATAAGCATACTGGAGAAATTAAAAATAATCAACAGGGATGACCCTAGAATTAAGTTGGATCGAGAAAGACTTAAAGCCCTGGTCCTTCCATTCTTCAGGCCATGAAGAGAAGCCAAAGTCAAACTCTCTGACTTCATTTCTGAACTGCAGGAATCAATGCTCTTGGGATGTTCTATTCTGCCTCTGGTTTGTTTTTTCCTGGAAGTTCTTCACAGGCTGTATGAGTGACAAAGGTGTTCAAATATCAAAACCCAACTTGGGGCTTGCAATAAATTGCTAGTGCTTTGATTAAGCTGGGGTTCATTTCGATCCACATGGAAACTCCAGGTCTATGCCACAGAATGAATGTGTCTGCCATCTTAACACCAACTGCTTTCCCAGTGAACTTCAGGCTCACTCTGATGTAGCCCTAGTGTGTGAAATCCTTGTCATTCAGTGCATAATGTGCTGAACACAATGATTACTTGGGAACTGACTATTCTACATAGGAGGACACTGCACTTTTTTATCTTCATGATGATTTTTGCACAAATTGTGAGTTCAAGTAGAAAGGATTCAAAAACAATTTTAGATGAAGACAAGTCAGCATCATCATTGCCAAGAGTGATCATTTTGCTAGGTCTCATACTTGTTTCCTCAAAGAACATATCTGTAGAGACTATGTGGTTAGATTGGAAACCAAGTCGTGTTTCTGATGCTGCATGGCCAATTATATCTTCTGATGATATCTTGTTGCTTCTATTGATTTCTACTTGATATGTAGTCTCAGCCAGAAGATACAGCACTAACCATTGTCCACTTGGTCTTTTACACATTTACACATGGTCTTTTACTCATTTATCATTTGCTACTCTGCTGGACACTGGACACTATTCTTCTAGGTGTATATTTATGTATTTACTTTGTTGGATTGGACATCATTCTACTATAAATAAGTCTTCTAGTTTCTTACTTCAGTTGAAGTCTTTAGCTTTGACTATTGCTTATGTCCTTTCCCCCCATTTTTATTGATGTATCTTATTTTATATTATTAGATTTTTTCTAGTACTCCTCTTTCCCCCCATTTCTAGAGAGCCATACCTTATAACAAGTTTTTTTAAAAGAAAAAAGGAATAAAAAGAAAAAGAATCAGTAAAACACAATAACAAGAAAAGTCTGACATTATATGAAATATGCTACACCCATGGATCTACCACCTTTGCAAAGGAATGAGGTGGAATCATTTTCTCATTTCTGTTTCTGAGAACCATGCTTATTCTTTATAATTCTGAAATGTTCATTTTTGATACTTTAGTGCTTTTCTTCCATTTATATTTTTGTAGTTATTGGATATATTGTTTTTTGATTTTTACTTCATTGTTTCAGATTATAGAAATGTTTTCGAGGCAGCTAGGTGGCCCAGTGGATAGAGCACTAGCCCTGAAGTCATGAGGACCTGATACTTAACACTTCCTAGCTGTGTGACCCTGGGCAAGTCATTTAAACCCAATTGTCTTAGCACAAAAAAAAAAAATCTTTTCATATTCATCAAATTGCTTATTTCTTACAGTCAAGTTATTCTTTGTTACATTCATGTACTACAATTTATTTATTCATTCCCCATTTAAGGAACATATGTTTGGTTATTCTTTGCTCCCATGAAAGGTGCTGTCATAAATATTTTGGTAAACATAGGAACTTTTTTCTTGTTGTGGTATCATCCTAAAAGTGAAATCTCCAGGTCAAAGGGTCTGGGCATTTTAAGTACCTTATATGCATAATTCCAAATTAGCTTTCAAAATGGTTATACTGATTGACAGATCCACCAAGAAGAATGCATATGTCTTTTTTTTTCTCCCAATAACCTCTTTAACACTGACTTTTTCTTTTATCATATTTGTCAATTTGCTGGGTGTAAGATGAAATGTTAAGATTGATTTCATGTGCATTTGTTGTTAGTGATTTGCAACATTCTTTCATATGTTAATAGCTTGCAGCATTCTTTCATATGTTAGTTAATACTTTACAAGGTTTTTTTTTTTTTTTGAGAATTATTTGTATGTATCCACTAATTAGTTATTTATTTGACAATGTCTTTTGGTCTGATTTATATGATGGTTGTCTACATACATTGGATGCCAAACTTTTATCTGAGAAATTTGATAAAAAAAAGGATTCTTTTCCTATTCTACCACTTCTCTTTTTATCCTAGATGCATTTATTTTATTTGTGCAGAAGCTTTTCATTTTTACATACTCAGAGTTATCTAGTTTATCTTTACAACTATCTCTGTTCCATGTTTGGCTACAAATAAATTTCCTAACCATAATCGTAAAAGTTATATGATGTGCTTCTCTTCTCATTTTTTATGTATGACTAAAGCTAATTAGTCATATGTAATATTAAGGCCATCCAGCCATTTTGAATTTATTGTATGAGATTTGAATATAAGACTTGGAAAAATATAATTTCTGATACATTGCTTTCTAACTTTCCCAGTGGGTTAAAAATAATCAAATAGGGAATTCTTTTTATAAGTAATGAATATTTTCTGGTTTAGTCAGCATTGGGCTATTTGACAGTTTCTGGTTCTGTTTTATCTAGTCTACTGCTCTACTTCTTCATTTGTAAACCAATGCCAAGCGGTTTTAGTGAATGCTGCTTTACATCATAGTTTGAGTCTAGAGGTACTATTCCCCTTTCATTCCTACTTTTTTTTTATTACTTCCCTTGTCATTCTAGATGTTTTATTTCCCCAAATGAATTTTGTTGTTTTATCAAGTTCTGAAAACTTGATAGCTTGGCTAATTTAAAGCAAATTAATTTTGGTAGTGTCATTTTTATTACATGAGCACACCCAGTTATAAGCACTTTGTAATTGAATCTATTTAAGTATTTTGGGTGATATGATAACTTAATCCCCAATTATTTTAAGCATTTGGTAGTTGCTTTAAATTGGATGTTCATTTCTATTATTATTTTATGGATTTGGTTATTTTAATATAAAATGCAATTGCTTTTTGTGTGTTTTTTTTCTATAATCTGCAATTTTGTTGCAGATATTGCCTCAATTAGTGTCTTCTGCTTCTTTAGAATTTTCTGAGTTTCTAAGTCATCAGCAAATAGAGATAGTTTTATCTCCTTTTTGCCCATATTTATATCTTTAATTTCTTTTTGTCTTACTATTATTGGTAGAATTTCTAAAACTCTATCATATAATATCATATAATAATGGGGAAATTAGTGCTTCTTGTTTTATTCCTGGATATATTGGAAAGTTTCTAGAGTACATATTATGCTTACTTTTAGATAATACTTTTAATGACATTGTTTTAAAAAAAGCCTTTTTATGCTTGTACTTTATAGAACATTTGTGATGTTTGTCTTTTTTTTTAAACACAAATGAATATTGCATTTTGTCAAAACTTTTTCTGCATGTATTGATTTAATGATGTCTTTTTCTTTAATGTGATTTTATTTTTTCTAATGTTTCCTAATGTAATTTCCCTGTATAAATCCAACTTAGTCATAATGATTGGTTTCTTTGATTAATTGTAATTTTGACTGTATTTTATTTTAAAATTTTGAATCAAAACTTTTTACTCATATTTGGCTATAGTTCTGGCATGTTTATTTTGATATTTCTTTACTTTCCCAGAACTTATCATAGTGCTTGGTACATAGTACAAATAGAACAAATGTTAGTTTACTAACTGAGGGCAAGAAAAAGGGTAGATGACAAGGTCAGATCTGCTCTTTAGGAAAATCATTTTAATAGCTTAGTCAGGTGAACCAGTAGATTATATGATAGAGCTTGCAAAGAAAGAAAAAACAGGACTTGAAAACTGATATAGTTTTTTTTCATTCCTCAAAAAATTGAGGTTTCTATAATATATATTTTGCATTTCCTCCTCCAATTTCTATATATTGTCCCCTACTCTTCTTTTCTGTTATACCTTACAAGTATCAATTCCTGAATAATATAGTGAAGATATAAAAATTGCCCTTGTTAGAAATCCTCCTTTGTCCTCAATCCTGAAGTGTATTATTATCCTCTGTCCCCTTCAGGATAATTCCCCCACCCCCACTTCATAATGAAATGACCAAGAAGATCAAAATTAATATTACTGCAAATTTCTATCACATTAATTTCTCCTGTGTTGATTCTACAATATAACTGATTTTATGCTGTATTGTCTTGTAATTGAGTCCATATCTGCCTTGAGTTGAGCTCAAGAATTTAAGCTTTCATTCTGAGTTAGTTTAAAAGAAAAGCTACTGTCTGTTGTACTGCTAGCTCCTGGAATACTTCTTACATCTGTTTGTTATCTCTAAGCCCAAGTTAACTTGGTATGATCCCCCAAAGGATATTTTGTTTGTCCCTTGCCTATCTTTGTACAGTTAAGGAAGGTGTTGTTCTCTCTCTCTCTCTCTCTCTCTCTCTCTCTCTCTCTCTCTCTCTCTCTCT
>JAJPUD010001473.1:238534-269377 GCA_023553655.1 Myrmecobius fasciatus | reverse complement strand
TCTCTCTCTCTCTCTCTCTCTCTCTCTCTCTCTCTCTCTCTCTCTCTTTTTCTTTCTCTCTCTCTCTCTCTCTCTCTCTGTCTGTCTGTCTCTCTGTGTCTGTTTGTGTGTGTGTGTGTGTGTGTGTGTGTGTGTGTGTTTTATCTTTACAGCAAGTCTGGTAGTTTTAATCCCCTAGCAAAGATTACAAGATGCACATGGGTCCTATAAACAATTAATATTCCTTAATTGTTAGAAGGGAACATGATTAGCTTTACCAAGACTCCTTTGTTGGTGTTAATAAAGGCATTCCCTCTTTCTCATGGGGTTACTAGTTTTACTGAAGTGGTCATTTTGACCCACTTTGCTTACTGTTAATAAACTGATCTTGTTTGGAGTCTGTACCTTGATCTACCTTTATTAAATTATTCTGGACATGACAATTATAGAAATTCTGTCCCTTAAGGCAATGTACTTCAATGGGATACCTTTCTACTACTAAATCAGTATTTCCTTATTACTATATATTGTATTATTACTTTTAATAGTTTTTTTATTTTGTTTTTTGCCAATTCATCCTGTAGAAATTTCTGAAACACTACAAGAGTTAGTTTCTCTTTCATTATTTATCACTGACTAGATTAGGATCCCCCTTCCTCTGTATATTCTATGTTCTCTTTCCTCTCATGTTTCCACCCATTCTGCTTTTTAGTTCCCTCGTGAAACAAAACAAAATGTTCATTCATTGGTAGGCTAAATGTTATTAGATTTATTCCATGTTTTTACAGGTTTATTCTTTATCACTTCTATTTAAGTTCTCCTTTTATTTTCTTGTGTACTTTTAAAAGAAACCTATCATTGATATTTTGTTGTTGCTATTGTTTTAACCTAAGTTAAAAATTCTTTCTCTTTTTCTTTGCTGTTTTATTTATCTGCCTTTTTGTATGTTTCTGTTATCCAAATGGTTTGCAAAGCAAATAATCTGTTCAAGTCTATTTTTTGTAAGAATGCTTCAAATGCCTCTCTTTAAAATGCCCATTTTTTTCTTTGGTGATTACATTCAAATTTTTATAGTATGTGAACTTAATTTGCATCTTGAGCCCCTTTGCTCTTTGGAACACATTATTTCATTTGTTTTTGTGGTTTCTTGTATATGCAGAATAGTCTTGTATTAGTTGAATTTCCTTTCCTTTGAACTTGAAGATCTTCTGGTCACTGGCAGAAATGTTTATCATTGAAAAAATTTAAATTAAGCAACTATTTTTTGTGGAATTGTAGCAAGAGGTTTTATAGAGGGTATATAGATTCTTTTGATTAGCACTTTGTTTCCTATATTCAAAAGTTCTGTATAGTTTATGTGTATATGTATGTGTGTATGTGCATATGGGTTATTCTTTACGTTATAGTCTTCATGATTTGTGTGTTTGTGTGTGTGTGTCTCATGTTATTTTGGGAGACCCATAGGTCTTAATTTGTCTTTGTGCATCATATTTTCTAGAGAAATATATTTTGCTCATAGAGAAAACTTGTTTTATTTTAATATTATTTTGTGTGTGTGTGTGTGTGTGTGTGTGTGTGTGCGTGCGCGCACACGTTTTCTTCTTCCATTTACTTCTGTGTATCTGGATCCCTTATTACTTAGTTTCAATCCCAATTACTCTCTCATTTCTTTGGTGAGCTTGCCACTGTGAATTCAAGATTATCTATTCTGGTAATTATTTTTGTTGCATCAGGCCATAAATCCTAATTTGCTGATTCTTATTTTTCTCTTAAACCATTAGGGAACACTTTACTATGGTTCTGTGTTCTTTTAGAAACTGATAGAATCTTCTGCCTCATCATGTCTCTATTAATTTTCATCTTTCTTGCAATATTTATTCATAAGTGTTAGAACTCATTTAGATGCCCAGAAATCTATCTTATCTTCTATTATTCATATCTTTCCTCTTTGTTCCTTTGCTTGTGTTCCAGATTTCTAACCATTTTTTTTCCTCTTGAGATCATTGGACATTTTAATCTTTTTTCCTTTATATTTCCCCACCTTTGACTTCCTAACATTTTCCCTTTCATGATGCATCTCTTGATCTCTACAGTTAAAAACTGAATCAGTCTCCTCCCATTTTTTCACTTGTACAGTGAAATTCACTTTCAGCAGCCTCAATCTTTACCCCAAGTGATTTCTGATGGGGGGGGGGGCAGCAGGGAATGGGGACAGAACTTGCTTTAGCTAGATAGTAGTTTTCTTTCTATTAAGATGGCTAGAGTCTGACACATTTACTGGAACTCTGCTCCAGTTCCCTCTGTTCCCTAGTTCTCTGGATGCACACTTTTATAAAGGCCACTTATTCTCTCTGGGGTCTTTTTCTTCATCTATAAAATTTAGAGTGACCTCTAAAATACCATCTACTTCTAAATCTATTTTACTAAAATCTAATCATAGATCATGACAGAAAAAATAACCCCTATGTCAATAGGACATTCTCAGTTTTTGGCATGCGCTTTTTTATAATAAAAAGCAGAGATACTCCTAGCTAACTAGCTACTCCCCTCAGGCTCATATCTGTCTTTTGCCCCCTTAAACTAAGTTTCCTGCTTCAGGGGCTTCACCATTTTGTGAGAGATCTTATTTTACTTGATGAATATTCCCTATGCCATCTGATGTTAACCTCTGCAACCTGGACCTCCCTTATTCATTTTCCTTGTAATGTCAATTTCTCTAACTAGCCAAAAACTAGAGTTCCAAGTTCACCAGTATTCCATCTCCAAATCTTTTCCATTTAGACATGGAGATAAGTAGGCAGAAACTGAGAATAGGCAGAGTTAAACTCATAGCTAAAGCAACTGTCTCTTTTACCACCTGCCTAGCCTTGCCTATGTAGATAGAGCTAGCTGAAGCCTAAAGAGTATTTAAGTTTATCACTACAGATTTTTGGAACACAAACAGAAAAAAGTATCTTTCTGATAATAAGGGCTGTAAAATGTTAAAGGAGGCTGCTAAGGGAGAGTATGGGTCCTCCTTTGGCAAACTCTAAGGCTATTTTAAGAATTCTTATATGCCTGGATTTCATTAAATGTAGACCTGGTCAAAAGTGGAGGGACTGACTAGATAAACACTTTGAAGTCCTTTCTAGTCCTAGCAGTCTACAAAACACCGACTAAATGTTTTCATATGGCAGGAGGTGGGGAGGAGAATGGGAGAGTAGCTTGTACAATTTGGACAAACCCACAGAAAATGCTTGCTTTCAGAAAAAAAATTCCCTTATTTGGTAATTGCTAATTGCCAGAGTGGCTTCAGTTCCATTACCATGGATACAAGTACAGTGATAGCTAAGCTATTTTTTTTTTTTATCTTTGACACCATAAGGTATTTCAAAGATGTTTGTAAAATTCTCAAAGTTTTTCAGAAAAAAAATTAGGCTTTTTTTTGCCAGTTTTAATTTGCTTTAGAAGTTATTTTATTCATTCAAAACAACCAAACTAAATATATTGTTTTATAATGATTATTACATAAGATATTTAACTTGTCCTCTTTTAAAAGATAGAAGCTTTACTTACATATAACCCATTTCCAGTGTAGTCTTTTCAAACATTTTCCTTCCCCCCCTTTTCTCTGAAATACTCTTCTAAAACTTTTAGTAATTTAGTCAATACAGTGACCTAAAGAGGCTCTCATTTCATTAGAACCTATTCTGTTAGTCATTTAAAAATATATCTTTTTCATGAATGTATTTTGTTTATATAATGTGTGTCATCTCTCATTATTTCTGTTTCTTCCCTAACAAGCCATTCCTTTAATCAATGATTTTAAGAGAAAAGGAAAAACACTACTCTATACTCATACTCCCCCCACATCTTCAGTGAAGAGAAGTTACATTTTAATCAACTTTCCTCCAGGTCCAAGTTTGGACATTATAATTGTCTAGCATGAAACATGATGCTACTGTATTTTGCATTATTGCTATTGTACTTTTGCATTTATTATGGTCATTGTATATGTGTTTTTTTTTTCTTGAATCTGTTACTTCATACTGTATCAACTCATTTAAGTTTCCCCCTAAATATCAGAACTCTTTTTTCTTTTTCTTTAGTGAGGCAATTGGAATTAAATGACTTGCCCTGTATTTGAACTCTAGTCCTCCTGACTTCAGGGATGGTTGGTGCTCTATCCATTGTGCCATAGCTTTCCCAAGAATTCTTAATATTCATTGTTTCTTACAGTAAAGCAATGTCTATTTGCATCCATATATCACAGTTTGTTCTGCTTTTCTCCAATTCAGTAGTCCCAACTTTGTTCCCAGTTCTTTGCAACCACAAAAAAATGCTGTGATAAACATTTTGGTGTATATAGAACTTTTCTGTTTTTGATCTCTTTGAGGTAAACACCCAGTAGTGGGGATCCCTGCATTGAATCATCAAAGGGTATGAAAATTTCCATCAGTTTTTTAACCTAAATATACACCACCTTCCAGATTGGTAGGGCTAGTTTACAGATCTATAAACAGAATATTAATGTGCTAATCTTTCTGAAGACCTGTCAACATTTACTATTTCTATCTTTTATCATCTTTTCCAGTTTGCTGGAGATGAAACCTCAGAGTTGTTTCGATTTTCATTACTCTTAATATTAGTCATTTGGAATATTGTCTTATGGTGGGAGCATTATTTTATCCATAGTGTGAGTTCTCAGACTTTGCACTGATACTTTCTGTGTAGTAGAACCTAATAATGCTTATATCCTTTGTATGTTTTTGGCAATTATTTCTTAATTATCTCTGTCTATCCTTTTGAACTTCAAATGCTTTATTCTTGGCTGTAAATTTTCTGCATCCAAATTGCCTTTTGCTTTTGTTGGCCCACAATAGCTGGGAGGGTGTTTGCTGATTGCTGATGGAACATGCCTTTTTTCCATGTGTAAAATCGCCAATGGAAACTTTTTTCTTTTTCAAATTGCTTTGATCGTCTTAACATTATTGTATTAGTTGAGAAGGCTCTTTTAGAAATTGAGGGAAGGGAATATTTGGGCTGAAAAATCCAAGTTATCCATTTCCTCTCTCTGCTCCTGTCCACACAGGAAATTCCCAATTAACTTTTCATTATCTAGCACACTGCTAGTATGTGTTGAAAATAATTTTTATTTTTGGAAGGAAGGGAGTTTGAGCTATATTTTTTATTAGTTTATAAAACTCCTGGTATGAAAATTCCCTTTATTCTTCCCTCAGTGCCTTTTGACGACTCAGCAATTTGGCTGTAGTATTTGAAATTACACAGCATAGCATCCAATTGAGTGTCAATACCTACTGGAATGAAGATGAACAAGTCAGTATCCCAAGTAATAGGCTCAGCTTCCCATTTATGTGAAATATACAACAAATAGGTGTGAAACACATAAAAGCATCACTTAGCAGTCAATTCCAGTGATTACAGTCTGCATTTCATGCTTGTTATATATATATATATGTATATATATATATATATACATATATATATATATATATACTGCCATGGCAGTACATGCATATCCACATAGAACAAGCATAAGCAGAACAATAGGACTACTTAACTAAAAGGTCAAAGCAAATATTATATTGACATCATATCAATACAATGCTGATAAAGAGAATGAGAAATAAGAATCAGAGGCTTACCTAAACAATTAACATGCACAATAATGAATATATGTAATAATGGGTATATGAATTAACATTGGCATTAGCTCCTGAGTGTGTGTGCATCTCCATTCCTAAGGTTTAATCAAGAATCTTGTATAATAATTTGATCATGGCTCAGATATTCCTAACTCTTTTGTGACCAGCTGTCTTTTCTGTCCCTCTGCCTGTGCCCATATTACTGAATTTTAAAGGGTGTGTCTGTATCCTGTGACTGAAATATCAAGTAGAAAAGACATTTCCTATTATTTAAATTTGTTGTTGTGGAGATGGGTATAGTACATAGGGTTTTCATAATTCGAAATGTCTGTTTCTAATCCATTGACTGCATCAGATGACCCTTGCATGACTGGCAGGGACTTTCTTTTGCTTAGAGTTTATTGAAGTAAGGTGAACCCCAACCAGTCCCTGGCACTATTTTGTAAATAGTTGAGTTGATCATTTTCTCCACAATTAAGGTTGGAGCAACTTTATATCAATCTGCTAATTTCTGTATCCCATGGACATGGAGATTTCTGAGCAGAACCAACCAATCTTGTTGAAGGTTTGACAACAAACATGGGAATCATTTCATAGTTTACTGCTTTCAATGTTCTTCCCAGCAGAATTACTCATGATTACAGTCAGTTCATCTTTTCTTGAAACTGGTTTACTGCTGGCATGCTCTCCCCTCTCCTCCCCCGCCCTCGATTTCTCTTCTCTCCATAAAAGACAAAAGTTCCCAGGCTTTCTCTGTGACCATTCAGTCCCTTCTAACTAGGAAAAATTAGACTTAACCACCAGTCCCTTTACAGATAAGAGGTCCTCCTAAATTATTTTTTCTCCTTCCGTTTTCCCCTTCAGAGTTTTAATTTTAGTTCAAGATTTCTTTTCTTTTCCTTTTTTAATTTCTTGCTTAACTTCTTCTAAGTATCATTATAATCCTTGTGATCAAGTCAACCTTTTCTCTGAATATCAATTTGAACT
This sequence comes from Myrmecobius fasciatus, assembly GCA_023553655.1. Classification (NCBI taxonomy): domain Eukaryota; kingdom Metazoa; phylum Chordata; class Mammalia; order Dasyuromorphia; family Myrmecobiidae; genus Myrmecobius; species Myrmecobius fasciatus. The sequence goes on along the minus strand of JAJPUD010001473.1, from coordinate 262,766 downwards.
TAAGAGTTACCTTCTGGGCTTTCCTCCACACATCCCTATCCTCACCCTTGGTTTTTATGTTGAGACTTCATGTCAGGTTTTGGCTCTGCCCACATTCTTGGTACCTAGACCTTGCTTGACTCTGACTATTCTGTAGTCCTGATCCTGCTGCCTGGGCCATTCTGGATATGGTAGGCAGGTCTGTACTATGTTCTCTGTGGAACTGATCTTTTGGCTCAGTCTTTTAGTGGCTAGATGTCTTTTTGACCTTGACTCAATTTCTGTTTCCTTCTTCTTGCATATCCTTTACCAAAAATTGTTCAATCCTTCCTTGTGGCTCCAGCAGGCCATAGAACTTTTAAAAAAAATCAAAAGGGAGACAAAAAAATTAAGGCACGATTCTATTAATCTTTGTCACAGCATTGATTAGAAAAGAAGGAAGCAAAGAATAGATTGTAAGAGTTCTAAGGAATCCATTGATCCAGAAAGTGGGGGGGGGGAAGACCTCAAGATAATGAAGAATACAAATATTTCCGAAGAGGACATTAAAAATAAAAGCCAAGAGATATAGTACATTGATTGTGATGTTAGTAATCCTTTTGGAAGACCAGAGGTACTTGTACTGCCCAAGTGTTGGCCCTGGTTCTTCCTGGAACCCTGGTACTCAATTCCTGGGGATTATCCTGGGTTGCAGGGATCCTCTACTCATAGTACTTTGTGCTGTAAATCTGATGTAGGTTGCTTGGATGCTCTCACTTCCTCCACTCTTGGCTATCTGAGCATCTGTAGGACTCCTTCGCTCTTGTTCAATGTAATTAAAGGTATTTCTTCTTGTTTTTCTTTTTCATTATTCTTTCTGATGAATTTTTAAAAATTTAAACAATCTTTGGGAGAACTGGGATTCTCTGGAGGCTCTCAGGTCATCATCTTAGCAGGAACTCTCCAGTTTCATCCTTAAGTGTTGTTGGGATGACTTGATTTAATTGGGTCTTTTGTTAATCTTTTCCTAAACTACTTTTTTCTTCCATTGCTTCTCACTATTTTATGAAACATCAGTGTTCATAACCTTCTATTGTACTTCTAAGTATAAGTTTATAAATTAAGTCATATTTATTCATGGTTGCCATATTTTATCATCTGATAAATGACTGTGCTGATTATATCATAATTATATATCTTATATATAATTATGTCATGAAAAAACATTACAAAATCTCCTAAATTAGATCTATAATCATTCCAAACACTTTGCCACATATTTACAGAGAGGAAAAAACAAATAGATGAAGGATGCCTATTGTTCAAACCATCCTCAAAAAAGAAATAACTGATGGGCAGTTTGTATCTTCTTTGGTATTCTCTTTGTGGTTCAGTTGTTTTCAGTTGTGTCTAACTCTTTGTGACCAAATTTTGGATTTTCTTGGCAATATAATGAAATGATTTGTCATTTTCTTCTCTGGCTCATTTTATAGATATGGAAATTGAGGCAAACAGAATTAAGTGACTTACCCAGGGTCATATAGGTAGTAAGTTTCTAACACCATTTTAACTCAAGCTTTTCCTAAAGCTAATTTGAACTCAAGAAGATGGGTCTTTCCAGCTCCAGGCCTGGTATTCTATTCACTGCCTCACCTAGCTGCCCAGAGTAGTCTCATTATGCTAAGAAAAAATAAGGCAGAGGAGGAGTTTGTGTAGGTGAGCCCTTTGTAGCAAAATTATGAAAGGATGGGAACAAAAGTTGCATAAGATGAAGACACATGGAAGGTTGCGATCCTTACATCACTGAAATTATGAAACTGAGATTCCAAGGTTGAATGTCCAATTTCCTTAAATAAAACACAGACCACTGTGTTCTTCATTCCTGATATGCAACATGCTAAGAGATGCTGATGCACAGAAATTGTGTCTTAAAGTAATAGATTGTAAAAACACAATTATATTGTGAGTGACTTAAGAGTAGGAATTCTGTTTTTGCTTTTCTTGGTATTCCCAGCACTTAGCCCACTGCCTGGCACACAGTAGACACTTAATAAATAAACCCTAGTTAACTGATTGTTCTATTTCATTTGATCCCCACAACCCTGTAAGATAAGTGATATTGTTTCCATTTTATAGATGAGGAAGTTAAGGCTGAGGAAGTTTAACTCACTTTTCATAGTCATATAGCTAGTAAGTTTCTAAGGATAAATTTCTCCTAAGGCCCTTTCTGAAGTCCAAGTCCAGTGCTCTATCCACTACATCACTTAGTTGTCACTGGGTTCTGTTCTGATAGCTATCCAAGTTACCCTCAGGCTAACATGGCATCTAGCTTTAGGGGAGGGGGAAGTAATAATAGGGAATTGTTCAGGACCCAAAAGTAACGGTAGGGGGTTGTTCCTCTGACCTGGCAAGCAAACCCCTTCTCACTCAAGTGGACAATTGCCATCAGGACACAAAATGTACTTCTGTCCAGGACAGAGAGAGGGAAGGAAATATTGTTCAACTGACACTGTTATTGGGTTTGATTTTTCATCTAGAATCTTAACTCCTATATCCTCTGATGATTCTCAGTAAAAGTATAATTAGCACATCTATATACCAAATGTATTAATTTTTTGATGGATCTGAGACTTGGCATTCCTTGAGGATAACTCAATTGAATCTTGATTCTATATAGATCTCCTAGGTCCCAAACCAGAGCTATTCTACTAACTAGCCTTTTCCCCCCATTTTTAAAATTTAAAATTTAAGAACAAGCATTTCTGAAACATAATGTAATAAAAAAAGATAATTACACATGAAACTGCAAATCTATTATGTACTTCTTATTCCTTTTAAATATATAGTAAAGTTATCATGTACATTGCTTTTTTTTCTTTTTCCTTTCCTTCCCCTGCCCAAAATATTTTATTTGTTAATTATAAAACTCTGGAGAATATTTCATTTTGATAGAAAATAAATTAAGAATCCAAGAAGTTCAATATTGATCAAATTATTAATTAGTCCAGATTATTAATCATGGTAGAGACTAGAGTAAAAACAGAGTTCTTGACTGACTGTGATTGATCTGAGAAATAGTCTTAGTTTATACAGAACTGGGAACTGAAGTCAAAATTTCATAATCTCAACTTTAATTTCAGTTCCCTGGGGTGGGGAGACCCTTTAGGGTTTCTACATTTAATTTCTTAGCTTTGATTTCTTTCATTTATTGAAGTTTCCCATTTGTAACCTATATTAGATCCAGTTTAGATCGAATTAGATACAAAATCGTGATCAGTGCAATTGTTATGTGTTTTTGTACAGAGTGTTTTGAGCTACTCTTGAGCTATACCTCTATAAAGAGTAAAATAGAATATTAAGCTAATGGTCTAATAAAATTCAAGCTAATAAAAATTTTGAAACATTTCTTTTTAATAAAAAAATCAAGATTTTATAAAAAAGTATGTCCTGCAAAGTCAATAAGCATTTATTAAATGCTTACTATTTTTAAGGCACATGTTAAGTACTGGGGGATATGACTATAACTACAAATAGAGACTAATTCCTGCCTTCATGGAGTTTACGTTCTAGTGGGGAAGACAACACATAAAAATGAGATGAAAAGTAAAAAGGGATTGGGATATATGATAACAGAATAATAACTGAGGATGTTAAAAGGCTATTAAGTTCCATAGTGTATTATATAGTCTATATGCTGCACTTGAAAATACAAAGACTAGAAGTAAATCTTGATTTATCTATGTGACCTTGGAAAACCATTATATCTGTATATAAATTTCTTATCTATACAATGAAGGGTTTGGACTCTATGGCTTGTAAGGTCATTTTTACCTCCAAGCCTATATTTTAATTTAAAGCAATTATTTTAAAATAAATAGAATCTGCATTCTCATTTTACTGGGGCTGATGAGTGAATCCTTAATCATTTTGATGACTTTATAGACTCTCTAATGGGGATGGAGAATGTCCTTTCAGATAGGGAGTATAGAGATGAACATCGGTACCTTGTTTACAAGATTCTGACAACAGACGGATTATTTCTAGAAGATGTTGCATTCAAGATGACTGATTTCACCTTTTTTTTTTTTTCCAATTCAGATGACAGATTAGGCCACTCTAGAGAACCTGGGCCCTTAGGTATGTGGAAGGCTAGGTTCTTGCATAATCCCTTTCCTCCAGAACTGAAAACAGCTACAATAGGGTAGGAGCACTCTGTGCTACTTACATGGTCTCATTCAAAGTTCTTTAAACTAGATCAGGAGACTAGATTGAATTGTGTTTGTGGGGCAGAGGACTTTCCCATCCAAAGAGATGGCCGCAGTCAGGGCAACATTAGTGCTTTTTCAGAAATACATGGCAAAAGCATACATGTCATTGTTCACAGGGATTGGTCTTTCATGAATGATATAAACCCCAATCTTCCGTGTAGGAAGGAGGGGAGAATTTCAATGCTATAAGCAGCATTATCCCTAGTGTCACCCAGAGAAGGGAGAGATCCTGGGTAGTGACAGTTATGGAAGTTACATTTTGGGTGATTCTAAATTCAAGAGTTTCCAAGGAAGGGAGGAAAGGAGGGAAGAAGAGAGAGAGACACAGAGAGACAGAGAGACAGAGACAGAGAGAGACAGGGAGAGAGAGAGACAGAGAGACAGAGACAGAGACAGAGAGAGAGAAACAGAGACAGAGACACAGAGAGACAGAGAGGCAGACAGAGACAGAGAGAGGGAGAGAAAATGAGAGAGAGAGAAGAAAGAAGGAGGAGAAGAAAAAAGGAGGAGGAGAAGGAAGAGAAATAGGAGGACGAGGACAAGAAGGAATAGGAGGAAGAAGTGGAGGAGGGAAGGGAGGAGAGAGAGATAATGCAGAATTTCCTGAGCAGTTTTGCCTCTTAGAGAAAAGAAGAAAATTCACATAGTTGCGAAGCAGCATTCTTTTTGGAAAGGCAAGTCATAGCAATGGAAGTAATATGTCTGGATCTTTCCAGGCTTCACAATTACAATGAATGGGGGCAGCTAGATGACACAGTGGCCCTGAATTCAGGTGGTCCTGAATTCAAATCCAGCTTCAGACACTTTATACTTCCTAGCAGTGTGACACTGGGCAAATCACTTAACTCCAATTGCCTCAGGAAAAGAAAAAACGATGACAATGAATGATTTAGACAGTACATGACTGATAGAAAATCCTTCTGTGGGAAGTCTAAACTGTACGATGTTGCAATATATGATCCTTGGAGAGACTGAGTAAGACCATGTGAATAAGAAGGACTCATTGAATTCTCAAAGTGTCACCCTGATGCAGCCCTCATTTCCTTTCCCTTCTGAGAGGAGCTTATGGAATAATTAGATCCATTGTATTATCCATATCAGCTAACTATTTGGCTATCTGTTAATCACTTGAGGAGAGCTTATAGAATATTTAAATGCTTCCATATCTGTTTATGAGCTTTTTACATCATCTATGTTTTCTGTTGGGTGAAAAAAAGATTGTCCTACCCAATATGGATTGCTAGCTTAAATGCTTATAAGGGAACTGGTGACCTCTTTTTTCCCATACCTGTGTAAATCAAGATACAAGTTACATGTAGTTTTATTTGGAAATTTCCCAGAGTAAATTCTACATTAAGGGGTATGGTGAACCTGAGAGAAAAATTGCTCTTCTGCAGTCTTGCTTCATGTAGGGGTCATAAACATGGCTTTGCCACAAGTTGTGATGTTATTCCTAATAAGTTCTCTCTGCAACAGAGAGGGATGAGATTAGGTTTTCATTAACATCAGGCTTAGTGGTGACATCTCTTAGATGGAAATTTCCAGTAAAGTGCTCAATGGTTAGAGATCTAGATTCATTATAAATTAACCAGCTTATATCTTGTGCCATACCTTCATTTCTTAGGAAAACATTGGCCAGTATATCCAGAAGGAAGGAAATAAGCATATATTGTTGTTCAGTTGTTTCAACCATGTCTCTGACTCTTTGTGAAGCCATTTGGTGTTTTCTTGGCAAAGATGTTGGAGTGATTTGCTATTTTCTTGTCCAGCACATTTTACAGATGAGGAAACTGAAGTAAACAGGGTTAAATGACTTGCTCAGGGTCACGAAACTAGTAAGTGTCTGAGGCAGGACTTGAATTCAAGAAGATGAATCTTTCTCATTCCAGACCAGTGCTCTATCTTCTGCTATCTAGCTGCTCCAAGCATATACTAAGCTCCTATTATATTAAACTTCTGACAGGTATTTATCCTTTACAGATATTATCATATTTTATCCTGACAACAACCCTGAGGGACTATTATTATTCCCATTTTTTTGTTAAGCAAAATGAGGAATTCAGCAGTTAAGTGACTTGCCCGGGGTCATACAGCTAGTATAAGTGCCTGAGTTCAGGTTTTCCTGACTGGAGACCCAGCTATCTTCTCCATCTCTTAGCTATGGAGGATTCTTGTGTTTGATACATTAGGCATGGAAAGCTGGGGCATTCTGGACCTCCTGTTCTATGTGACAGAAAGAACATAAGTGAATGAAAGGGATAGTATATTTTAAATCTCTCAAACAACTTTCAATCACTGTTTCTCAGACTATGTTTGGGTACTCTCCTTTAAAAAAAAAAGCTGTTAAGATTATTGGTCCACCTGAAAGCCACAATCAAAAAGAGTCTAGACATCATCTTTTGAGAAATTATCAAGGAAAATTTTCATGATATTCTAGAATGAGAGGGTAAAATAGAAATTGAAAGAGTCTACCAATCACATCCTGAAAGAGATCCCAAGATGACTATTATAGCCAAATCCTGAAACTTCCAGGTCAAGGAGAAAATACTGCAAGCATCCAGAAAGATGCTTGTATGTAGTATAATAGAGCCACAGTCAGGATAATACAAGATTTAGCAACTTCTAGATTAAAGGACCAAAGGGCTAGGAATATGATATTCCAGATAGTAAATGGAGCTAGAACTACTTACTCAGCAAAATTGAGTATAATCCTCTTCAGAGTAAAAGGTGAATATTTAATGAAATAGAGGATGTTCAAGCATTTATGGTGAAAAGACCAGAGCTAAATAGAAAATCTGATTTTCAAATACAGGACTCTGAAGAGGCATAAGGAGGTAATCAAGAAAGGAAAACCATAGGGGACTTAACAAGGTTTATCTGTTTACATTCCTACATGGGAAGATAATACCTGTAACTCATAAGAACTTTTTCATTATTATGGCAGTTAGAAGAAGTATATAAAAACAAAGGACACAGGTGTGAGTTGAATATGAAGGGATAATATCTAAAAAAAAATCAAATTAAATCAAGGGTTTAGAGAGGAATATACTGGGAAAAAGTAAAAGGGAGAGGTGAAATGATGAAAATTATCTGCCAAGGAAGAGGGAGAGTGAAGAGACAGTGAGTAAACTTTATTCTCATCAGATTTGATTCAAGAGGAAATAATGCAAATACACATTCAATATGGGTATAGAAATCCAACTTTTCCTTCAAGAAAGTAGGAGAGGAAGGAAATACCAGAAGGTGGGGGAAGGTGAATAGAAGAAAGGGCACATTGGAGGAGGGACTGGTCAGAAACAAAACATTTAGCAATAGTAATTATGAAAAGAATTTTGAAGCAAGATTCTCTGAGGTAGGCCTCATTTCTCAAGTGTATAGTGAGCTGAATCAAATTTATTTTAAAAAAATAAGAGCCATTCCCTAATTGATAAATGATCAAAAGATATGATCTATGTCCAAAGGGTTAAAAAATTCTACATATCCTTTGGCCTAATAATACCGCTATTAGGTAGTATTATTAATCCTAAAAAAGATTATTGAAAAAAGGAAAAGAACCTATACATAAAAAATATTTATAGCAGCTCTTTTATCAGGGCAAAGAATTAGAAATCGAGTGGATGGCCATTAATTGGGGAATGGGTAAATAAACTGTGGTATGGGATTATGAAGGAATATCATTGTTCTATAAGAAATGATGAGCAGGATGCTATCAGAAAAACCTGGAAATTCTTCCATGAGTTCAAGCAAACTGAAATGTACTTTGTACATGCTAATAAGAAAATTGTGGGATGATCACCTTGTGAATGACTTTGCTATTCTCAGCAGTATAATGATCGAAGACTATTCTGAAGGATTTATGATGAAAAAATGCTATCCATACCCAGAGAAAGAATTGTGTCAGAATATAGACTGAAGCAGACTTTTTAATTTTCTTTTTTTTTTTTCTTTAGGGTTCTTTTTGGGGGGAGATCTATGTTTCCTTTTCCAATATGACTTTTATGGAAATGTTTTGCACAATTTCACATGGGCCTTCTCAATGGAGGGTGTGAGGAGGAAGGGGGAGGATCTGGAACTCAAAATTCTAAAATCAAATGTAAAAAATTGTTTTATATATAACTGGAAAAAAATTTAAAAAATATATTTAAAACAAAAACTGTGCATACTTTTTGATCCATAAGTGCCACTAATGAGTCTGTATACCAAGGAGATCATAAAAGAGGGAAAAGAACTCAAATGTATAAAAATGTTTGTAGCAGCTCCTTTGTAGTGGCAAGAAATTGGAAATTGAGTGAATGCCCATGAATTGGAGAATGGTTGAATAAGTTATGGTATATGAATATAATGGAATATTATTGTTCTATAAGAAATGAGGAGTAGGCTGATTTCAGAAAAGCCTGGAAAGACATATATGAACTGATGCTGAGTGAAGTAAGCAGCACCAGAAAAACATTGTACATGGTTAACAGCAAGAGTGTATGTTGATCAGCTATGACAGACTTAGCTCTTCTTAGTAAAACAGTAATCCAAGACAATTCCAATAGACTTGGGATTGAATGCAGATTGAAACACACTATTTTCACCTTTTTGTTTTGTTTTGTTTTTTCTTTCTTGTGATTTTTCCCTTTTGTTCTGATTTTTCTTTCACAAATGTTTAAAATTGAAATATGTTTAAAATGGTTGAACATGTATAACCTATATCAGATTGCTTGGTATCTTGGGAGGGGAGAGGGAAGAGAGAGAGAAAGAGAAAATATTGGAACTTAAAGTCTTACAAAACGAAACTTGAAAATTATCTTTACATATAATTGGAAAAAAATACTATTAAGTGAAAAAAATAAAAATAAAAAAGGCTATCATGGTCAAATGACATGTAATTTCTATTGTCTTTGTGGCCAATGGAAACTGTAAAGCTAATTTGGGGACTCATCAAAAATTAAACTAATCAAGTGACTGAAAAGCTGGCTTTTTAATTGGCCAGTAATCAATCATGGAAATACTTTATAGATTATTATGCACAACCAGGTGATTGTTTTTATCTTGACAGAACAGATATATACACAAAGCAATGACTATCTGCCTTTTAAAAACTCTTTTGGTGGGGGTACAGAGTGATCAATTTATTAATGTGAAAGAAACGACCAGCAAGATGATTTCAGAGAGGCCTGGAGAGACTTGCATGAACTGATGCTGAGTGAAACGAGCAGAACCAGGAGATCATCATACACAGCAACAACAATATTACATAATGATCAATTCTGATGGACATGGCTCTCTGAAACAAAAAATTGTCTCAAACCAGTTCCAATTGTTCAGTAAAGAAAACCATATACACCCAGAGAGAGGGATGTGAAATGTGGACCACAACATAACATTTTCATGCTCTCTATTGAGGTTTGCTTGCATTGTGTTTCCTTTCTCTGATTTTCTTTTTTTCCTTGTAGATAGGATTTTTCTTGCACAACTTGTCAAGTATTTCAACATTATTAACATGTAGTGGACTTCCTGCCATCTAGGGGAGGGGAGGGGACTGGAGGTAAAATTTGTAATGGAAAGCTTTGTAAAGAACAATGCTGAGGAACTACCCATACATATATTATACAAATAAAAAGCTTTAATAAAAAAAATTATTAATGTGAAAAGACAAGAAAAGCAAAAGGGATATGATTGAACAAGATGGAAGATGAGATCCTTTTCTATAGAATCACCAAAAAGAAATTAATTCAAATGTCAAATTCTAAGTTCTGTTGAGAAACAAATATGATGATCACTAGATTCAACCAGTGAGTCCAATTAACACCAGAAGGCAGAGGGAATGCCAATGGAAAGAATGCTAATCCAATTCACATACATGTGAGTCAAGGCTCCTTCATGATGTCATTGGTCCTCTGGGAATAGACCAAAAATACCTATTGTATGCATCTCATGTGTGTACCTCACAGGGTTGCTATAAGAATAAGTGAGATAATATAGGTAAAGTACTTTGCAAACTCTAAAGGATGTTTAAAACATCAATCAATGAATTAGCTTTTATTAAGTATTTATGATGTGCCAGGAACTGGGAATACAAAGAAGAAAATGCAACAGTACTTGCTCTCAAGGAGCTTAGTTATATACATATATATATGCACATATATATATATATATACACATAAATATGTACAAAGTAAATATGAGGTAATTATTTTTGGGGGGAATCAGAGAAAGTTTCATTTAGGTAAAAGTAACTGTTATATCATTAAATTTTTAAAAATTCCATTGTTCTGAAAAAATTGCAAAAACTTTTAGAAAGAAAACATCACATTAAAAGTCTCCAATTTTTAAGTAAAAAATACAATATATGTATACAATTCTACAAAATATTAGTTTGTAGGAAAATAATTGTTTACAAGGTAAATGTGCATTATTACTATGCTACCTAATTTTGAAATATTTATTAATAACAAATAATCATATCTTTCTCACAGAGCAACTAATATTAATATTGTTAGATTAGGAATAAATTACTCTTGGGGAATTTCCAGAACTCATAGCCCTGAGCTATTCTTCTCCCCCTCGAAATGATCTGCAAACATAATATTTATATACATCTGTCTCTATATAAATGTATCTATATGTACAATTACTAAAGACATATTGGGGGAATCTAGGTGGTACAAGGGAATGAGCATTAGGCCTATAGTCAGAAAGTCTTCAGTTCAAATACAGCTTAAGATACTGGGCAACCTTAGTTCACCTCAGTTTATCTGTAAAAATGGAGATAACAATAGCATGTATCTTTCAAGGTTGTAAGGCTCAAATGAGATAATAATCATAGAGCACTTAGCACAGTGTCTGGATTATCGTAAGCACAATGTAAATGTTAACTATTATTGTTGTTGTTTACATACCTTTAGTTATATTACTTGTATTGGCAGAATATTTATTAGAGCCCCCCCATAAAAATTAAATCATAAGCTCCTCTTTCTCCATGTTTTTTAAATTATATCAGTATCAACAGTATTGAATAGAATTGGTACATCCAATTCAATTCATCACTTAAGTGCCTTCTATGTCCAAGTTCTGGGGAGGGGGGGTTTACAAAGATTTCTTTTAAAATATGGTTTCTGTCCTCAAGGATCTTACAATTTCTTAAATGGGTTAAAGCGTGCACACTAATAACTGTGATGAAGTTAAAACCCTTCTATCTTCAACTGGAGTTCATGGACTTATAAAGCTTTGAGAATAGATTTCATGACCCACAGGTAATGTCCTGAAATAAAAGGATACAGTAATGCAGTGTTTAGCACAGTGTCCTGTACACAATAGGAGTTTAATAAATGTCAGTTGACTGACTGACTGGAGAGAAATTATTTTCTATTAGTAAAATATTAATATCTTTTTAAAGTTTTGCTGCAAACTTGAATAACTTTTGTTTAAAAGTAAGGTGGTCAACATCCATCCCCACGCAAACAATTAAGTTGAGAAAACATTTATTTAGGGCCTACTAGAGACAAAGCAGGGCAGGTAGATGTCAAAGTGGATAGTATATCAGTCCTGGAATCAGAAGGATTTATTTTTGCGAATTCAAATCTGGCCTCAGGCATTTACTGGCCGTGTGACCCTGGGCAAGGGATCTCTGTTTGCCTCAGTTTCCTCATCTGCAAAATGAACTGGAGAAGGAAATGGCAAATCACTGCATCTTTGCCAATAAAACCTCAAATGGGTCACAAACAATCGGACACAACTGAACAACACTAGCAAAGCCTTAGGTAAGGTAAAACTTCTCTTTTGTCGTGCAGGTGAGATAAGCCTAAGCTTTACAAGCCTTAGTGAGATGTTTTTTTTTTTTTTCCCTCCCTGGGCCAAGCTCGGGATCCCCCAGCGGAAGGAATCCTGTAAAACCGAACACCCCCAGGATGCGGTGCCCTAGGAACAGGGTGAAACTTTTGGCTTCTGCAGCCCGCGGCTGCTTCTGGGGTTCTTCTTCTCGGGGAGCAGGGCTTCTCCCGGCAGTCCAGTTGGTGGAGGTGCATTTCTTCCATCCTCCGCTTCGGATTCTGCAGCCCTCTCTGCTTCCTTGATCGCCTCCATACTTTCCGTGGGTTTGCAGCGGTCACTTACTTGTCCAAGGACCCAGTCTTCTAAAAAGCAGTCGGACACTGCTGGAGTTCTGAGTGATCTCGCAGCACGCATGCATACAAGCACACGCAATCTCATGCATGCACGCATACATGCATGCACGCATCCTTCCTTTCACGCTGCCCCGCTGGCTCCAGTTGTCCCTGCTCTCTGGGGAGTCGGCTCCAGGTCCCCCAGCCCTAAGCAGGCCGTGTGTGTGTGTGTGTGTGTGTATGTGTGTGTGTGTGTGTGTGTGTGACGTGGGCAGGGGCAGCTCCCACCGCGGTGGTGCAGGGAGGAGCTCGTGCTGCTTTATTAGCGCCCCGCAGGTTGCAATGAGGGAGCAGATTGCAGCTCGGAGAGCCACGGGAGTCAGCGAGGGGAGCTCTCCTTCCTCCGCCCCCCCCAACCCCCACCCCGCGCCTCCCGCCCCCGCCCCCGGGTCTGGCTACCTCCCTCACTCTGCCTCCTTCTCTCCCTCTTTTTTCCTCTCTCCCTCTTGCTAACGCCAGACCCAGGAGTCCTCGGCTCTGCCCGGAGGGACCAGGACTGATTGAAAAGCCCAGGGCAAAACCCAACAGAACCCAACTGCTTGAGGATCGCGCTGAAAGCCGCCCCTCAGTCCTCTCCTCCTCTTTCCTGACCAGCCTCTCTTCTGTCTTTCTCACTCACTCACTCTCTCACTCTCCTTTTTTCTCCTTGCACACTGGGTTTAAGAGCAAAGGGGGGGAAGAGAAGCTGCAGAGGAGGAGGGGGTGGGGGGTGGGGAAGGAGGCTGGGATAAAAGCTCAAATTTCATTTTCGGTGAAGGAAAGAGCAGAAGAGCAAGTCTTTTTTTTTTTTTTAATTTTTTTCCCTTTTTTTTAAAAAAAAAAAGAAACTTTTTTTGGGTTGTTGTTGTTGATCCCCCACCCCCGCCCCCCTTTTGGGGAGTTTTGCTTTGCCCAAGTAGTTGAAAAGTGAAATCGACTCGTGATGGTCCTCCTGTCCCTTTGGTTGGTAGCAGCTGCTCTGATAGAGGTTAGGACTTCAGCTGATGGACAAGTAAGTGGAACAAACAAACAAACAAACTCAACTCTTTTCCCTCCTCAAAGAGTTGATTTCTCCTCCCACTCTTAGTTAGTTCTTTTTTGCAGAAGCCAAAAGTGACGACTGGATCAGGATGGATGGATGGATGGATGTGTGTGTGTGTGTGTGTGTGTGTGTGTGTGTGTATGTGTGTGGTATTTCTTTTAAAAACAATTAACTGCATGAGATTTCAGAAAATCTTGCTGCTGAAGCCTAGGTCTTTTCATAGATACGACTAGTCCCAAACTATGTATGTAACAATAAGAATTATTGGGGGGGGGGGCAAATTTCCATCCACCTTTTGGCAATCCGGGATTCGCCTGCCTCTAAGTGTCAGATCATGAATGAGATCCTAGAGGAGAGTTTCCTTAATCTCTGCCTTTTGCCTCCTTCCGTCCTATCCTGTTTTCCCTGGATTTTCTTTCTCTCATGGTTGTAATCGACGAGGATGGACCCAGCAGCCAGTTATACACGTGTCTACGGAGAATCGCTCCCCGGTTTGGGATTTGACAGATAGGGAGGGGGCCTGAAAACATTTCCTGACTTTTACATTTTCTTGCCCCACCACTCTATCCCTGTTCCCTGTTCCCTCTTCTCTCCTCCCTCCTTCGCAGCCCCTTCCACTACAGCTCCTCCTCCTCCTCCTCCCCCCTTTCTAAAAAAACTAAGTTCTGTTTTCTTTCACCCTCTTTCCCTTCCCCCCACTCTTCGGAGACTCAAGGTGAACGCTGTAAACTTAGATCAGTCCTTGAGCACTCTAAATCGAAGGAAGGAGCTGAGTTTTGTAAATAAAATATGGACAGGAAGACTGTGGTATGCACGCACTCAGGCTTTGCTGAGTGTGCTTCGCGTCTTCCAATCTGCCTGCTCTGAGCCAAAGCTATAAGTTAGAGAAAATGATTTGTTGTGATTCTTTCCTGAGCTCAGATCCCCGAGTTCTGTCCTTTTTCACGACAGATCCCATCCCGGCGACCTTCAGCAACCCTACCCCCTCTATCATCCCGGCTTTGTAATTTAAACACTTCCTTTCCAGACCAAAATCTTCTTCCTTTTAATCTTTTCAACCTGGCCCAGCTTCAGTGATTTTCAGAATAGAGCATTCATAGTTAAGATAACTTAGTTGGGTCCCTGAATTAGTAGTGTAAGAGTTGGGGTGTGTGACAAACGTTTATAGACAATATCACTGAAGAAACAAGGCAGAAAAAATTGTGCCAAGACCAGTTCACTCAGCACAGTTTTAGTGCTTAGCTAGTTTCTGAAAATCAATTCTTGAAAGTAGAAACTTTCAGGAAAAAAATGCTTATTTGACAGGACAGGACCTCAAGTAATTTTTTTCTTTTTTCTTTCTCCCTTCAGGCGGATAATGAAGGAGTGGTGCGAATAGGTAAGCCTCCTTATTTATTTTCACACAGTAAATTAAGTAAATTCAGAAACTTAGCTTATAAATGTTTCTGATGGGTATCTTCATATGTAGTTGGAAGTGCTGCCCCCATTCATTAGTTGACTAAAGATTTCTCTGAATAGTTAGGGTGACAACTTTCCTTCTTTTATATATTCCTCCCATTTTTTCCCCTTTCTTCTTTTCTGGTTAACAGAGCCTTTTAAAATTTTAATTGTTATTGTTTTAGTTATTTTATATTCTTTATACATATATGTAAGTATATATGAATATATATGTGTATGTATATATTTGAATGTGTGTATGTATTATATATGAACATGTATGTTTATATGTTGTGTACAAGCAGGTACGTATGTATACACACGTGAATCTTGTTTGTATATATTTGTTTGCTTATTTTCCATATTAGAGTGTGAGCTCCTTGAGGGTAGGAACTATCTTACCTCTTTGTATCCCAGCTTTTAGCACAGAGTCTGGTACATAGAAAGTACTTAATATATGTTTATTGATGGACAGAATGATTTGTAGGATTCTACAAACCTTAAATTTATTATAAAAATTTAATTATTATAATATACTCACATTATGAATATTATAGTACCTTTATGTGTAACATTATAATTATAATAACTTATTGCAAGCAAAAGAAAATACTTTCTAGGCAATAAGCAAAACTTTTTGTTGTTGTCTTTGGGTAAACATTTTCTTATAGTTGCTTAGGAAAAAATATCTCTTTGGATATTTTTCTCAGTGACATAACTAGGAATATTATAGTCGTCTTTAAAAGAAATTATATTTTATGCCATACATACATATACATATGTACCTACATTTATCCATCCATCCATACATGTATATGTGTAAAATTACTGATGGGGAGAAGATAAATTCTAGCAAATTGTTGCTATTAAAAGATAAAAAAGTGATGAAGAAAAGATAAATTCTAGCAATTCGTTGCTATTAAGAGAGAAGAAAGAATTCTACTCCCAAACTTTCCTCCTACCTACTTCTTAAGTTAAGTTTAGGTCCCTTAGGTCTTTTGTCTTGAACAGTGAGAGCAAGTCATAGATCTTATCGGGTAGGAAGGAAAGAAAGTTTTTTGTTTTTATTTTTGGCATGTGGACTTTACAAATAGTTATTTGTAATTTCTTTTTATTTCTAGCCCACATGATTCAGAGATCAGCATATATCTGAGATTTCTTCAACTTTTTGGTCTATTGATTTTATAAAGGAACTTTAAAAAACTACCTATAAAAGCAATGATTTCCTCATCAGGGAATTCCCTTCCATCAAATCACTCTCTAACTTGGTAGGTAGGTCTTAAACAGTTGCCTGAAGGATACAGGGTTCAAGTTTTGCTACTAACACATAATAGTTGTGTGGCACTAGGCAAAACTTGCGGATTCTCAAGGCACATCTGAAATTGTCATTCAATCTGTGGAGAGAGTAATTACAAAACCGAAATCACAATCTAGAACCAAATATAATGATTTTAAAGTTTACAAAATCATATAATTCAAATTACAAAGCACCTTTCTCACATAATCCCAGCTACATTGGTAGTGCAAGGATTATCATCCTCATTGTACACATGAGGAAACTGAGACTCAGTCCTGACTTGAAATCCAATTTATTTTCTATTCCTACTTCATGCTACTTCTGAATCAACTTGGGGACTTAAAAAGAAGTTTTCTTTATTAACTATTAATTAATTTTAAAAATTGTACATTTTGACTTTAAGAACATGTTTTATAATTCCCAAGGAAACACTTTGATTTAAAGTCAACTTGTTTTAGGTGGGATTGGTTATTCCACAAATTGTCCCAGCTCAGGCTGGAGACCTGATTTTTTTATTGTTATCAATAATGGCTAGAGATCTGGCCTAGGAAAATGGGAAGACTAGGTTCATCCCTGAACCATATTAACCAAATGAGTGTAGGTAAGTTTTTAACCTTTTAATGATCAAGGAAAATCAATTCTACAAAAGCTGTCTTACTTGCATGGATAGAAGGAATTTTCTCATCTGGAAGTTCCCTTTAATCCTTGTAACCACGGAACCATTTTTATGAATAATAATTATAGCAATAATTACTCAAGAACTTAACTGACTTTTTCCAGGGAAAGGGAGTAGGGTTATAGAAAAAGAAACATAAAAGGAAACAGAAATAGACACAGAGAGACAAAGAAAAAAAAGCGAGTATGTGTTAATGACTTTCTTTGAACTACATCCCATGTTATCAAATCTAGGTTTAGCTATTTCCAAATAAGTAAAGGGAAATCGATCTCTCCCCTACCTCTTGTAGGGCTTTCAAATAATGGGACCGCTTCTGCATATGTGTATGCATGCACACATGTACTGCACACATACTTATGTGCATTTTGAGTAATGGCATTTGAGATTTTGGTAATTTTTCTATTATCACAAAGTCTGTTTTACAAATAATTTACTTAAAAAAAAACTTCATGTAGATCTTTTCTGAGTGTGGGGATGGGATTAAGTGTGATAAAATGGATACCTTAATATTTGGGCAAGAAGATACCTTAGTATCTTCTTGCCTAAAAAGGATATATAAATATATATCTTCTTTCTACATAGTTGCTTGAATGTGACATAATAAATAGAGTATTGGGCCTCAATTCAGGAAGATCAGAATTTAAATCCTGTCTCAGACACTTATGATCTTTGTCAAGTCACTTAACTTCTATTTGCCTCAGTTTCCTCAACTATAAAGTCAAAATAGCACCTACCTTCTAGTCCTTTCCCATCCCTTCTCCTTTCCTTCTGATACTGATGAGTTGTTGACTTCTCAAAGATGCCATTGATGGGAAACTTTATATTATATACACTCTTCTAATATATGAATTGGATCAAATTGAACACTTCTGATTAATTCCTACATAATTGACTGTTAAAGGCATAGCAAAAATTTTTCATGAATAATAATAACTATAGAGAACCTGAATTTTATTATCATCCATTTTACCTTTTCAAGTATCTACAGTAGATGTAGGTACTTTATAAATATTTATTATTGACCGATGTAAACAGATAGATGACCTATGTTGTAGAGAAAAGGGGCAATGTTTCTATCCTTATTCCCATCCTACCCTTTGGAAAAATTGCTTCTTGTCTTGTGGTTGGGCCTGATGCTGTTAGAAACTGAGCTTCTTCAAATGACTCAGATTTCCAATCTTGACCCATTTCTCCATCCCCATCTCCATCAAAGACAACATGCACATCTATGTGCTATCACATGACTGATCTCCCTTCTTCCAAAAATCTTTTCATTTCTGACTCATGAGATGGAATTGTAGGCTTCTTGGAGAGTAATTATGGGTACTCTTGCTGACTCTCCTTATTGGGTAATGAAGTTATCTTGTTTTGCTGTTACACAAAGTTTGGGACATCTGAGCATGCTAATAAAAATGAGAACCTGCCAAAAAATCTCTCTGATTACTATCTTTTCTTCTTCAGGGACCACACTGGGGCTGCTATGAATTATTTCTGGGGAAAACATGGCCAAGCTTTATTGTAGTGGTGGCCATTCCTCCCTACCATACCCAACACCTCCCCTTCGCTCAGTTCTGGACATGAATAGGACACATTGATCTTTCTCTGTTTGGATTTAGTTCTACATTTTCCTTTTTTTTTTTTTTTTTGTTGCCATTCTCCCCCGCCCCCATCATAATATCAGTTACATCATCTGACTGCTCATTTGCCCTGAACTTCTTTTGATAATTTTAAAGCTTGCTTAATCAGGCAACAAAAATGATAACAATAAAAATAACCATGATGATGAAAATGATGATGATAATTGGCATTTATAGCTGAGATAGCTAAGTGGTGCAGTGGATAGACTGCTGGGCCTGGAATTGAGTTCAAATCCAGCCTCAGATACTAGTTGCATAATTCTGAGCAAATCATTTAAGCTCTGTCCTCTTCAGTTTCCTCTATTGTAAAATAAAGATAACAACAGCACTTACTTTCCATTGTTGCAATGAGAATCAAAGTGAGATATTTATAAAGTGATTAGATTTGTTCCTGGGATATAATAAGTGCTTAATAAATGCTTGTTCCACTCTACTCCACTCCAGACTTTAAGGTTTATGAAGTGCTTTTTGGATGTTATCTCATTTGATCCTCATAACCACCCAGTAAGATAGGTGCTTTTATCAGTTCATTACAGATAAGGGAACTGACCCTGAGAAATTTAGTTAGGAGTCACAAAATGAGTGACTTTTAAGATACAATAGAAACTCCTTTCTTCCTGATTTCAGTGATTTGTGGTTAGGTGAATGTTCAGAATGATCTGAAGCCTTTTCTCTTTCTCTCTGGTTTATTTCCCTACAAAATGCAATGTTGATAACTTTTCACAAGTGATTTTCCAAAGATGGGGCCAGTGTGAGGGTCATTAAGCTTTTAATTTTTAGTTTCTTCAACTGTATATCCTCAATCATTCAACAAACCACTTTTAAATTCCTGCTGCTCGCAAAGTACTGAACTTCACATCATTTTCCAAGGCATGGGAAATAAAATAGTTGGATATTCAAATTAGTCAGTTTCATTTGTTAGCAATTTGTGTTGAGATATTTGATGGATGGTGAAGTTGAATTTATTTACTGAACGATGGCTTAAAAAATTATCTCAGGATTTCAGTCATTTATGGTGTTGGATTCCCTATAGCCAAAGAGAACTGAGCAAATATTTGCCAGAGTCATTTATTACATTCTGTTATTACATGCTTTAAGTTTCTTATATACAATATTTGGATAGCATATTATCAGCATGAACTTTATCACTGAAGTATTCTACCCCCATGATTTTAATGCACCCCAGCTTCTCTAACTTCTGTGTCTCAAGTAACTATGGTAACTTAATCCTGGAATCCTAGGACTGGAACAAATCCCCAAGGTCACTTTGAGCCATTCCCTGCTTTTAGGCAGGGCTGATCATCCTTTTGACTGAGGGTAGCCAGCCCAAATTATCTTGAAAATCCATTAGGGGCAATTCTAGGTTGCCTGGTAAAATCATCAGTAGTTCAGATAGGAAGAACTTGGCTATTCTCCTAGGAATGCATGTGTTGCCAATGATGACCTGAATTTGGGACCCTAGCTTAATTTCTCAAAGTAGAATGCCATCAGCACCACTCCTAGATAGCTACTCTATGGTCTTCTTTTGTCTGATAACCCAGGTTATCTTTTCCCCTTTGGTGATACACTGTCTGCTGTATCATTACATTTGTATAAAAGTTTTTGGCAGGTTTTTTTTTTCAAAAACTTTTTTTGGCCTTGGCATAGCAAAGCTGATAATTGTAGTCGTCACAGAGATTACAAATTTTCATTCTATTTTTTTCCTCCTGAAAGTTGGGACCAATTAACCATTTAGACAGATTTCTATTTTTTGACTATTCATTATATATATATATATATGCACATATATATACACACACACATACAATATATATGTATACACATATACACACATACACACACACATATATATATAATTTTATTGCTATTAGAAGGTTCAACTCCTCCTTAAAATAGATTTATGTTCTTCAGAATGTGAATAATGAATCTTTTGACTTAGTAACCTCAGTTGACATGTAATTAATTTAGTTTCATTTCCCAGATGCTTTCAGAGTACTTTGCTGACTTGCTATAAATTCTTGGGAAAGACAGTCTAATGTTTTATAGTAAAATTGCAGTCTATTGTTCATAAACATGATTGTTGTGGGTTCAAGATAAATATTTATAGAATTTGGCCCCATTTAAGCTGCAGGCTCACTTAAAGGCTTTATCTGATAATTAGAAAGACAGGAAAACACATAGAAGTTGAAATGACTTAGTGTGCTGCAATGTCAATGAAGAAAAGGCTGTAGACCAATAGGAAATCACTTTTTTTGATATTTTCTAGTGGAGGCTTAATATACATGGCCATGCTCTGTGTATTTGAATACATTAAAGTAGAAGCAGCTTCTTTGGTTCTGTTTCTATGTTTTGAAAATTTTTGATTCAATATAGCTTGTAGTTTAGGACTACTTTGTATGATACTATCCATTGAAAGCATTGTTTTAAAATGATTCTTTTGTCCTCATTTTTTCAAGAGGTTCCAAATAGAAATATCCCTGGAATACATTGATGTCCAGATAACAGCATTCAGTGAACTGGACACAACTCCATAACAGATAGGAATGCCTTTTTGTTCCCTTGATTTCCACAAGGCCTTTTTAGCCAGGGCTCTATGCTTCAAAAGCTTTTCATTCCATGTAGGTTGGAAATTGAGGGTTTGGGACAGTGACATCTATTCAATCTTCTGAAGTTTTTCTGATTCATTGTTATATCGGGGAGTTTGCTGGACCCAGCTTGAATAGACTTCTTTCAATGATACAGACCAGACATTTTCTCCATCCTTTTTTCTTATGAATTTGCTCTATTTCTTTCTCAAGGAATCAAAATTTCTGATTGATGTCTAAATGTTTATTTTGGTCATTGTGTTGCATTAAGTCTTTGATTTTCAATTTTTACGTAGCACCTATTATGTGCCATTCTAATGGGGGAGATAAGTCTATGTGAACATATCTTATAAATATGAAATAAATCCAAACCAATGGATTTGTAGTTTGGGGAGGGAGGGCACTACCAGAAAAGGCTTCATGCAGAAGATAGTGTTTGAGCTACATTTTAAAGAAAGTCAGAGAAATTCTTTGAGGCAGAATTAAGAAGGCACAAATGTCTCATGTGCAAAGACACAGTGATGGAAAATGGAATGTTGTGAGTAAGAATTCAGTGTTGTCTCTAGAGTTCAATTTACCAGTGTTGACAAAGCATGCCTTGACATCTACTTTTCAGGGAACATGAAATCCTCCTCTGTACTTCACCCTCATTGGCATTCCCCTATTTTGAGCTTGCTGCCTGAAGTATGGATTATATAGGTTGACCTTTAAAGAAAAGAATTAGGAGGAGGATAATATGGATTAACATCATTGTCTTTGAGGAAGGAGACAAGCATTTATTAAATATGAATTATGTGTCAGACAATATGCTAAGTGCTTTACATAAATTATCTCATTTGATTCTTAAAACAATCATAGGGAGTAGATGCTATTATTATCTCTATTTTATAGTTGGGAAAACTTGAGGCACACCATGGTGAAGTGACTTGTCTAGGAGTACATAGCTAGGAAATGCTGAAGGAAGAATTTGAATTTAGGCTTTCCTGAGTCCAGGCCCAAGGTTCTACCCAATGCACTACCTATTTACCAAATAATTTTTATTTGGATATCTTTTAAAATTTTAATTGGAATCCTTTTGAATCTAAACTCTCTTACTTATATTTGTGGGGTCTTGGGGAAAATATATTTCTATAGATCAGCTTCTTCATCTATATATTTTACAGTAGGAAATTTCTAAAGACTCAGTTTTTTTTGGATAGTCTTTTCTCCCCCTTAGGATAATTTTATTGATATTTTTTGGACCGGGTCTATATTTCCCAATATATTCCTCCTGGAGAGCCATTCCTTATAACAAAGCCTAAAAAAGAATTGGAAAAAAGCATTTAAGAAAATTACCAATGCATTAAATAGCCTGACATTAACAACAGGGTTCCACTCCCATAGTTCCCTACCATTGCAAGGAAAGTACATGAACACATGCCAGTATATGTGTGTATGTATGGTGCTTTCCCACAGCTCTTCCTTGGAGTCATGCTTGGCAGCATTAAGTTTTGATTGTTTTGCTGTTGGTTGTAATTCCATTGTTGTAATCATTATGTATATGCATCAGTTCATATAAGTGTTTTCATATTTCCCTGTATTTGTCATATTTGTAATTTCTCATGACACATTCACATTCAGTTATATTCATGCACCACAACTCTGATTAAATATTCTGTAATGTGTGGATATTTACTTTGTTTCCAGTTCTTTGCTTCATAAGAAATGCAAGTTTCTCTCTTCTCTCTTTCACACATATATGTATACATATATATGTATATGTATATCTATCTAGTTATTATTGCTATCTTTTAGTTTCTTGGGGAATATATCTGATGAAGGAATTAAAGTCAATGTGTATGGATGTTTTAGTCGTTATCTTTAATTAATTCCAAATTGCTTTCTAACATGGTTGAACAAATTATAGCTCCGACAATAATATATTCTTGTTCCTCTTTCCCCCATCTGTCATTCATCATTCTTATCATTTATCAACTTTCTCAATTTGTTGATGAAATCTTAGAGGTGTCTTGATTTGGAACACTCTTTCATGTATTTAATAATCTAGAATTTTTTTTTGAAGAACTTTTTATACAAAGTTCAAAACTTTGATCAAAACCTTTGGTGCAAAGATTTTTTTTTCTGCTCATTGACTGCTTCCCTTTTTATCCTAGTTGTGTTGCCTTTGTTTGTATAAAGCTTTTTGATTTCATGGAAGCAAAATTATCTATTTGTAGTCCATGATTTTGAGCTATTTTCTCAGGGTTACCCCTAAGGGATGTGCTATGACTTTTCTTTTGAATGCCACATAGTTCACAAGCCTCTACTCATGTGTTTATTCATTTATTTCATTTAATAAACCAAATTCAATTATCTTTCAGAAAGGGGCATTTTTCTAAGGTGGTATAGTAAGGTGAAACAACTCTTGCTCCTCTAAGGCCTGTGTCATACTCTTCTATAAATATATGCAGATTTCAAAGTAACATGGACTCACACTAAGAAATCACACTTACAAAGGGGTAATTCTTACCTCTTGGAAGTCCTTTTGTTAACATCTTCAAAATGTTCCCTTTATGCTCTAGCTTTTCTGTTGGGTTCTTTGTGGAGCTTTGAATCCTCATCTAATCTATCCTTGGCTTTTAATACATATGTTGCCTTCAGCTGATTTGGGGAAACCTACTAGTAAAGTGTTGGAAACTCCCCTTGGGCAGCTACATGGTACAGAGGATGGAACCATGGACTTGGAATAAGGAAGATTTGAATTTAAAACTGGCCTCAGACACTTATTAGTTGTGGAACCCTGGGCAAGCCACATAATGTTGTTTTGCTTCACTTCCCTTATCTGTAAAATGGTAATAATAAAAGTACCTATCTCCCAGATTATTGTGAGGATCAGAGATAATTACTGTAAAACAGTTAGCATAGTGCCTGGCACTTAAGTAGGTGTTTAATAAATGCTTTGTTTCTTTTGTCTCTCTTTTCTTTATCTGTTTATTTCTGTCTCCCTCTTTCTCTCCTCACCTTCACTACCTCTTTCCCCCCCTCTCTTTCCTCTGAAATTTCCTCTGACAGGTCCAGAGTTCTTTTTCTCCACCATCTAATCCATTTTAGGGACTTAAGTAGAATATTCTTTCCTTTGCATTTGCTCAAATATCCCAGGTTCTGAATCATCTTCTCCTCTCTCTCTCTCTCTCTCTCTCTCTCTCTCTCTCTCTCTCTCTCTC
>JAJPUD010001473.1:194281-238524 GCA_023553655.1 Myrmecobius fasciatus | reverse complement strand
TCTCTCTCTCTCTCTCTCTCTCTCTCTCTCTCTCTCTCTCTCTCTCTTTTTAATATGAGACTTACAGGGTATGATGCCCTTGCCCTATCACAATCTGGATAAATTTCCTGTAGTATCTCATCGAAAAGTTTTTATTTCAAAGAATTATTCACATATAATGCTCATTTGTTGATTCAGTCAAGAAATATTACTGCTTAGTTAATGTACAAGGACTTAGAATCATGACACTTTAAAGAAGGTAGGATGATTTGAGCCAGACTGTTTTTTTGTTTTCCTCAAATAGGGAGTTCACCATTGTTCCTTAACAGTGTACCCTTCTCATTTATTACTTACGTTTTGATAACCCATTTCATGGGCTTTATCAGAAGAACTCCTCAACATAATGTTACCCAACTCCTTCACTTTACAGGAAAAGAAGCTAAGGACAAACTAAGGTCCTTTTTCAAGGTTACCCAGGTACTAATCCAGTTGGGATTGAAACCTACATGTTCTGATTCTTTAACCCTGTGATCCCCTTTTATTTGAAATAATTTCATTTACTTTATCATTATAAGCTATTTTTGGCTAACTATTTTTTCCCTCCATGATAATCACATTTTCTGTCAAATTCAGTATTATTGAACTTCTTGGGGGTTATGGTATAGGGAGAGAGATGAAGAAGGAAAATGTGGGTGATGGATCATCTGCTATACCATGATATCCAATAAACACAAACAAATATAATATATACAATTATTTCATCTCTTTTTATCCAGTTTGCAACCTTAGGTCTTGCTACCCTTCATTATCCCATCTGAAATAAAATGAATTATGGAGTGAGGAAATTTAGGGTATTGTGCCATACTAAAAAGTTGTGAGAATAGCTCTTGAGACATAGTGTTCCAGCTTCAATCATGGACCATTATCTTGATATTTCCTGTTCAGTGTTCCTCATAGATAGTTAAACACCTTCAATGGTTCCATGCTTTTGATGGATAGAATCATTTTTATTTCAACACAAACAAAAACTCCTAGGTTCAGAATATCTTGGTCAGTCAAGTTTTCTTGTTAACATAGATCCCTACAAGGGAAGTTAGGCACTTGAAGAGATATCAGCAGCAACACTAAGAGTCAAAAGATCCCATGACTCTAAAGAAAAGTAATTATAACACATTCATATAGCTCTTTAAGATTTATAGAACATTTTCTTTGTCATCATGCTATGAGACACATGAATGAGTGTTATCTCTATTTTATAGACTTATAACACATTATTATTTATTTTATAGATCCCTAAACTATAGTTTATAGAGCATCATTGATTAATGCTCTATTTTAATTTTTCATTATTTTATGTGATAATATAGTGACTCAAATTTCATGTGCTTCAAGAAGTGTCTCATCTAATCTCAAGGAATAGTTTATAAATTGGAAAGATCTGAATAAATTAAGGTCTATGAACAATTACAGATTGAAAAGCCTGTAACTAGATATATAGCAATGTTTTCTGGTTTGTAAGTTTCTTGGTACTCCTTTTGAATTCACAGAACCCTGCATCTGACAGGGTTCTGAAAAGTGGCATAGATTATATGGACATGTTTAAATTATAATTATTTTAATGGGATTTTTTTCCTGGATTTTTATTGTTCCAATGAAATGATCATTTTTTCTTTCTTTTTTTTTTCTGCCACTGATTATGTTGCTTGTCCATTATTCTTGAGGAGGACTTTGGAAAAGTGATGTCACAACTTGCAAATAAATTCAATTTAAATGAGGCAGTATTGTGCCTTACTCTTTCCTCTGAAGCCATGGGTCCAGTGACAAGATATAGATCAGGATGACTGAAGATAGTCCTGAATGCAGTAGGAGACCTTGTTCTGTTTAAGTTGAAGTCTTTCCCAAGTCTCAGTTTGTCTGCAGCAGCATCCATTCAATGATTAAGGCTAAGTAAAAAATGAATAAAAAATGACTTCTTTTATCTAGCAAAAAAAACCCAACCCAACAACAACAACAAAAACTAAAACCAAAAACAACAACAACAACCAAAAAAAACATAACACAACAATCTGGGAAGGGAAGATTTTTAGTGTTTCTGCCAAAAACAAAAATAATTGCTACTTACACCCAGTCTGAGCCATTGGAGCCCAAACAGTGACCAAAGGAGGCTTGGGCTGGGACCTATTGTTGGACAATTAATGAGAACTGGAGTGACTTGGGTTTAAGGCATTATCCTTAAAAAGAAATCTAGCCCATAAATCCTGACATGTGAAGTTTCAGTATCAAAATTTATATTCCTTTGGTTAGAGCACCTATAGGTAAGAGTATAATTTCTTATGTGAACAGAAGGAGGAGGAAGGAAAGAGAAGAGGAAGGGAAAGAAGGAAGGAAGGAAGAAAAGAAGGAAAGAAAGAAGGAAATAAAGAATGAGCTGTATCTCCCTATATGAAGAGCAAAGCCATCATTACACTCATTGTTGAGGATTTTTTTTTTTCTGGCATTTATGTTTCCTTGTCATAGTATTCATCATTTGATATCTAATGGATGCTAGTTGGCTTACTGATAACACATCGATGATGATAGATTAGTAATAATAGGTTGACAATGATGAATTGTGGTAATGGTTGCCTCTTGACACCATGTTATAATAATGGAATGGCAATTGCTGCTTAATTCATTATCAGTTCATATACCTTAGGTTAACCCTTGGACTTAGCCTTTTAAAAACTTATAGATAGAGACAGCAGAGACTAAAAAGTTATAGAGAAATACTGAGAGGAAAGGGGCTAGAGGAAAATGTAATCTTCTGAAAGTTGTGCTTTCCACTTCCCTGGCACTCTTCAGGGAAGCTTGTGGCCCCAAGACTGGCAGCAGATGGAGGAGATAGAGAGGTAAGGAAATCTTGGGTTAGATTACGATATGAATCATCAATAGTGGGGAAACTGTAACTGAACAACAGAATTCCTGGGCCAAGCAGAGAAGTTCTAAGAATTGAAGAACAGCCAGGACAGAGAGCCATAATATGGAGGAGCCAACCTGGACCTCTTCATGGTTCTCATAAACTATGTAGATTGTGTAGATCTTGGTGTAGTGTGTTGTTCTCTTTTGACTCTAAGTGCTTTTACCTTTCAGAGGGATGAGAAAGGAAGTTTCCTTATCTGGGAGTCCTTTATATCATTTAAATCATGGGCTTCGTCTGTTTCTCTTCTTGTCAAAAGCCAAATGTACTTATGTTAGGTTTTGACTATGAGGTTTCTTCTTGTTTGCTTGTAAACCTTCTGATTGGTGAGTGTCTGGGGGAGAATTGTTAGTTTGGAATTGTGAAACTGTCTCTTTTATTTTTTTTTAAACAAGTTTTACTTTATTTCCCCCCAATTATGTCTATGATTTTTGGTTTTCATTTTTATAAGATTTTGAGTTCCAAAGTTTTCTCTCTTGCTTTCTCCCTTCCCCTTTTCCTAAAATGGCAAGCATTCTGACAAGTTTATGCATATGATATCATATAGAACATATTTCTATATTAGTCACAGTTGTGAAAGAAGAAATAGATCAAAAGGGCACAAAAAATGAAAAAGAATAAAGTGAAAAAAAAGTATGCTTTGATCTGCATTCAGAGTCCATCAATTCTTTATGTGGATATGGATAGCATTTTCCTTTGTGAGTCCTTTGTACTTATCTTGGATCATTGTGTTGCTGAGAAATGTGGAGCTATTCATAGTTGATCATCACACAATATTGTGATATTGTGTACAATGTTTTCCTGGTTCTGCTCATTTCACTATGCATCAGTTTATACAAGTCTTTCCAGGTTTTTCTGAAATTGCCTATTTATTAATTTTTTATTGCATAATAGTATTCCATTACATTCACATACCACAAGTTTAGCCATTCTTCAATTGATAGACATTCTCTCAATGTCCAGTATTTTGCCAGTATGCAAAAGACTGCAATAAATATTTTTGCACATGTAGGTCTTTTTTTTTTTCTTTTTGTGATCTCTTTGGGATACAGAGGTAGTAATGGTAATGGTAGGTCAAAGGGTGCAAACAGTTTTGTTGCCCTTTGGGCACAATTCCAAATTGCTCTCCAGAAAAGTTAGATCATTTCTTTCTTGCTTTCTTTTTTTTTATTTGCAAAACATATGTATGGGTAATTCTTCAACATTAACCCTTACAAAGCTTTCTGTTACAAATTTTTCCCCTCTACTCCCCACGCCTCCCCTAGATGGCAGGATATCCACTACATGTTAATTATGTTAAAATACTTGACAAATCGAATATATGTATACATATTTCCACACTTATCACTGTTGTGCAAGAAAAATCATATTTACAAGAAAGAAAAATCAGATAAAGGAAACACAATGCAAGCAAACATCAATTGAGAGTATGAAAATGTTATGTTGTGGTCCACATTTCACATCCCTTTCTCTGGATGTATATGGCTTTCTTCAGTGAACAATTGGAAGTGGTTTGAAACATTTCATTGTTGAAGAGAGCCACGTCCATCAGAATTGATCATCACATAGTATTGTTGTTGCCATGTATAATGATCTCCTGGTTCTGCTCATTTCACTCAGCATCAGTTCATGCAAGTCTCTCCAGGCCTCTCTGAAATCGTCTTGCTGGTTGTTTCTTACAGAACAATAATATTCCATAATATTCATATACCATAATTTATCCAGCCATTTTCCAATTGATGGGCATCCATTCAGTTTCCAGTTTCTAGCCACTACAGAAAGGGCTGCCACAAACATTCTTGCACATGTGGGGCCCTTTCCTTCCTTTAAGATCTCTTTGGGATATAAGCCCAATAGAAATGCTGCTGGGTCAAAGGGTATGCACAGTTTGATCACTTTTTGAGCATAGTTACAAATTGCTCTCCAGAATGGCTGGATCCGTTCACAGCTCCACCAACAATGCATCAGTGTCCCAGCCTTCCCACATCCCTTCCAACATTTGTCAAAGTTGGATCATTTCACAACTCCTCCAAGAGTATAGATTAATATCCTAATTTTCCCACATTCTCTCCAACATTTATCATTTACCTTTTTGTCATATTAGCTAATCTGATAGGTATAAGGAGATGCCTCAGAATTGTTTTAATTTGCATTTCTCTAATTAAAAGTGATTCATATGCCCACAGATAACTTTGATTTCTTCATCTAAAAACTGTTTGTTTATATTCTTTGATAACTTATTAATTGGATGAATGGCTTTAATTTTTATAAATTCAGTTCCCTATATATTTGAAAACTGAGGCCTTTAGCAAGAGACACTTACTGTACAGATTTTTTCCCTGATTCTGCTTTCCTTCTAATCTTGGTTGTTTTGATTTTGTTTGTGCAAAAGCTTTTTAATTTAATATACTCAAAATGATCTATTTTATAGTTTGTCTTGTACTTTGTCTATTTTTTAATCATAGATATATAATTAATTTAACTTTTCCTTTAAGAATTTTTATGTTATAGCAGTCAGTCCATACATGTTTAGTATTAATATTACTTCATTGTCTTTGGTACCTTTTAGCAAAATGTTGTATTCCTCCTTATCTCTTTTAATTAGTTCTGTTTTTGCTTTGCTTCGTCTGAGATCCCGATTGCTACCCCTGTTTTGTTTTGTTTTGTTTTACTTCAGCTAAAGCAACAAAAGTTCTGCTTCAGCCCCTCACCTTTACTCTGGGTGTGTTTCTGCTTTGTGTGTGTCTTATAAACAACAGGTTGTAGCATTCTGGTTTTTGATCTACTCTGCTACTGGCTTCCATTTTATGGGAGAGTTCATTCCACTCACATTCACTACTATCTGTGTATTTTCTTCCATTCTATTTTTCTTCCTTTTTGTTCTTTCTCTCCTTTAATCCTTTTCTTCCTCATTAGTGTTTTGGTTCTGTCTACTATCTCCTCTGATCTGCCTTACTTCCTATCAGTCCTCCTCCCCTTTACTTAATTTCCTCACCTTCTACTTCTCCTTTTGGGTAAGATAGATTTTTATATTCAACGGCTTCTGTATATTATTTCCTTTTTGAGTCAATACTGATGAGAATAAAGTTCAAGTGATGCCCATTGCCCATTCTCCCATCTTTCCCTCTACTCTAATAGGTTTTTTGGTGCTTCTTTGTGTGAAATAATTTATCCATTCTGCCTCTACTTTTCTTCTGCAGCCAGTATATTCCTCTTTCTCATATTTTTGTTATTTTTTGGTCATTCTTTCAAATTCAACTTATACCCATACCCTCTGTCTATGTATATTCCTCCTTGCTACACTATTAATGATACAATTTTTACAAATTATAAGTATCATCTTTCTATGTAGGGATATAAACAGTTCAGTTCCACTGAATCCTTTATGTTTCTTTTCCCCCTTTACCTTTTTAGACTTTTCTTGGGCCTTGATTAGAGAGCATATTTTTTGGTTAATTCTGTGCTTCTTAAGAAAGCTTGACATCCTTCTATTTTATTGAATGACCATTTTTTCCCCTTGAAATATTATGTTTAATTTCACCAGATAGGTTATTCTTGGTTGTAGTCCTAGCTCCTTTGCCTTCCAGAATATCATATTCCATGACCTCTGGGCCTTTAATGTTGCAGCTGCTAAATCTTGTGTAATCCTGATTGTGGATCCCTAATATTTAAATTGTTTCTTTCTGGCCACTTAAAGTATTTTTTTTTCTTGACTTGATAGTTCTGTAATTTGGCTCTAATGCTTCTTGGAGTTTTTATTTTGGGATTTTTTTTCCTGGCATCTTACCTGGTGTTGAGCTGGGGCCCTAATGGTGTTGTCTGTTGTGTGCAGAGGCCAATGGAGTGTATCCGAATTTCCCTGGGGCTACACTGAAGCATGTGGCTGTCTGGCTACTAGAGGTTGCCCGTTTGCCCAGAGCTATACTGAAGGTCATTGGAATTGGCCTGAATCATCTCACTGTTTAGAAGAGCCATGTCCATCAGAACTGATCATCATATAATCTTGCTATGTACAGTGATCTCCTAGTTCTGCTCATTTCACTTAGCTGTTCATGTAAGTCTCTCCAGGCCTCTGAAATCATCCAGATAATTGTTTCTTACAGAACAATAATATTCCATAACCCAATTCTAATTTTTAAGGAGTTGTTTTCCCCAGTTAGCTTTTTTACCTCCTTTTCCATTGGGTCAATTGTGTTTTTAAGGAATTGTTTTCTATTTTCAAAGTATTGACACTTTTTTCATAATTCTTTTACATCATTCATTTCTTTTCCCATTTTTTTTCTTCTACCTCTCTTACATGATTTTAAAGCTCCTTTTTGAGACTACTTCCAATTTTTCTTTGACATTGTTGTCCTCTTCTGAGATTGTGTCTTGATCTTCCTGTCACTATTACTTTCTATAATAAGATTTTTTTTGATTGTTGTTTTTTGATCATCTTTTTTGACTTTTCCTCCTTTCTTTTAAAATTGAGCTCTGCTCCCAGGGTAGAAGGGATAGTGTCTTAGGCTTCTTGTGTAAGGGGCTGTGGGCTCTGACTGTTTACCTGGTGCTGCAGTGATGATGCCCTGAGGCCCATGAAGGACCCTTGTGACCAGTGCTGTACTGAAAGGATAGGATGGTGATGGTACCTGGTGCTGCTGGGGACTTTAGGGATCTGGCATTTTACCTGGTATTAAGCTGGGGTCCTAGTAGTATTGTCTGGTGTGTGCAGAATGAGATGTTTCTGCATTTCTCTGGGGCTACACTGAAGCATGTGGCTGTCTGGGAGGTTGCCTGTTTGCCCAGAGCTATGTTGAAGCATGTGGTGGTTCTTGGAGCTAGAATCTGCCCATTTCCCCTGGCAATGTTACGGTATGGGCAGGGGGCATCCTTATATTGAGGTTTGCCTGCTCTACTTCACTGGGATTCAGGATTTCCCATTAGTTTGCTAAGATGGGGCTTGATGCTGATTTACTGGAATACTTCCTATCTTGGACTGCATTCCCCTTTTGCCTGAGTGAGATAGACCTTTCTTGAAGATCTTCCAAGTTTCTTAGGCTGAAAAATTGTTTCACCCCAGCTTTTTGTTAGTTCTGCTGTTCCAGCATTTGTTTCAGGGTGCTATATTATGGTTATTTGGAGCTGAATATGAGAGAATTGTGGTGATTTACTGCTTTTTCTGCTATTTTGGCTCCTGGAAGTCAGGATTATCTCTTGGTAATTTATTTTGTATAGGTCTCAGAACAGGTCACAGATCAATAAATATTTCTGATGGTCAGAAACGGTATTAATTCAAAATGTTTTTAAAAAGAATGTGCCCCCAGAGCTAATATTAGCTCATTAATATTCTCGACTTCTGGTACATTTTTTTTAAAGAACTCTTTTCTACATTTATCAGCAAGCTAACCATATTAACATAAATTGAATAAAGTTAAAGCTACTACAATATTTTCCTTCAAAATATTTTTTTCTCTCTTTAAACCTCCTCCTTACCTGATTTTATACACTTAAAAATGTGCTGTTCTTAACTAAATGTCTTTCTTGAACACAAACATTGGGCAACTGGAGTTTATTTTCAAAGCTAGATGAAAAAAAATGAGAAGAATTTTAAGATCACAACTATTTGTTTCCTCTTTCCTAATAATGAACAAAAAATTAACACGTGCCTTCTTTGGAAGTAAAACAAAGATTTGCAGCTGGGATAGAAAGCTCTGAACATATTTCTTGAGACTGAAATGATAAGGGTCTAGAAATAAAGTGGGCCAAAAATTTGGTAGGATTAAAAATTTCTGCACATATCACAATTAATTTTACTTGCTTTTGAAAAAAGATGCTTCCTTTTCATCTCCATATTTACAGACCACAGAAGACCTTTCTGTTTGGCTACTTCCTTTATATGGCTTCTTTTTAAAAAAATTAATTAAAGCTTTTTATTTACAGAGCACATGAGTGATTTTTCTACATTGACCTTTGCAAAAAATTTTTTTGTTCCAAATTTTTCCCCTCTTTCCCCCCACCCCACCCCTAGATGACAAGTAGTTTAATACATGTTAAATATGTTGAATTATATGACAAATCCAATATATGTATACATATCTATACAGTTATCTTATTGCACAAGAAAAATCAGATCTAGAAAGAGAAAAAAAAAACAACCTAAGAAGGAAGACAAAATGCAAGCAAATATTCACAGAAAGCATTAAAATGCTGTGTTGTGGTCCACAGTCAGTTCCCACAGGCCTCTCTCTGGATGTATATGACTATTTTCATCACTGAACAATAGGAACTAGTTTGAATAACCTCGTTGTTGAAGAGAGCTGTGTACATCAGAATTGATCATCATATAGTCTTGTTGTTGCTGTGTATAATGATCTCCTGGTTCTGCTCATTTCACTCAGCATCAGTTCATGCAAGTCTCTCCAGGCCTCTCTGAAATCATCTTGTTGGTCATTTCTTACAGAACAGTAATATTCCATAACATTCATATACCATAATTTATTCAGCCAATTCTCCAATTGATGGGCATCCATTCAGTTTCCAGTTTCTTGCCACTACAAAAAGGGCTGCCACAAACATGTTTGCACATGTGTGTCCCTTTAAGATCTCTTTGGGATATAGGCCCAGTAGAAACACTGCAGGGTCAAAGGGTATGCACAGTTTCAGATTGCTCTCCAGAATGGTTGGATCCGTTCACAGTTCCACCAACAATGTATCAGTGTCCCAGTTTTCCCACCTCCCCTTCAACATTCACCATTATCTTTTCCTGTCATCTTAGCCAATCTGACAGGTGTGTAGTAATATCTCAGAGTTGTCTTCATTTGCATTTCTCTGATCAATAGTGATTTAGAGCCACACCTTTTCATCTTTATATGGCTTCTTAAGACATCCTCTTCATTTTTTTCTGCTTCAGGCTCTTTTCATTGCTGATGGCCTTGTCATTCTGAACAAGACAACTGAAAACCATTTTAATTTCTTTAGCTACTGAAAAATGTTCACTTGAAATTATTTTTGAGGTCAATTTATTGCATGTTTAGTGTGTATTCTTTTGTAAAGGAAGTGACTTTATTGGTTGCTTTTGATATAGATGCATCACTACTTTGTCCTATAGTAGCATAATGAATAAAGACCTAGATTTGAAATGACAAAGACCTAAGTTCCAGTGGGATTCTGAGCAAGTCACGTACATTTTCTTTTTTTGGCAAGGCAATTGGGGTAGCATGCCCATGGTTACACAGTAGGAAGTATTAAGTGTCTGAGATCAGATTTGAACTCAGGTTCTTCTGACTGGCACTTTATCCACTGTGCCATCTAGCTGCCCCACCCCCATTTTCTGGTCTTCTGACATGTATCCTGTGATCCAGGTCTATAGATTTCTTGATTGCCTGGTTCCTTTTGTCTAAAATTTGTACCTTCTCATTTGTTTCTTGGCTTTCCAGGCTTCCTTCAAGTTCCAGCTAAAATCTAAAAAGTTTTTCCAGATCTCCCTTAATATTATTATTTTACCAATTAATTATCTCCAATTTATCCTCTATATGGCTTGTTTATACCCAATTGTCAGTGTGTTGTCTTCTCCATTAGATTGAATGTGTTCCTTGAGGGCTGGTATTATCTCTGTTAATTATCTCCAATGCATCCTGTACACAGCTTGTTTATTTCTAGTTGTTAGCATCTTACCTTCTCCATTAGATTGAATATGTTCCTTCAGGCCTAGGACTTGCCAGTTTTTTGTTTGTTTGTTTGAAATTCTCAGCACTTAGTACAGTGCCTAGCATGCAGTAGGCACTTATTAAATTCTTGTTGACTGATTGTTGACAACCTGTCCTTGCTCCTTTTTTTTCTTTTCATTTCATTTCATTTCATTTCTTTTTCTTTCTTTCTTTCTTTCTTTCTTTCTTTCTTTCTTTCTTTCTTTCTTTCTTTCTTTCTTTCTTTCTTTCTTTCTTTCTTTCTTTCTTTCTTTCTTTCTTTCTTTCTTTCTTTCTTCCTTCCTTCCTTCCTTCCTTCCTTCCTTCCTTCCTTCCTTCCTTCCTTCCTTCCTTCCTTCCTTCCTTCCTTCCTTCCTTCCTTCCTTCCTTCCTTCCTTCCTTCCTTCCTTCCTTTCTTTCTTTCTTTCTTTCTTTCTTTCTTTCTTTCTTTCTTTCTTTCTTGTCAAGGCAATTGGGATTAAGTGACTTGCCTAGAGTCACACAGCTAGGAAGTGTTAAGGGTCTGAGACTAGATTTGAATGCAAGTCCTCCTGATTTCAGGGCCAGTATTCTACACACTGTGCCATCCAACTGTCCCTGGAATTTTCTAGCAATATAAATTGCAGAGAAGCTGATAACCTGCATTAATAGCATTATCTTTCCTGTGATCAACGAAATCATAATTTGATGTTCCATGCCCCTTTGTGTAGCAATAAAGATATATGTAATTGTGTAGCCATAAAGAATATGTTGTAAATTTTCAAAGTGAGCATTTATATCTCAGAAATCTGCAAATGCTACCAATCAGGACCTGATTTGTAATTTTGCTGATTGTTCAGACTTCAGCAAAGTTAAATAAGTAAACATAACATTTATTTACAATAAATATTAATATAATTAAATTAAATTTTACATTTATATATTATAATTATAAATATATAAATATAATTATAATTATAAAATTAATATAATTAAATTTGTAAATAAATTTAAAAAAATTTAAAAATAAAATGTAAAAATGCAGATTCAACTTAAAGATGTTTTATGTATACTTTTTTTTGGAGAGCTGATTGTTAATCATTTTTCACCATTCCCTATGTGTATATATGTGCCCTTTTGTAAATCTGTAGCTCACATTTGCATACAACTTTCAGATTTACAAAATACTTTCCTTATGAGAAGCCTCTGAATTCAGTTCTTGTTAACCTAGGATTTTGCATCCTTTGAGGGAAGGGATAATGGGTCAGTTTTTGACTGTAGATATCAGAGAAAGTTTAGTGGATAGCCTCAGCAATGTTCTCATATTCTTTACTTCTAGGGAGTCAATAACTTTGGTAACTTTGGATCAGAAAGAGTTTCCTAGAAGAGAATTAAGGAAAGAGGGTTGTTGTTGCTATTATAGAGACGATAATATGATCATTTTCCAACCCACTTTCTGTGTTGAGTGCAGTGGGATGAAATAGCCATGTGGGCTTGTACTTCCAGATGCAAGTAGTGAGGTGAAGGTGAAGAGGTTCTTGCTGAATCTCCTTATGGCAATAAGTTCATCCCTAATTCATCTTATCTCTTCCAATATGATAGATAATTATTCTGCTCAACCATGGGAAGGAAAGGGAGACTTGCTGTTTGAATGGGACAGAAAATGGGTTCAGCAGAACTGTGGCAGAGGGGCCTAGATGGAGAAAAAACTTCCACTTGAGGAAAGGATGATAAAAAATCCTCCTGGAACCAATTATTGTTCTTTATCCCTGTTCCTTCTCACTCTACCCAGTTTATTCTGAGCAGGGATTTGAATCAAGTCTTCCCTTTTTCTTTTCCACCTTGAAAGAGGCTGAGGTTGCCCGACCTCAGGAATCTGTATATCAGTTTTAATAGGGTGGAGGAATCCAAAGAATTGAAAGAAAATCTGGAGAAAATTGCCTGATAATACAATACAATACTGATAATACAAAAAGAAGTTAGAAGATTTAATTAACCAAAGACCAAGAACTTGAGTAAAAATTTAGCTCACAAGTAAATAACTCGAGAATCAGTTTTCAAAAGAAAAATTCATAAAACTGCTAGGAAAGCACAGTATAATGAACAAATATTAGTTAAGGAAGAAAAATGAACCAAAATTCCCCATTAAAAAAAAAAGAATCCTACATATTCCTCAGAGATCATGAAACAGTAACAAGGAATTCCAAAAGATACAAGACATTAGGAATGAAATGACTTAATTATATTGAAAACCAGAATTTTCAAAACAGACTGTTAAAAACAGAAATAGGTTAGAGACAAGAACTTGGGCCAAAAAGATGCAAAATGCATTGTTAAAAAGAACACATGCATTCTGTACTCACCAAAGTAATTATTTTTAACATTAGAATGTGCAAAGAGAATTTCAAGTTCCTATGTCTCAGAGAAGCAAATGACAAATCAAAAAAAAAATTGAATGGCAAACTACATTCAAGGAAATAATATAAGAAAACTCTAGAACTTTTTAAACATGGATAAAGCACTTATAATCAAATCCTTATCACCACCAAAACAATGCAGAATTCTTCTATCAGATTTCAAATCATGTAGTTAAATTTCACAACTACAATTTCAAATAGCCCATTTTGCAAGTACCAGGACAAAGACCTTGAAACAAAGCAACAATTAATTTGGAAAAAACCCAACATTATTCTGGAATTCCAGGAAAATCAGAGCAAGAACTGGAATAGGATAGGCGAAAAATTAAAACTATAACCCAAAATAATTTTCAAAACTGAGCATAATTATTTTTTAAGGAAAAAATGGACCTTTAACCAAACAAAAGCATTCGAGAAGCATTCTAGGATGAAGGTGGGGCAGAGAGACAGAAAGACAGAAAGGAAAAGGAAGATGGAGAAGATAGATTTGATTAGCAAACAGCCTAAATAATGAACTAAAGGAAAGGTAAAATTATAACAGTTCTTAAAATAAGTCTAATGTAAACAATGTCTTCATGTTTATAGTCTCTCTTTTTTTTTTAAAAAGGGAAATATTGAACAGGTAGGTAACACAATGGATAGACTGCAGAGCCTGGAATCAGGAAAACTCATCTTTCTGAGTTCAAATCCAGCCTCACACACTTACCATCTATGTGACTCTGAGCAAATAACTTAACCCTGTTTACTTTAGTTTCCTCCTCTGTAAAATGATCTGGAGAAGGAAATGGCAAATCATTCCAGCATCTTTGCCAAGAAACCCTAGTGGGTTCATGAAGAGTTGTATATGATTGAAATGACTAACAACAATAATATTGAATTGAGGGGTTAAAAGAAACAACAAAAAGGGATCATCATAGACAAAAAGCACCTAAGAGGTTGAAGGTAAAAGGGAAACTTAAAGGATAATGAAGGGGGCACTGATGCATTGTTAGTGGAGCTGTGAACGGATCCAACCATTCTGGAGAGCAATTTGGAGCTATGCTCAAAAAATTATCAAACTGTGCATACCCTTTGACCCAGCAGTATTTCTATTGGGCTTATATCCCAAAGAAATCATAAAAGAAGGAAAGGGCCCCACATATGCAAGAATGTTTGTAGCAGCATTTTTTGTAGTGGCTAGAAACTGGAAACTGAATGGATGCCCATCAATTGGAGAGTGGCTGAATAAATTATGGTATATGAATGTTATGGAATATTATTGTTCTATAAGAAACAACCAGCAGGATGATTTCAGAGAGGCCTGGAGAGACTTGCATGAACTAATGCTCAGTGAAGTGAGCAGAACCAGGAGATCATCATACACGGCAACAACAATACTATATGAGGATCAGTTTTAATGGACATGACTCTCTTCAACAATGAAATGCTTCAAACCAGTTCTAATTGTTCGGTGAAAAGAGCTATATACACCCAGAGAGAGGGATGTGAAATGTGGACCACAACATAACATTTTCATGTTCTCTATTGAGGTTTACTTGCATTGTATTTCCTGTATCGGATTATTCTTTCTTGTAGATATGATTTCTCCTGCACAAAAAATGATGCAA
Organism: Myrmecobius fasciatus; assembly: GCA_023553655.1. Taxonomy (NCBI): domain Eukaryota; kingdom Metazoa; phylum Chordata; class Mammalia; order Dasyuromorphia; family Myrmecobiidae; genus Myrmecobius; species Myrmecobius fasciatus. Next base: position 223,922 of record JAJPUD010001473.1, on the reverse strand, counting down.
TAACTATACATATATTCGATTTCTTAAGTATTCTAACATAATTATCATGTAGTGGATATCCTGCCATCTAGGGGAGGGGTGGGGAGTAGGGGGGAAAAATTTGTAACAGAAAGCTTTTCAAGGGTTAATGTTTAGGAATTACCCATACATATGTTTTGCAAATAAAAAGTATTAATAAAAATAAAAAAAAATTTTAAAAAGGATAATGAACTGATAAGTGAATCAGTTTCTCTTGTGGGAAGAATAGTACAGTGGTGCATTGTATAAATGGGGGAGAAGAGGAATTAAGAGGTATGGGACACTAGAGAGATATTCTCATAAAGTAAAAGGGTATGTATATGTGGGAGTGCTAATCATTTCCTAGATAATGGTTATGGTTAGGGTGGAGGGTAAACTGGATGTCATGACTCAAGACTGTCTCAAGCCATAGTACAGTACTTCCACTTGGCATTGCTTCCTTTACTAGTTATATTTCTAGGATTTAAGATATTGTAAGTAAGGAGGATGTGGTAAAATTGGAGGGCAATAATAGTAAAAGTGAGAGTTCTGAGTATTTCAAAAGCTCTACCCTTAGGAAGAGAAACAATGAAGACAAAAATAAAGAAATACCCCACAAAAATATCATTTAACATACAGATGGAGTTTATGGATGAATATGAACCATAGGCTTAACAGAAAAGTGAAAAGATAAAGCCTAGGAAGACTTACAGGAACTAATGCTTAGTGAAGTGAGCAGAATTACTGTATGGCAGTCGCAGGAAGATTGTGTGATGATCACCTATGACAGACTTGGATCTTCTCAGCAGTGTGGTGATCCAAGCTGATTCCAATAGACTTGGGATAGAAAATGCTATCTACATCCAAAGAAAGAACTACGAAGACTGAATATAGATGGAAGCATCTTGTTTTCACCTTTTTTTTCCTTCTTGTGGTTTTTCCCTTTTGTTGTTATTTTTCTTTCCCAACATGACTAATATGGACATATATTTAAAATGATTGAACTTGTATAACCTATATAACCTTCTGTTTTGGGGAAAGGGAAACAGAAGGGAGAAAAAAATTGCAACTCAAAATCTTACAAAAATTTATGTTGAAACTATCATTAATATGTAATTGGAGAAATAAAATACTATTAAAATAAAAAAAAGAAAAGTGAAAGGACAAAGGGAATGTAGAGGAGAAACAAATTAGAAAAAAATAACAATCTAAAAAAATTCAAGTCCTTTTTAGAGAAGGTACATAGGAACAGTGCAGAAATCTGTGGGGAGAAAATTAACATCAAAGTAGGTTTAAAAAAACCTACTTATTCATGACATGAAGTACTGACTTTAAAGAGGAGGGGATGAAATTGTAACTAGTTCTGGAGCCCATGGTTCAAGAAAGACTTTGATAAGCTGGAGAAGTGTCTATTGCCACTAGAATGGGAAAGGGCCCCGAGTATCAGTTGAAAGAAATAGACATGCTTAGCTTAGAGAAGACTTAGAGGTATACAATAGTTGCCTTCAGAATTTTTTTTTTTCAGTTTGTCATATGAAGGATGGATTAGACTTGATCTGTTTGACCCCAGAGGGCCAAACTAGGAGCAATAAGTAGAAGTTGCCAAGGGGTAAATTTTGATTCTGGGAAAAACATGCAAATAAAACTGCCCAAAATAAATGGAAAGACTTGCCTTCAAAGGTCATGGATGTCCTCTCACTGAAAGCTTTCAAGGAGAGGAAGAGATTCTTTTGGAGGATGCCTCACTATATTCTCCACATTGTCATTCTCTAACCTAGTGGGTTTCAAAGATTTTCCTTTGGGATTTAAGAATACTTCTAAGGACTATTCTGTGTCAATGGATATGGTACTTTAAAAAAAAATCTATAAAAAGAGAAATAATAGGGATGAACTTGATAATTTTCTTTTTACTTTTTTTTCTATAAATAATATATTTTTTCTTCCCAATTACAGGAAAACATTTTAACTTTTTTTTTTCTTTTTTGCTGAGGCAGATGGGGTTAAGTGACTTGCCCAGGGTCACACAACTAGGAAATATTAAGTATCTGAGGGCAGATTTGAATTCAGGTCTTCCTGAGTTCAGGGCTGATGCTCTATCCATTGCAGCACCTTGCTGCCCCATTTTAACTTTTTTTTTTTTTAATTTCAGTTACAAATTCTATTTCTACCTCCTTTTTCCCATTCCTGAGAGAGAGTGAGCAATCTCATGTCAGTTATACATGTGCAATCATATGAAACATTTCCAGGTCAGATATTTTGTTGAAGATTAGAAGAAAGGAAAAAAAAAGAAAGATACTATACTTAGTTTCTGCCAAACTGTTTTTCAGTTTCCCCAGTAGTTTTTTTTTTTTCAAATAATGAGTTTTTATCCCCAAAACTTGGATCTTTTGGTTTAAAACATTAGATTCCTATGGTCATTTACTACAATATATTGGATTGCATCCAGTCTGATTAGTACTGAATAGCACCACAGACATTTGAATTGATATTTAGCAAATAGTGAAAATGAAATAGTATTTTTGAAGAATTAAAAATGCTGGCCTCCCTAAAGGTAAAGGAGAGATGCATGGTGAGTATGAGTACTTATTAGCACATTACTAATTAGGAAGGGATGTCATCAGAGAGATATTTATCCAGACCAACCTTGACTCTCAATTTACACATGTGTAAAATACCCAGAATTCTAGAGTAAATTCTCCAGCCTTTTAGATTAGCTCCCCTATCATGAATTTGTGAGAGGGCATGGCCTGTAGTTAAGCAGAATGGGAAGGTGTGGATGAGTTGTAATCTGTCCAGTAGGAGGGAGTTACTCACAGAATAACAAATCCATCTAAGTTTTGGAATATAATGAGGAATTTGTATTCCCAATTCAAGATGGCTCTGATCTTCTTGTAACAGAGTTTTTAGTTCTGTGAGAAGAGCAGTAAACTTGGAGACAGGATGCCTGAGTTTGAATATTGACTATCATTGTATGATCTTTTAAAAAAATAATTTCATCACTCTGGGCTTAACTTTCTCACGAGGAAAACATTTTATCCACTGTAATGAATTATAGAATTATTTTCTATGAAGCTATTCTAGTAAATAATGATAATTGAGTTCAGTTTTTAGATATGAAGAGTTGCAGATGTCTTTAGGATAGCCAATGTGAAATGTCAAATAGGGAATAAGTGATCTGGGGCTGAAGCTTAGGGGGGATGTATAAATGTATTTACACATATGCATAAGCACACATGGGAAAGGTTGGAGGGAATAAGCATTTGTATAGTACCTATTATATTCTAGGTACTGTGAAAAGCTCTTTATAAATATTATCCTTATATACATATGTGTATCTATATCTTCTATCTTTCTATCTCCCTGCTTATCTGTCTATCTATCTCAAATACCTACATCAGAATGATATTTAAACTCGTGGGAGTTCATGAAGTTACCAGGTAACCAGGAAGCTCATTCTAATGCTGAGAAGGTTGTCTGCACTCCCTTAGGATATTTGTATTTAAGGAGACATAGGATTTCTTTGGCTTAAGCTAAAGGAACTAATTTTGAATTGTGGAATTTAGATCACCAACAGGAAAGTTGGGGAATTTGTCTTCTTGATGTCCCTGAATGTGTAATAGAGATAACTGTTCTGATGAAAAATCCCATGTAATTAATTGGGTTCATATTTCATGGGAGAATCTGTTAGGTTGTGCAAAATGAAAATGAAGCGAACTCTGAATTAATCATTCCCTGAATATTCATCTTGTTTATTGCTTTTCTTTCTCCCCCCCTTTTTTTTTTGGCTCTCACCTGTTCTTTGCTTATTAGTACTCTTGCCAACACTAGGATAACAGATGAATTAGAGGTGGTTACTTCTATCACAGGAAGATTATTTGTGTGTGTGTGTGTGTGTGTCCGACAGATTATTTATTCTTTTACTCAGTAGATATTTATGCCTTCCATACCTTGTATGCATAAGACTCTAGGGGACAGGATGTGTCAAATAGAAAGCTCCATAGATAAATTATTAGTGAATTTGGTTAGTAAAAGTTGATATACATATGAAATATTTGGAATGTGCCTTTTGGGTCAAATAAAGTGTGCAATTGCTAGTCATCATATTTTTAGCTCTATTATGCCCTCTTATACAGAAATAGTTCTATAGCTATATTTTTTCTTTCCACAGATTTGCCAAAAAAGCTATCTAGAGAGTACGAGCTGGTCACTCCCATCAGCACCAACCTCCAGGGGCACTTCCTCTCCCACATTCTTTCTGCAAGTCATAAAAAAAGAGTACCAAGGGATGTGTCTTCCAACTCTGAACAATTGTTTTTCAACGTGACAGCTTTTGGAAGGGACTTTCACCTCCGGCTGAAGCCAAATACTCAATTAGTAGCACCAGGAGCCATGGTAGAGTGGCATAAGGGCTCTGTGGTCACCGAGGAGAGACCCAGCCATTTAAATGATAGCCAGCCTGGAAGCGATTCAGAAAGGATTTGGAAAAGAGAGCCTTTATGGACCAACTGTGCTTATGTTGGAGACTTAACAGATATCCCAGGAACTTCTGTTGCCATTAGCAACTGTGATGGTCTGGTAAGACTTCTCCCCCATTTTATCATTTTTCTTATCCACTACTTTTCCCTCCAACCCAACCCCTCACTGAGATATTTCTTGTCATTTAGAATACTTCAGGAGAAAGGTAGATAGGAACTCATTTCAGATTATTAGATACTGCATTAGAGATGTGTCTAGTTGGTCTTCCATCTTTATAAGAAACTGTAAAGGCACAGTATAATGTTTCTTAGGCACGTTATTTATGTCTGTTACATTATGCACAAAGACTTCTAAGGAAAATTGTAACGTGGTGATTTTGTAGCCTTCTGGCTAATAATTATCTTTTTATTCCATTCTTCTAGTAATAATCAATGTGTCTTTTAAATTTTTAGACATCTCAACAGTTTCAAAACTAATATAGATTCTTTTACATCTTACATCAGAATCTTGTCCTTCATTTTAAGAGAATTTTGATACGACATCATGAATCTTCTCCTGTGAATGCTATAAATTATGAATTGAGCTCCACTTAACCCTACCTAGACCATTTTTCATGTCACAGGCCCATTGGCAAGTGTAAGGAAGCATGTGGATCCTTCTCAAAAAAAAGTGTCTTTAAATGTATAAAGTATATAGGAACCCTGTTATATTCAATATAATATAAAAGTTACCCAAGTTATCCAAGGTCCTGGAGCCCATGTTAAAGACTCCTGCCTTACAATCTATGTAAGGCAGGAGAAGCCATTTTTTTGAGTTTGGTGAGTAAGTGAGTAGGTGTATACTCATGCATAGTTTTCCTTTTTTTCTTTTTACTTTTAAAATATGCTTCTGATGATGATTGTGGTGGAAAAGATGAAAGGACAGCTTAATGTCATCATTATATCTTGTTTGCATCTATAGCTGTTATTTGGAAATGTTCAATGCTGGTGACTTTGCCTATTATCCTGCCAGTTGTTTTCCCAAAGTCTATATCAATGAAGCTCTCTAAGTGTATGCTTGAATTCCAAAATTGTTTCTTTGGAAGGAAATGGGGTATGTGGGAAAGAGCACTGACATTGGAAGCAGAAGACCATCTCTGATTCTGCCTATCTGTGTGGCCTTGGACAAATTCACTTAACCAACATGAATTTCAGTTTCTTCACCTGTAAAACAAGATGGACAAACTAGATAATAATCGAAATAACAATAATAACATTTACTGAGAACTTTGAGGTTTTCAAAGTCTTGTATGTATGTGATCTTTACAATACCTCTGGGAGGTAAGTGCTATTTTTGTCCCCATTTTACAGATGAGGAAACTGAAGCATGATTTAAGTGCTTTGTCCGGAGTCACATAGCTATTAAGTGTTTAAGACAGTATTTAAGATCTTATTGACTTTCAGGTTAGTAATCTATTCACTGAACTACTTGAGTTGCCAGTGGTTTTTGGAATCCCTTTCAGGTCTATATTTATGATCCTATGATTTCTCCTGGCCAGCATTTAGTTTGCCATAAAACTTAGATTGTCCGTTTTCCTCATAAGCAACCCTGTGGAATTTTGCTATTATGGGCTTCAATGTTGGTAAATTGCTTATTTTCAAGATCTGCTTTTTAATGATTATGATTTTGTTTTTGCATGTGATGCTTAGTAGGGTTTGTAGCTGATACTGAAGAAAAATTTTTTTAAGAAGCCAAATACACCACATATAATAGGTTCAGATCTCATATTAGTTGAGTATATGTGTATGTGTTTATATATATATGTGTATGTATATGTATAATATATATATGTATATGTATACATTTGTAAGCTCATACAGATAAGAAGCATTCAGAGCTGAGAATAGGACCCAGAACCCAGAGAAATATTTTTAGAACTTAATATACAGTTAAGAGTGGTGCTGTTATGGATTTCTTTTTGAGAAAAACAAACAAACAACTACAGGTAGAGACATATTATAGCCAATATGATATATATGCCTAGTTTGCGAGATTGATTGATTGAGTCTTTCAGGGAGCCTAATCTTAAAGAGAGAGGATCTGGGCTTTTAGTGCCATAAATTTCTTTCGGACTGAAACCCAAAGTTGTGGGGAAAATTGAGTTATCTGGGGCGGCTAAATGGCTCAGTGTATAGAGGGGTGGGCCTGGAGTCAGGAGGACCTGAATTCAGATGTGGTCTCTGATATATACTAGCTATGTAGCCCTGCAAGTCACTTTTAACCTCTGTATGCCTTAATCTGTTGGAGAAGAAAATGCCAAAACTTTCCAGTGTCTTTACCAAGAAAATGCCATGGACATTATTGGCATGATATGGACCATAGATTTATAAATTGTTGGATGTGACTGAGAAATAACAGCAACAGCTCATGTCTAGGGTCTTCCCAAAAGCATCCCATCCCCTCTGGAGAAGTTATTTAATGTACAAAGTGATAAATATCACTTTGTGATATTTATACTTAATTATAAATAATTAATAATAAATAATTAATTATTTCCTTCACTGCAAAAAGGCTCATAAGCATATATTGAGAGATTCTTAAAATGCACTTCTTTCCTGGGAAATAGAATTCATTTTCATTTCTGTCTATTCTGTCTGAATTGCTTTCCTCTCTCCCTCTCCTCTTCTTTCTCTCTTCTTTCTCCTCTCTCCTTCCTCCTTACTTCTTCCTTTTCCTCCTCCTCCTCTCTCTTTCTCTCTGTATCTCTCCTTCTGTATCCATCTTTCTTTTTCTTTTTCTCTTTCTCTTCCTCTGTCCTCTCTTCCTCTTTCTCTCTTTCTCTCTCTCCTTCCTCCCTCCTTCTCCTCTTCCCTCCTTCCCTTGCTTTCTGCATCATCCTTCCCTTCCTGTCTTTCTCTTTGGTCCTGTGATCTGTGCTAAAGGGCATGTATGACTAGAGGTTCTTAGTCATTTTCTTGATCCCCCATGGCAAGGGGCTGTGCCAAAGAAGATTAATTATTGATCCAAGAAATTATATCTGCTCAGTAGACTTTGAAGAGAGATACCCAAGACCCCACTTCTCCATTTATTTCTTCTCTTTGGATTCTAAGTGTCCCTCAAGTTCCTAATTGGTTAGAGAATCTTTCTGCCTTCCCTTTCCGAAGCAGCTTCTGTGGAGTCTGTGAGCACATGGCCTTGAGAACATGTGCATGGCACGGATAGGACTTCTGGTTTCTGGCTGCTCTTCTACTTTGCCTTTCTTTTCCACATCACAGATGTCTGAAAAACAATTTTAAACAAGAGTTGTTTTCTCTGGTGGCTACTCTGTGAATTCAAGAGGTTCCTAGTTACTAACTAGCAATAGGGAAGTGCTTCCCATAGTTACATTTCTTAGAGAAGAGGATGTGTAGAGAGTCAGCCTTGGAGTTAGAAAAACTTGGGTTCAAGTCCTGCCTGTGGTAAGTTAATAGCTGTGAGACCCTGGACAACTCAATTAACATTTCATTGCCTCCCAAAACTAAGATGCCAGCAACTGGGAATCTTCACTGATATCATCATTTATTCCCTATACTAATAAAGTCATATCTAGACAAAAAAACCTAAAAAATTATAATAATTGTAATCTCAAAAAATCAGAATACTAAAAGAATAATAGAACACTAATAATCTCAAAATATCATGCTTTTAGATTAATGAGAATGATGAATTTAATTTATTGAAGTCAAAAAAGTTAACATCTTATGATGTAGAAATATATTATCACCTCCTAATTAAGAGCCCCTAAGATATTACTCTTAAGTGGTATGTGAGTAAAGCACAGAATCACAGAGAGGCCAGTTAGACCAAAGTGAGTGACCCTGCAGACTCTCCTTGAAGACCTTCATTGGATTAGGATTTGGAATATTAATTGCTTCACTAAGCATCCTATTCTTTTGGGGAAAGTTTTGTTAAAAACTTTGTATTTTTTTTTTCTATTAAGACATTATCTGCATCAGTTTACACCCACTGCTCCTATTTCTGATTTCTGAGATCAAGCAGCCAAAGCTACTCCATATGACTGTATGTCTCAAACCAACTGCATTCAGAATTGGATGGTGTTTTGCAAGTCAGGATAATGGGATACTACAAAGCATAATGGAAAATGTTTAACAGTAACTGCTTATAAATGACAAAAGGAAAACTAAATATTTGGTTTTTCTTTGTAAATATCACCCTAATTTCAGCCACTTATGGTAACTGCTGATACTTTGTCTCATTACTGTGAAACATGAGAAAAATGGTATAGATCATTAATCATGGATCATTAAGCTTTGTTCTAAATTTTGATACAAGAAGAAACTTTATAGATATACTGAATCACCACTATAACTTGTTGATTGTTTATGTAGACCTTTAAAAAAGGGAGGGGGGAATGGTGGATGAGGGAGCCCCCTCTGGCTCTAGTTTTTAATGATTCTATAAGTGTATAAAAGAGGCACTTAAAAAAAAGTAAGTCTGAAAAAATTTTAATAGGCCAGATGCTTATTGAATTGGCTAACTTTATTTGGAAAATGGAGAAATCTCCAAGATTTTATGATGACTAAAACTGGCAATTAATCAGGTTTTGTATATTCCTTCTCATTCACTTATGGTTTATATATTATTTATACTATTAAGTATTATTATTATTATTATTTGCTATTTTAAAAATTATTTATGCTATCCATGTAGTAGATTCTTCACCATTTTTGGAGGCCAATTCTAAATATTTGATTATACATAAAAATAATGATGATGATAGTTATAAATAGAGAGTATTTTAAGATTTGTAAAGCACTTATTTGATCTTCCTCTTATTTGATCTTCCCAATAACTCAAATAGATAAATGTTATTATCTCCATTTTACAGATGAGGAATCTGGGCCTGAATGATGTTAAGTGACATGGCTAGGGTCACAGAGTTGGCAAGTGTCACAGATAGAATTTGAATTCAGGCCTTATAACAGAAACCCAATTGTGCAAGACGATGGTGAATATAAATGGCAAAGTAAATATTATAATGGTTCAATGACAATGATAGAAATCCTAATCACAGTCAATGTGAAATTCATGAGTAATTTTCAAAAGATTAGTCACATCTCTGAATATTAAATTTAGTTTTTTTCTTATAGGAAGGTGGTGTAGAGCATTGGACCTGGTGTCTGTTAGATCTTAATTCAAATTCATCACAGACACTTAATAGCTGTGAGATATGGACAAGTCACTTAGTCTTTGTCTCAGTTTCTTTTGTCTGTAAAATGGGAATCATATAACATCTCCTCAGAAGTGCTGTACAGATTAAGAGATAATAAATGTAAAATATTTTGCAAACCTTAAAGCCCATGTAAATGCTACTGTTATTGCTATTATCATATCTTTCCTCCTTGATGTTAGTGCCCTATTCACTACCATCCTTAGAGAGGGCAGAGATTTCTTTAGATTATGCATACTATAGTATTTGGAGATATATGAATTCTAGAGACATTGTCTGATCCTTTTTCTCTATCCAGTCAAAATAGCTGTGCTGGGACAGGAGAAACAGACTTAAGTCATTGGTGCCTGCCTTTAAAATTCCTGTACTTAGCTGTTCCACCCATGTGAGCTCCCAGCAGACTCATGCTTTTTACCATCCTCCACTTCCAGAGGGCAAAGGAAGAAAGCAGCTGGCAGTAGTTTTCTGTAAGCATCGCTTTTCAAAGGGAAAGTTTTCTGTGAGTTAATGCCAATGTTAAAGTCTTGGAATACCCAGCTGGATGATATCCTTCTCCCATTCTGGTCCTTGTGCCCTGATTGAGAAGTAGTCCATTGGGAACTAACAGTGCTTCCTGAATTCTGTGTCCCTGACTATCTCAAGTATGTAATTAGAGGCTGCTTTCAAGTCCCTTTGGAAGCAGACTAATTTTTTTTTTCATTGCCTACTGATGGGAGACAATTTGAAATATTCTTCATAATACTAGTCATTATTTACATATGAAATTAATTTTCCATATGGTAAAACTTTCCCTAAATACTCCAGTTAATTGAGAGTTGGCTGTAATTGTGATTACTGCAATTTTAGTTGTGTGTGGGATCATCCTTTGGAAAAAGGATCCTAGTGTGCTTTCAAGATATAAACTTGGAAGAGAAAAATAATTAGAAACACAGTTACAAACTGTTTCTCTATTCTGTTTTGCAGTTGTTGATCTATTCAGAATTAATTTAGGGAGGCTAATGTCAAATATTATTTGTTCAGTCATATAAACAGCTGACATTTTGTAGCTTTGAAGCAAAAATTTCCCCCATAGGAATTAATATATTTTTATTTATTTCATTAAATATTTCCTAATTACATGTAAGTTTTTTTACATTTAAACATTCATTTAAAAATCAATTTCCAAATTCTCTTCCTCCCTGTAGTCCCTTACGTATATTATCTCACTTGTTCTTCACAATAGCTTTATAGTATGTATACTATAAATCCATCTTACAGATAATAAAATTGAGGTAGACTAAATTTAGGGACAAAATGATTCAACTTCCATGTTAAATAAATGTGAAACCAGTCCTAAGTACCTTCTGCATTTTTAGCCTGGGTGAGATAGGAAAAACCAGTCTTTAAAGAGAGAGAGAAGGGGGAAGAGAGAGAGAGAGAGAGAGAGAGAGAGAGAGAGAGAGAGAGAGAGATGTGAAACAGCATAGAACTTATTAGAGATCCTCCTACTCCATTGTCAACCAGCCATATTGACATTTTTCCATTCCTTACTACTATTTCCACTTTGGAATCTAATTCTAATATTTTCTAGTCTGCATATTTGCATTTTCTCCACAAAGTGCTTTGTCAAGAGCTTTGCTAACATCTAGGCAAATAATATTCATAGCATTTTTCTAATCTATCAGTTACTCTGAAACCAAAAGGAATGAAATTAATCTGGCATGAGCTATGCTCAGTGAAGCCACATATAGCTCTTTGTAACCATGCTTCGCTTTCTAGATGTTGGCCAACTATCTCTAATGATCACTTCTAAGATTTCCCCCAGAAAACCAGGCTCACTGGCCCATGGTTTGTCAACTCTGTTTTCTTCCTCCTCCCTTTAGAAAATTAGGACATTTTCCTTCTTTCTAATCTCGTGATGCTTTGGCTTTTTCCACAATTATTTTTTGATATTATGACAGCAACTCAGTAATCGTATATCTCTCACCATTCAGTCTTCGAATAAGTAGCATATCTGGACAGATGACTTCAGTTCATCAATTCCATCAGCTACTTCTTGACTGCTTATTATTTATGTAATTGGGGGAGAGGGCTGGCCAATGAAATAAGAATTGAAGGAAGTAAACAGGCATTTAGTGAGTATGTTCTATGTTCCAAGCACAGGTGCTTTACAAATATCTCATTTAGTCCTGATAACATTTGTGGATGGTAGATTCTATTATTATTTCTTTGAGGAAATTGAGGTAGATAGAGATTATGTGACTTATCCATGGTCACATAAATAGTAAATACTTTTCTCTGGCTCTTCCCTAACTCTGAAGTTACTTCAAGGAAATATCTAAAACAAAACTTATGTTTGGCTTACATCTAGTTTCTTCCTACTAAAAGTGATTAACAGGATCCCTTCTACAAAATTATTCAGTGGACAATATAGTATCAGCTATGGGACAGATTTTTATTTTCTCCTCTGAAAATGAATAAATTGCTCAAGACTTGGGCACACATTACCAAACACAGAAAACAATTAACTCATTTTACTTTCCTGGAAAGTAAAAACAATTTTATGGATACGTTTGCCCAAACTTTAGACTTCTACCTTTTAAGCAACCCATAAGATCCAGATCTTCTGGACATTCAAGATTTATCAGGCCAAGATGGATTTACATGTAAATTCTACCAAACATTCAAAGAACAACTAATTCCAATACTATATAAACTATTTGAAAAAATAAGGAAAGAAGGTGTTTTACCAAATTCTTTTTTTTGACACAGATATGGTGCTGATAGCTAAAGCAGGGTGAAAACAGAGAAAGAAAACTATAGATCAATTTCCCTAATGAATATTGATGCAACAATCTTAAGTAAAATATTAGCAACGAGATTACAGAAAGTCATCCCCAAGATAATACACTATGACTAAGTAGGATCTATACCAGGAATGCAGGGCTAGTTCAATATTAGGAAAACTATCAGCATAATCAACTATATTAATAACCAAACTAACATAAATCATATGATTATCTCAACAGATGCAGAAAAAGCATTTAACAAAATCCAATACTCATTCCTATTAAAAAACACTGGAGAGTATAGGAATAAGTGGGTTTTTCTTTAAAATGATCAGTAGCATCTATTTAACACCATCAGCAAGCATCATCTGTAATGGGGACAAACTGGAACCATTCCCAATAAGATCAGGAATGAAACAAAGCTGCCCATTATCACAATTACTATTCAATATTGTATTAGAAATGTTAGCTTTGGCAATGAGAAGAAAAAGAGATTAAAGGAATTAGAATAGGTCATGAGGAAACCAAATTACCACTCTTTGCAGATGATATGATGGTATACTTAGAGAACCCTATAGACTCAACTAAAAAAACTACTAGAAACAGTTCACAGCTTTAGTAAAGTTGCAGGATACAAAATAAATCCACATCAATCATCAGCATTTTTATAATTACCAACAAAGTCTAGCATCAAGAGATACAAAAAGAAATTCCATTCAAAATAACTGTTGATAGTATAAAATATTTGGTTATCTATCTGCCAAGGGAAAGTAAGGAACTATATGAACAAAACTATAAAACACTTTCCACACAAATAAAGTCAGACCTAATCAATTGGAAAAATATCAAGTGCTCATGGGTAGGTTGTGCAAATATAATAAAAATGATAATACTACCCAAATTAATCTACTTATTTAGTTCCATACCAAACTCCCAAAAATTATTTTACAAATCTAGAAAAAATAGTAGCAAAGTTCATCTGGAAGAACAAAAGGTCAAGAATTTCAAGGAAATTAATGAAAAAAAAATGCTGATGAAGGTGGCCTAGCTGTGAAACTATATTATAAAGCAGCGGTCATCAAAACCATTTGGTATTGGCTAAGAAATACAGTAGTCTATCAGTGGAATAGGATAGGATAACAGAACAAAATAGGCAATAACTATAGCAATCTAGTGTGACAAATCCAAAGACCCCAGCTTTTGGGATAAGAACTCCCTATTTGACAAAAACTGATGGGAAAATTGGAAACTAGTATGGAAGAAATTAGGGCTTGACCACACCTAACACCACATACCAAGATAAGATCTAAATGGGTTCATGATTTAGACATAAAGAGTCGATAAGCAAATTAGAGGAACATAGGATAGTTTACCTCTCAGATCTGTGGAGAAGGAAGGAATTTGTGTCCAAAGGAGAACTGGAACTCTTAATTGAACACCAGACAGATAATTTTGATTATATTAAGTTAAAAAGGTTTTGTTCAAACAAAACTAATGCAGACAAGATTAGGAGGGAAGCAATAAATTGGGAGATCATTTTTACATTTAAGAGTTCTGATAAAGGCCTCATTTCTAAAATATATAGATAATTGATTCAAATTTATAAGAATTCAAGCCATTCTACAATCAATAAATGGTCAAAGGATATGAACAGACAATTTTTAAATGATGAAATTAAAACTATCTCTAGTCATATGAAAAGGTGCTCCAAATCACTATTGACCAGAGAAATGCAAATTAAGACAACTCTGAGATACCACTATACACCTGTCAGATTGGCTAAGATGACAGGAAAAGAAAATGACCAATGTTGGAGGGCATGTGGGAAAACTGGGACACTGATACATTGTTGGTGGAACTGTGAATGGATCCAATCATTCTGGAAAGCAATTTGGAACTATGCTCCAAAAGTTATCAAATTGTGCATAACCTTTGACCCAACAGTGTCTCTACTAGCCTTACATCCCAAAGAGATCTTAAAGGAAGAAAAGGGACCCACATGTGCAAAAATGTTTGTGGCAGCCCTTTTCGTAGTAGCTAGAAACTGGAAATGGAATGGATGCCCATCAGTTGGAGAATGGCTGAATAAATTATAGTATATGAATGTCATGGAATACTATTGTTCTGTAAGAAACGACCAGCAGGATGATTTCAGAGAGGCCTGGAGAGAATTACATGAACTGATGCTAAGTGAAGTAAGCAGAACGAGGAGATCATTATACATGGCAACAATAAGACTATACGATGACCAATTCTGATGCATGGCTCTCTTCAACAATGAGATGTTTCAAACCAGTTCCAATTGTTCAGTGATGAAGAAAGCCATCTACACCCAGAGAGAGGCCTGTGGGATCTGAGTGTGGACCACAACATAACATTTTCATGCTTTCTGTTGATGTTTGCTTGCATTTTGTTTTGCTTCTCACGTTTTTTCCCTTGTAGATCCAATTTTTCTTGTACAGCAAAATAAGTGTATAAATATGTGTACATATATTCAGTTTGTCATATATTTTAACATAGTTAACATGTATTGGACTACCTGCCATCTAAGGGAGGGGGTGGGAGGAAGGAGAGAAAAATTTGGAACAGAAGGCTTTGTAAGGGTCAATGCTGAAAAATTACCCATGCATATATTTTGCAAATAAAAAGCTTTAATTAAAAAAAGAGAGAGAAAAAATTATCTGGCTAGGCCTAACTCAAACTGATCTAGGTTTGAGATGTAGTGAAATGAGTTATAGATGGTACAATTGACAAAAGAGGTTCATTTAGCCATATCATAGGAAAGGCATTCAAAGTCAGAAAGATTATCCATTAAGGATATATAGCCTTGATACATTTGAACATAGCTTCCTGTTACCAATCTGGTCATGTTGCTAGTCCATAGGTCGGAAACATAACAGTAAAGCTGGAACTCAGGAAGCCACATCAGTAATCTCTTGACAGAATTGAGCAAGGTTTTTTAATACTTTTAAAGAACTAGCATTAGCTTAGAGGGCAGGAAATCTTGGTAGATATTGCTTCTCAATATCGCTTTCTTCAGTTCAAGAAGGTTCTTATTGATATCCTTCTCTCTTGAGAAATATTTTATTAGAAATTTATTTGGAATGCTGATTTTCATGAAATTTCCACCGGAAACACCCATTTATTAGCATCATTAACCTATACTTGGTGAAGGAAGAAAAAAAAATAGCCATGGAAGATAGCCAGGAATTCAAGAGACTGCCTACTTAAACTTATTTCTCTGCAAGGGATGTTTGTACTGCAAGCTATCATTGCTGTTGTGGGATTGGGAGGCCCCATACAAATCAGCATCGATGGCTAACTATAGCCTATAACCACAACCTGGAAAACCAACTCAAAAAAGTATGCCCTGTTGGTGGGTCAGTAGTGTCACTTTCCTTTGAAAAGGACAGCACATTCCAAAATTTGTGGATAGTCATTGAAAATACAACAGGTATTATAATATGTTTCCAACACACAAGATACTGTCCTTAGGTGGTGGACATATAAAGAAAAAAATTAAACAGTCCCAGTCCTGAAGCAGCATACATTCTACTGAAGGATATTATGTATTCACAAATAAATATCATAGAGAGAAAACTGGGGAATAAGAGTAGATTATTTGGAAGAGCTGGCAGTTGATTTGAATCTTAAAGATAAGGGTACTTAAGGGTAAGAGTTAGAGGAAAAAAACTTCCAAAAGATACCTTGTATGAATAACTGTAAGAAGATGGGAGTGTCTAATTTGAGAAATTTCTGGTTGTTCACATTGGTTGGAACATAGCCAGTGCATGTAAGAGGGACTAATGAATAATGAGTATAGTAAAACAAACTGAAATTAGATAGGGGAAGGCTTTAAGTATTGTATTGAGGAGTTTGCTTTTTACCCTAGACATTAATAGGCAGTCAGTGGATGATTTTGAGCATGGAAATGGTATAATCTGGTACTTGAAGGTGATTATTTTTGAAGCTCTGTTGAGGTCAGAATAGAGAAAAAAGAAAATGGAAATTTGGAGACTTGAGTAGGGAACTATTTTTAAAATATATTTTTTATTTGATAAATTATTTCCCAATTATAAATGAAAAAATTTTAACATTCATTTAAAAAAAATTGAGTTCCAAATTCTCTCCCTCATTCTTCTCCCCTGGTCCTTGGGAAGACAAGCAATATGATAGTGATTATGCATGTGAAGTTATATAAAATATATTTCCATATTAGCCATGTTGTAAAAGAAAACATACACAATCAAGAAAAATGATAAAAGTTTAAAAAAAAAGTGTGCTTCAGTCTGTTCTCAGAATTCACCAGTTCTCTCTCTGGAGATAAATAGCATTTTTCATCCATGGGTCCTTTGGAATTGTCTTGAATCATTATCTTGATCAGAGTAGCTAATTCTTTCACATTGATCATGGTTAAAATGTTATTGTTACAATGTACAATGCTTTTCTGGTTCTGCTCATATCACTTTGCATCAGTTTGTATGAGTTTTCTCAGGGTTTTCTGAAACCATCTTGCTTGAAAGTACAATAATATTCCACAATAATGTATATCATAACTTGTTTAGCTATTCTCCAATTGATGGGCAAAAGGGAATATTATAATGATGAAGTACAAGCATATTACTTCTTTTGCATTATCAATTTGTCCTAAAAGTCTTTATAAATTGGGTATTTTCCAAAGGGTTCTACACAAAAGGAAAAGAAAGGAGATGAAGGAGAAAAGTAGCAAACTTTTATTAAGCACTTAACATGTGCTAGGCACTGTGCTAAGTGCTTAAAAATTTTTAATTCTTTTTCAAGAATTGGGGTCTTTTTCCATAGTCAAAATCATGTTGATCATTGATACAGCCATGATCCTAGAGAGATGGGAACATCATGTCCTCAGTAAGACCATCATTATTTAATGCTAAAGACATTGATACAAGACCTCAGATTGAAGTCAATCCCTCTCAAGCTAAATTTCCAACTAAAGATGTGCATACCAGTGCTGTTATGTTCCTTTCTTTTTTTTCTTTTATTTGTGAAAATGGCATTTATTTATTTTAATAATAGCTCCTTATTTTCAAAATACATGCAAAGATAGGTTTCACCCTTGCAAAACCTTTTGTTCCAAATTTTTTCTCTCTCTCTTTCTCCCATCCCCTAGACAACAAGTAGTCCAGTATATTTCCAGTCCATATTTCCACAATTATCATGCTGCACAAGAAAAATCAGATTGAAAAGGAAAAAAAATAAAATAAATCAAGCAAACAACAAGAAAAGTGTAAATACTATGTTGTGATCTACATTCAATTCTCATAGTCTTCTTTCTGGGTGCAGATGGCTTTTTCCATCACAAGTATATTGGAATTAGCATGAATTGCCTCATTGTTGAAAAGAGCCACATCCATTAGAATTGATCTTTACATATTCTTGTTGCTGTGTACAATGTTCTCTTGGTTCTTCTCATTTCACTTAGTATCAGTTCATTAAAGTCTCTTCAGACCTTTCTGAAACCATCTTATTCATCATTTCTTTCTTTCTTTCTTTCTTTTGCCAAGGCAATTGGGGTTAAGTGACTTGTCCAGGGTCACACAGCTAGGAATTTTTTTAAGTGCCTGAGGCCAGATTTGAACTCAGGTCATCCTGGCTTCAGAGCTGGTGCTCTATCCACTGTGCAACTTAGCTGCCCCCATCATTTCTTATAAAACAATAATATTCCATTACATTCACATATCATAACTTATTCAGTCATTGCCCAACTGATGGACATCTATTCAGTTTTTAGTTCCTTGCCACTACAAAAAGAGCTGCTACAAACATTTTTGCACATTTAGATCCTTTTCCCTTTTTTGTGATTTCTTTGGGATACAGGCCTAGTAGAGACACTGATAGATCAAAGGGTATGTACAATTTGATAGTTTTTTGAGCATAGTTCCAAATTACTCTCTAGAATGGTTGGATCAGTTCACAACTCTAGTAACAATATATTAATGTCCCAGTACATTATGCTCCTTTCATGTAGTAAAGTACCTGGTGCTGATTCTATGCCACCTGACATTTATAAAGTATGAGGTCCAGTGCTCATACAAAACCTGACAAATTTTTCAGATTTTATGGTAAGAGGAGTTTGTTCTGCAGGAGTTCAATGATTTTCATTGTCTATTATTATAATGGAAAGGGAAATAGATTGTCTTGTATTGACCATGGAGAGTCCTCTACCCTAGTCATTGCTGGCAAGATACTTGCCAGAGTCTTCCTTAGAAGGATGATCTTTTACCTGGAAGATAGTCATCTAGCCAAGAGCTAGTGTGGCTTCTGAAAAGGTTAAGAAATGGTCAATATGGTGTTTGCTTTCCAAAAGCTTTAGGAAAAATTCCAGGAGCAGAAAAGAGGTACATACATAATATTCATTGATATAACCAAGCCCTTTTATAATGTCAATCATGTGGACTTGTGGAAAATTCTGTCAAAATTTGATTTGCTAGAAAAGTTCATCAGTACTATATATCAGATTCATGACAGCATGCTCTCACAGGTTCTGAATAATGGACAATATTTTTGGCTTTCCTACTCACTATTTGAGTGAAGCAAAGCTGTGTGCTTGTTCCCATTCTATTTTTGGCGTGACATTTTCAGTAATGTTGTAGTACCTTTTCAATAAAGATGAAAATATCATCAAAGGTAACTCTTGCACTGGTAATAAATTATTTACTTGAAAAAGCTACAAGCCAAAACTAAAGTGAAGGAAGAGTTGGGACTCAACTTTTTGTTCTCAGATGATTTTTCACTCAATGCAGCTTCTGAGGCTTAGATCAACAAATTATGGATTGATTTTCTGCTGCTTAACATCAAGAAAACAGAGAAATTCTCCAGCAGCCAGGACTACACTATCCATATATGGAAACATCTGTTACAGGAAGTGGAGAAATTTTGAATGCTATGAATATGTTCACTTATTTTGGCAATATATTTTCCAGGGATCTACACTTAAATGATGAGATTGACACACACACTCATAGAGCTAGCCCAGTGTTTGGAAAGAAGGTTCTGAAAGAAAGTGTGGGAAAGAAGTGGTATTAGACTGCCTACCAAACTGAAGGTCTGTAGAATTATTCTGCCTTATGCCTGTGAAACCTCGACAGTGTAACAATGCCATCTCAGGAAACTCACTTTCATTTCAATTGTCTTAGGAAGATTCTAAAGATTACCTGGCAAGATAAGGTACTGGACACTAAGATTCGTTCTTGAGCTGAGCTGCCAAGCATTCAAACTCTACTGCAGAGTGCATTTCTGTTGGGCTGACTACATTGTTTTTAATGCCAAAAGTACATTTCCATAAAAAAACTATTTTACAGAGAACACACAAGGGAAGCACTCACATGGAGGTCAGAAGTGATATAAGGGCACTCTCAAGGTCTCTCTGAAGAACATTGGAATTGATTGTGAGACGTGGGAGACACTGGCATAAGATTGCCCAGCATGTTGTGATTACATCAAAGAAGTCACTGTACTCTGTGAGCAAAACTGAATTACAATAGCTCAAAAGAGTGCAAATTTAGAGACATAGCTACTCCTAATGTTCATATGGACTATTTGTGCCCGACCTGTGGTAGAGCCTTCTGAGCGGTATTGGTCTGATCAACCACAGTCAGACAAACTGTACTTTGACTCCAACATAGTAACTTCCTTTTGGTCCTCTTTGAGAATTTTAGGTAATTTTGACACCTTCCATGCTGTGTGGGTGAAAAAAAAATAATTTTAATACATTTGGGACTCATGGGCAGAAAGTTGAATTTAGATTTGTTGAGTGAGGAAAAATAATTTAAAACACAAACCAAAAACATTGCTGCATGTGATGGATGCCTAGCAGACTAGATACTTAGTGGCTGTCTGTTCAACTGATCTACTTATAGGTAATGGCAAGGAGAGCTGCTCAAACATTCTCTTTGATCTATAGTGGCTCCTTACATCTTTAAATAGCCTGGCCCTGCCTTCTCTCTGGCAGTGATCCTTCATCCAACCAGGGTCACAGGGTTGGACTGAAAACCTGACTAGGAGGCTCACAAAAGGGATTTGTAAGATTGTCAAGACATTCATGAGGGGAGGAAAAGCTGAGCAGTATTCCACTTCAGTGCTTTGGGGGTAGCACTTGAAAGAACAGAACAGGTTTTCCTGAGGTTGTTTCTTTTTCTCTGCTCTGTTTTGGGGAATTTGGTTAATTCTGCCTTCCAGTAGATCTGGTATTGACTTATAGCTGCCATGGATCATTTTCTACATGGAAAGACCTCCATGCTGCCAAATATCACCCCTATCAGTCTATCTCCCTGCTTGCATTTCCCCCAAGTACCTACTTCTCTGGTGTGAGTCTTTGAAGCCCTTTAATTTTGTTTGGGGACTATTTGGGAATAGTTTCTCAAATCAATTAGCTATTTCCTTAATAGAAACCTGAAAGATTGGATACAAACCAAGTTAGAGTTTTAAGCAAGATTTCACTGGGGGTCTTGGGTTGATGATCTAGAAAGATTAGCATGAAAGCATTTGGGCTTGCATGGCAGATGTGATCCAGCTTTGGGGATAGGGATGTGAGAGGAGAAGAGGGAAATGATGACTCAACCTGATTGATTGCTCCTGGCCTTACCCATCCTATGAATTTCCTTCTCCCTCCCCTCTTCCTCACCCCCCATTTGAAGGGAACACCAGTTTAGTCAATAAACAAGCATTTATTAAGTACTTGCTATATGCCAGGGACTGGACCAAGTGCAGGGGATAGAAAGAAAGGTAAACGGCAGCAACAAAACAAAGTTTTGCCTCAACAAATTTAAAGTTTAATGGGGAAGCCAACATGCAAATAACTACATTCAAACAAGACATATAAGAGAGAAAATGGAGATAATCTCAGAAGGAAGGCAAGAAGATTAAGGAAGAACAGGATAAAGGGCTGTCTTGAAAAATCAAGCAGAAAACAGATTATGTTTCTCTAGTTGGCAGTCATAATTTCTATCATTACAATAGTTTCCATCATTAGAATCTAAATTCCTGAAGGATAGTCATTATCCTGGCCTTTCTTTATCTCCCTGGTGCTTAGCATAGTGTCTGATATATAGTGGGTACTTAATAAAAGCTTATTAACTTTCTGGACTATGCTTTACCTTTCTTTGTATCCTCAGCACTTAGCAAAGGGCTTGCTATATAAGAAGTACTTAACAAATGCATATTAATTTGATTAGAAGGATCCATAAATTTGTGTTTTTGTCCTAAATTTTTAGAGATAAGCCTATATTAACTTATGTAGTGCATATGCACATATGTACACACACACACACACACACACACACACCACACAGAGTCCATGTTTAGCCTGTCCTTAAATACTGTTTAGTTTAGATTCTGTCAAGATTTGTGTTTTTTAAAGCTTAGAGTTTTAGTATAAAAAATTACCTGAAAATATGCTGATATTATTTTTTTTTTGGGGGGGAAGGCTGGTATTTCTTTTTTTTTTAAATGACTACATATCATATGTACTGACTATTTTTTGTGACTAATACCATCCTGTGCTATTTTTTTAAACCAGTATTAGTACAACAAACAATTGATAGTTCGATTTTTTGAACTGGCATTTAGAGTTCAGAGACCATTATCCATTTTTCTTGGGAAACAATACCATTTCTATATTAGTCAAATAACTATATGATCATAATTTATAGTATGGTTATCTGCAAACTGATCACATTTATGGGGATGCTGAGATTGTGTACTTAGGTGACTGAAAGGTCTTTGGTGCCTTTGACAATAAAAGAAAAGTTCTGAAGTTTGTAGCAGGGTCAGCTACTCACAAACAAAAAAATAAAGGGCTTAGTGCCTACTTTAGTCATTTATTCATGATTAAGTTTGATGACATTTTCTTACAGGTTAAAAAGGTGAATCTCCATAAATTCTAAGCAATAAGTATTGTGTTTGCTTTAGAGGTTTTACCTCCCCACCCCCTTTTCAAAAGGAGTTGAGACAATTTATATATTAAACAGTGTCAGATAAGATAGGGATAAGTCTGAACTAAAGATGTTGGAAGGAAGCAGGGACCCAAGGTAAGCAGATTACAGCACTCATATGATAAATTTAGCTCTGTTTTCTGGCGGCTGAGAACAAGCTGGGTTACTTGCTTTAACTTTATTGACAATGCAAAACCTTACACATTTGTCTGAAGCAGCTCACTTTTTCCTGGAATTAAATTCAAGCTGAGGCCAGTACCAGGAGCTAAAATAACCTTGATAAGCCAGAACTCAGATCATAAATTATGTAAGGTCTAACTTCACATTAAGGTCTTCTTTTACATAATAATTTAATTAGATCCAGAGTATATGGTAGGGATACAGTCGTTTGGGTACACATGGAAATAATTAAATGCCATACTGTGAGTCATAACTGAACAGGCCATGTATCTTTGGTTTCATTAATTTTTCATACTAGAAAAGGCATTAGGGATGGCTAATGAAATTATTTAAAACTGCTGTAAGCAAAGAGATTTTTGGCTAGGACAATTATATTTAATCTGAGAACTACATTTGTACAGAAATTTCAGAGTGATTGGCACTTTTCACATCAATGGAAAAAATCCTTCTGTTGGAATCTGCAGTAAGAAGAAAACAGGTTTTTTTATGGCTTCACTTTCTAAATCTGAATCTAAGGTTTATAAACCATCTCATTTCGTCTGTATGGACACTGCATTTCAGAAAAGTTCCTAGAATTCATAGATGAAGAAGGAAAAGAAAGGACTCAGAGCAGTGTGAAAGGAATATTGGCCTATAATCAAAATTGTGGGTTTTTTTTTTAAAGTATGAAAACACAGATGTAAAAAGTAGATTGAAAATATTCTGTGTATTATTGATTTGCTTTTCTGAAATAAAAATTTCCATTTCATTCTTTCTAATTTTGTATTAGTTTGGTAAGCATTAATTTTGCCACATGATTAATTATTAGGGAAATATAGATATCAGATTGTTAAACTGCCAAAATCAGGTACTGTCAAAATCATTCATAACTTTTTTGTTTTTGGAGCAGTCCTTTAGCAAAATGACATTGAATTCTCTGTTTATTATTTACTTTTATTAAAATATTTTTTTTTATATTCAGTCAATCTAAAAAAAATCTATACAGTGTCCTGGGAATTCCTGGGTTATTGCAGTGGTGGTTGTTCTGTCTTATTGCTTTTTGCTTATTTTAAGTTGGCAAATACCAGCTGTTCTTTCTTTATTATAGTTATGACTCATCTCTTTATCCCATATTTCCCCAAAGTCTGCTACATCAAGGTGCAGAGATTGCTCCAGTATGGTAGACTCTGGGGATAGGGGCAGGTGGGTGTCGATGCTTAATAAATTTTATTTGATGATGGGTGTAGTTAGATTGCATTGAATCCACAATTTTAAATGCCCAGATTTCATAGTCCCAATGTTTGTATACTTGCAGTAACCAGGATGAATCACAGAATAACAGAATTTAGTACTGAAAGGGACTTTAGCAGCCATCTAGTGTCCAACCAATATATGAAAGGAATCTCTACTATAACATACCAGACAAATTGTGGTCTAGCCTTCCATTGCCTCTCCAAGCAGCCCATTTGTTGTGGGCCAAAATATTGGTGGAAATCTGAGAAGGCTTCAGTTACCTACAGTTTTCTCCCTTCCCCAATATCCCTCCCCCAATCATCCTATATTATTTCTGCAAGCACTGAAGTTGTGGTGTAAACCTGGGAGGAGTTAAATCTCCACTCCCCTTTGTAGATCGACCTGGGATCCAGCTGTGGGCCTTTTGGGCAAGGGGAATGTAAAAAGTAACATTCTGAACTGTTTTCAGGAGCTCTTGAGACCCTAGAGAACTTTCTTGATGACAGCTTAAAAAATTTCATTAGTATTTTATTTTTCCAAAAAATGTAGAGATAGTTTTCAACATTCGTTTCTGTAAGACTTTGTGTTACAAATTTTTCTCCTTCCCTCTTCCCTCCTCCCTCCTCAACACAGCAAACAATCTGATATGGGGTAAATATGTACAATTCTTTTAAACGTTTCCATATTTGTCATTTTGTGCAAGAAAAATCAGACCAAAAGGAAAAAAAAAAACATGAGAAAGAAAAAACAAATAAAAAGTGAAAATACAAAGCTTTGATCCACATTCGGTCTTCATAGTTTTCTCTCTCGATATGGATGACATTTTTCATCCCATGTCTGTTGGAATTGCCTTGAATCACTGCACTGTCTAGAAGAGCCAAGTCCTTGATAACTGCTTTTAACATTTTTATCTTTTTGAACTACTTTTTTAAATTGCCTTGAGAACTACTTCTACCTGAGGGTATTTTTGGTAAAAGGAAAGTTTGCATTCCCAGGGATTGGAGTGACCTCTTGTTCTACGTGTATAATGGCCACCTGGCTACTAATCCACTTTTGGACAATGACACTACATTGAGCCTACTTTGGTCTCTGTAGCCTCCATCTCGTTCTTCCTTCTAGGACCCAACTGAGCAAGGATAATCTCCCTTCCATATTATCCCTGCCTTTTAGGTACTTTTAGGCAGCTATTATGCCTTCCTTGAGTGTTCTCTTATCTTCTTCAGGCTACCATTCCCTTCAGTTGATCCTTAAGACATAGCCCTATAACCCTTCACCATTATGATTGCCTTCTCTAGACATTCTCCAGCTTATCAACCTTCTTCTTAAATTGTGGTGTCTGGAAATGGCCACAGTATTTGAGATAGGACTGAAGAGACCACCTGGAGTCCAAGATTACATCCCACAGTCCAAGATTACATTAGCTTTGTGAAGTTTGGTGACACACTGAGGAGTCAAGGGTTATCTCTCTCCAAACCAAGACTCCTGTTTTCAAACTTTAACTATGTTGATTCACATTCTTTGGCCCAGTCCTAATGAGCCAAACTTAAGAGAATTCTTGTGTCATTGGATAAGAATTACAACCATGATAAGATAAGCTGCATTTTATAGTCTTTTCCATTGCAAGAAGATGGACCATTGTAATGAATGAGGGAGACAGGGTCTGAATAGAGACTGTCTATACTAAATTCAGCACAGGATTTGGAGTCTGGTTTAATCATGGTTGTGTTATTGTGGTATACCCCTAGGCCAGGTAGGTGATTTCTTTGAATTTCAGCTTTTTCAGGCTGAAAATTGGAGGACGCTGTACTAGGTAATTTCTAAGGTCCCAAACATCTCCAAGTCTTGTGGTATAATGAGGATTAGGAGGACTTGTTCTCATGTGTTCTAATTTAAATGGGTATCCTGGGAAATTGACTACATTTACACTAGGTAATTATACCTCCAGATTGCCATGATTTTAAGCCCTTACCACAAGCAATTATATGAATAAGTAATCACCTTGGAAAGGGATATCAGCAAACATGACATTCACTAACTCATTTAGACCCCAGAGATAGATTTCTTCTATAAGATTTTACCTATAATTATAACTCACTTTGCTCTATGGGAAGGAAATAAATATTTATATAGCTCTTCCTGTGTACCAGACACTATTGTAAGGGCTTTTCATAAAAATTGTCTCATTTGATATCTGGTTGATAAATGCTAAATTCCTGTCTCCTAGATCTTACCATTTGCCTTGCCAATATATCCTAAAATATTTTGGGCCTTACTGTATGTTCTCCCTTTATATCCTCCTTGACTCCAGGCTCTGTCATATGACTTGATAAAAAACCCTGGCTCTTGCTATCCTCACTGGAGATTTTCAAGGCATTTTTATTAATCTCACTACTAAATTCTCTTTTATGTGTTGCTTCCTCAGTTAGAAAATAAACTCTTTGAGGGTAGGGACTGTCTTGCCTTTTCTGCATATATTCTAGTGATAAGTATGTGCTTTGTGCATAATTAGAACTTAATATGTTTTCATTCATTCCAAGATTCATTCATTCATTCATGTATGTATAGAGGCTGCCCCCATCCCCAGAATGCCCTTCTACATTTGCTGTCTGTTGAAATCCTGTTCTTATTTCAAGATCCTGTTCAGTACCACATTTACCATGAAGCCTTCCTTGATTTCCTCTGGTGAATGTATTCCCCGTCCTCATATTTTACCAGAGTGCTTTGTGTGCCTTTCTCCCTCATACTGATTCCCTCTCTTTGGTAGTAGACTTCCTTGCCTACATATCCTCCACTAATATCCTGCTCAGATTTTTTTTTTTTTTAAATGATGCAGAACTAGCTGGGAAGTCTAAGCTGGGGCAGGTTCCTGCCAAGCTTCAAGGATGTGTTGGGTGATGGGTGGTGTGCCTTGAAAGACCAGCCCATCTTAGCTGAGAGATATTCTTCATGAAGATGACCCAAAAAACATCAACTAAGTGATATGGAAGTTTCTGTCTTTTATTGGAAGGAATACTCATGTCAATAAATGATATCCTGGAAGTATTAAGGTGTGAAAAAATATATGTCATATTTTTTCATCTTTGTATTACTAGTAACAATAATATAAACTTGGATTATAAGTGTTAATCCATCTTTTTCTAAGAGAATCAATGACATCATGGGGTCATGTCTTGACTTGCATGTGATCTGGATATAAGTGAGGCAGAAGTCATCAGCCCTACTCTCTCTTCAAGAGTGATTAAAGTGCAGTAACAGGACGAAGTCAAGATGACTGCTGATGACCCAGGATGCAGTGTCTTTGGTGTCTGACCAATCTCTAAATGCTCCACAGTTCTTGCTTTTACCTCCTTCATGGCCAATGGGACACATTATTGTCATTTCTCCATTCTGCTAGGGAAAGTCACCAACTCACCAGTAGGTTTGAGCCCAATGATTCCCCTCAACTTGATTTATCCTATATGTCAAGACAGTTTTACCAGGGTGTATGTATTCTATAGCTTCTTGGAGCCTCAGGTGAGAGATGGATGTTAGGTGGATACCAAAGGTAGATGAGCAGTCCTGAAAAGGGCTCTCGAAATAAAGGTGCTCATCCTCCTTGAACACCCCATTACATCTCTAAAACTTTTTAGGATTTGCAGAGTGCTTAAGAAATATTATCTCCTTTAGTCATCATAACAATCTAGGAAATAAATGCTATTATTCTCTTTCTATAGGTAAGGAAACTGAGATTTGGAGAAATTAAATTACTCTCTCAAGATCATACAGCTACTAAGTGTCTAAGGCAGGATTCGACCTCAGGTCTCTCTGATTGCAAATCTCTCTCACTATTGACTGTACCATCCATATGCCACTTAAATATTGTAAGTGCTTAATAAATGTTGAATGAATGTTGAATATGTACAATGAGGAAAAAGAAGGTTAGCTCTTCCATAATTTGGGCTTTTGCTGTCTTGGCTCATGCTCTTGACCAGGTGTTAGAAAACTCAGAGTGTACTCTTTGGGCCCCTGTTTTTCCTACTATACCAACTCAGAGGGGCTGTGGTGGGAGGACCAATTTCAACTCTTTTGCTCAGCTGCAGAACTGTATGTAGGAGAGAGGATATGCTGTTTCCTATCTGATGATGAAATATGTATCCTAGGGGGCCACCCTCAGTTATTAGCAATTTCCACAGATTACCCAACTCTCTCACTTCATCATTTCCACAAACGTCTCTTCTAGCCTCATTACATTTTGCCATTTGTTGATCTGCATCCTTGTCTCATGGCCTTCAGATCTCTCTTCCTGTCCCCCTAAAGGAAAAGTTTAAATTGTCACGTTTATCTAAAAACTGTCAGAACCATTTGGAAGGGGTCTCTGATGCTATCTAGTCCAACATGTACAATTTCTTCTTGGTCATGCCTGTCAGAGAGTCATCCATTCTTTGCTCATTTCTAGTGTAATTCAACAGACATTTATTTAATCAGTCAATCATTGAGTCAATAAGTATTTATTAAGTATCTATTATGTGCTAGCAACTCTGCTAGGTACTGGGAATATCTGTACAAAGAATGAAATAAACTCCTACTATCAAAGAACTTAAATTCTAATTTGGGAAATAAGTATAAAAAAGACCAAAAAAGAAATAAAGTTAATATAATTCACACATATATTCATATATTATGTATAATGTGATTCTGGGCATATGAGATAAGAAATTGGTGTGGGGCTATGGATCTCAGAAGGGATTTAAGCAAAAGATGATGCTTGAACTCTTCGAAGAGAGATTTGATGAGAGGGAGCTAAAGAGATAGTGTACTCCAGGCAACTGGTGATATAAGATAGGAATTCAAGAGAGGAAAGGCTTGGGAGGTTGGCGTTACAAAGATAGAAGATGAAATGTTGAGTTTGAGGGACAGAGAGAAGACTAATTTGGCTAGAGTGCAGGAGGGAGAGTTATGTCTAATGAGACTGGAAAAGATTGGTGGTGAAAGGCTTTCAAAAATAATAAATTTAAAAAAATAAAAAAATAAATATTTCAAAAATAACAATCCTTTGACCAAGAAGCAATAATTACTAAAGTTGGTTGAATTGTGCCAATACTGAATATATGTAAAGTATTGGGAATGTAAAGAAAACTGCCTGCTCTCAAGAAGTTTATTTTTTGTTGGAAGATGCAAATGTTAATATTTAAGTTTTGTCTATAGTGATTTAAGAAGGGAACGATGAAGGATTTTAAGGGGAAACAGGTGAGGGCTTTACTTTGGGTAATCCTAGGTAATCTTATTCTTATTCTGAGGTCACTTACAGGTTCAATGTAAGGTTAACCTTTATTGGGTAGGAAGGGGGAAACACTGTCTTGTAAAATCTATTTTATTGAGTATGTGTGATGGGAGAGAGAAAAAGAGAAAAAGAGAAAAAGAGAAAAAGAGAGAAAGAGAGAGAGAGAGAGAGAGAGAGAGAGAGAGAGAGAGAGAGAGAGAGAGAGAGAGAGAGAGGAGAAGGAGGAAGGAAGGAAAGGAGAGAGGGAGGGAGAAGGAAAGGGGGAGGGAGAGCAGGAGGGAGAGAGGGAAGGAGGAAGAGGGGGAGGGGGAGGAAAGGAGGAAGAGGGGGAAAGAGAAGGAGAGAAAGGGAGACAGAGGGACACAGAGAGAGACAGAAGGATACAGAGGCAGGAACAAAGACAGGGACACAGAGAGAGGAGAGATTAAGAGGAGAGAGATTGAGAGATTAATAAAGAGAGAAAGAGAGACATCGAGAGAGGGAAAAAAATTGAGATAAACACAGAGACACAGAGACAGATATACACAGAGCTCTAACACAATCCTTTTTGAAATCAGTTTTAACACTTCTT
>JAJPUD010001473.1:54500-194271 GCA_023553655.1 Myrmecobius fasciatus | reverse complement strand
TGCCCAGTTCTGTATCCATTAAGTCATTTTGTCTTTCAGCATGGACAGGGAGAAGATGGGCAGATTGATAACTTTCTAGATTCTGTGGGTACATGATTATTTCTTAGGTGGTGAAATGATTAGTCTGGTTAGTTTTGATAATGAATTGAGATTCTTGCATCCTAACTAGTTCCCTAATCCTTAAGTGGTGGGAATCCAACTTCTAAGAAGGACATGTGGAATTCATTCATTTGAACTTGAAAAATAATAGCTCTGGAGACTCTCAGATATCCTCAGTTTGTGTGCCTGCACTATGCTGGAACATTCAGGTGATCCATTAAACTCTATTTGTGATAGGAATCAAGGATGGCAGTTATTCTGTGTGAATGAGAAATGCCCAACATTGTATGTTTCTATTGATTAAGTCTCCTGCTCTCCAAGGCAATCCGGTATCCAGTAAAAGAACTATGGAGACTGAATGTAAATCAACACATGCTATGTTCACTTCTTTTTTCTGTTAGTTTTTTTTCCTCCTCTCCCATGGTTTTTTCCTGTTGTTCTGATTTTTCTCTCCCAATATAACTCATAAAGCAATGTGTATTAAAAATAAAGAAAAAAATTAAAAAATAGATAAATAAAAATAGCATATATATTTTGGATAGATAGTTAAAATAGACAATGAACTGGATCCAGAGCTGAAAAGGGGGGAGATTAGGCTACGTTGCTTTCAGGAAAAAGAGAGTTCCTTTTCTAACACTAAATTTCCTTTGAAAGCAAAGGGGCATTTTTAAAAATACAAACATTTTTCTAGTGTTGCTATATGGCATTGAGATTATAGAAAGCAATCAGTATCCCAGAGAAGTGCCAGAGTAGGCAGGTGATAGATAATAGCCAGTTGTAACATATAACCAAAGAAAGAACAGGAATAAGGGTGTCATTGAGGACTTGTATGATGACATAAAGATATGAGCTGCTTATGGGTCAAAAGTAAAGAATAAAAGGTATTTTATATTTGTAGCATTTAAAAAAAGTTTCTTGTCCTTTGCTATTGGTTGGGTGGTTTCACAAGGTCCTCAAATTATGGTATAGAGTTGAGAAGACATTTGAATATAAATTCAAAAAATTTGAGCAGATTTTATAATGTTTATCCTACTTTTGCAAACTCACTTCATACCTTCTCTGTTTTTCTTATCTATTTACTTAGGTGTTAAAAGTGCTGAAAAGTATTGGAACATAATAGGCATTTGGTAAATATATGACATATCATGTGAATATATATACATATATATATGTGTGTGTGTATACACACTTTCATATATGCAGAACACAGTCTATCTAACATATCTTTCTCTATTGATTAACAAATATTTAGAACCTCTAATTTCTTGAGGAACTCCTGAGAAGGAAATTACTTAAAACAATGCATTGTTCTATTTTGTTCTACAACTTGAGCCATTGTTCTATAACTTGAGTCTCAGAGATATCAGAGTAACTAAGATGTCACATGATAGTTTGAGGTCACATAGCCAATAGGTGCTAAAGATAGTCTTTATGACTGGTTCTCTATCTGCTATCCTAGATTCGCTTGTACATTCAGAAAATTAAAGGAAGAACTAATTGAGAAAATCAATGCTTTAGAGAATTAGTTCAACTCTGTTGGGGGAAATAGTATAAAAAGCTTTAGTTGGAAAAACAAGGTGCTATTTAGGCATGATGGCACACATCTGTAGTCTCTGTTACAAGAAAAGGTAGACACTGGTGAATTGCTTGAGTTCAGAGGCCTGAGCTACAGTCCAGATAAAAGCAAATTGGGTATCTGCATGAAGTTGAGCACTAATATGGTGAAATTACAGGAACCAAGCATTGGGATGCCTAAGGAAGGCCTATAATATATATAATATATGTATATATATGTACATATACATACATATATACATATATATACATACATACACACATACATACAAAATGAACAGAGCAAATAGGCTGCATTTCTAACCTATGTGAATCAGGGAGACCTAGTCTCAGAAAGAAAGAGGAGAAGGAAAGAAGGAAAACAATGTTTTATAAAAAGTCATCAAATCACTCATTAGAACAAGAGAGAATGGCTTTACTTAATTACTGAACTATATGAATTTTAAAAGTAATATAGTTTTGTTTCTTTTAGGCAATGGTAATATAGGCTAATAAAAACAACTAATGTTTGCATAGCATTTTAAGATTTGCAGAATTCTTTGCGTACATTATCCTATTTACTTTTCAAACCCGATTCCATCAGAACAAGCTAGTAATGACTAAATAGAGATTCTTAGGAGGCTTGTTTACATATCTTTATATTATTTATATATAAACAGTAAGACTCATTTAATAAAACTTATTTGTGACATGCTAGTTATATATAAATTATTTTTAATTATGTTTGAACATGCTGAGTGATGCTTAAAAACAATTTAAAAATATTTTGGCTTAGAATAAAGAAGATATTCCCAGTAATTAGAGATGTTCAGAAGTTGAATAGGATGCCTCTAAAAATAATAAATTCTAAAATTAATGGCTGTGATGAAGCAGATGTTGGATAACCTCTTGTCAGAGCAGATGAATAAAAAGTTAGGCAAAGTGACATGAAACTTTTTCCAGTAAAATCTAGTAAGCGATGGTTAGCTACCTCAGCCCAGCAAAGCATTCCTAGACATTGGAGCTACAAAGAGAAAATGAAAAAGATGGTCCCTGCCATCAAGGAGCTTCATTCTGGAGAGGGAGGAAAGGGGAGATAGAGACTATAGTTTAAACAAATGAATGGATGAATAGCATTCATTAAGCACTCATTATGTTGTGAAGGAGCTCATCTTCTAATGAGGGAGACAATACATGTGGAGGATTTGAGTTGTAATATATATAATTTATGTGTTTAGATAAATTGATGAAGGATTAGTGGAGGAGGAGGGAGAACAAGTACTGATAATTAAGGAAATCAGTAAAGGATGGTACATGAAAATATATCTTCAGGCAGCCACATAGAAGTGTGAAGGTGAGAGCTAGACTGGGAAATTTGGGCAATAGCAATGAGGTCTGTTTGGCTGCTATCTTGGATGTGGAAAGGAGAGTAATTATTCCAGAGGCAACAGCCTGGGAGTGTGTCTTTATGCTTAAAATGCTGTGAATGCATCCTTAATATTAACCTGGAGCACTTTTTCTTTAAAATTTACTTAGTAGCTTTTATATGAGTATTCTTGCTAAATCGTTTATAGGTTTTCCAGTCTGAGAACTTTTATTTCCTGGGAATTTTTTTTAAAGAAAGAGTTCAGTATGTGGTTTGTCTTTTTATTATTCTTCCCAAGTATCATGAAATCCTGGTTTTACTGAACATAAGAAATAGAGCAGAATGAGAATTAGATAATTACCAGAATATTTATCTAAATCCAACTGTTTCATCTGTTGTCCCTTTACTTACATGGCAGAGCTAATGCCTGAATTCTTTTGACATCCAGATAGAAAACCAAATTGCTTTTGGATTCTACAATCTCATTTCTAGGTATATGATATATCCAACCCAGGAATTTTAAACATCTGTTTAAATCACATAGTTTCTGACATTCCAACTCTGAGACTCTGCAAGCTCTGTTGATAACCTGATTCAAGAGGAAAATTGATTTCTGGAAAACCTGAAGTGTGTGTGTGTGTGTGTGTGTGTGTGTGTGTGTGTGTGTGTGTGTGAATATACAACCAAGAGAAAGGATTCTTAGTGCTTTAGATAACTCTCTCCTTAAGATTCAAAGGTGCTCCTAAAAATAGCCCTGATAATCTTCTAGGAAATAGGCGAGATTGGATTGTTCTACAGCAGGGGAGAGAGAATCAGAGAGAAGTCATTTCTATGGTATCTTGTCTAGTAAAATCCTCTGACTCGAAGCTCTGTCTGCTTCAGCCCTATTAATCACTGAAGAACTTATATAAACTCTGACTGATGCGGAAAAGGGACATGATGTTGGGTATAGACAGCTATCTCTGATACATACTGGTCACTGGGTGACCTTACCAACTCTCAGTACCCTCTGCATCTCTCCAACACTATAATATAAATTATAGGGTGTGAACTTATTTGTATTGGCAGAGGAAGGAAATATGCAATTATTAAGCATCTATTATGTTCCAGGCATTGTGTTAAGTATCTTACAGATAATATTTCATTTGATCCACACAACAGTACTGAGGCAGTTGCTATTATCATGCTCATTTTATGGTTGAAGAAACTGAGGTAGACAGAAATTAATTGGTTTGCCCAGAGTTACCCTTCTTATGTTAGTCTGGGACCAGACTTGAACTTGGGGCTTTCTGATCAGCAAAGCATTGAAATATCATATTTGTAATGGTCTTTCTCTTTCTTCTATCTCCTTTTTCTTTCCTTTCTCTCTCTCTCTCTTTTTTCCTCTCCCATTGCCCAGATTGTTGCACTATTATAACAGCCTCCCAACTGAGTCTCTCTATCTCAAGTTTCTCCCTACTTTAGTTCTTTCTACATATTATTGTTAAAGTAATTTTCTTTCAAATATAGACCTGACTATGTGACTCATCCACTCAATCAACTCCACTGGCTTCCTGCTGCCTCATTTACTGTCATTTAGTCATTTCAATTGTTTCTGACTCTTTGTGCCCCCATTTGGGATTTTCTTGGCAAAGATAATGGAGTGGTTTGCCATTTTCTTCTCCAATTCATTTTACAGATGAGGAAGCTAAAGCAAATGGGGTTAAGGGACTTGCCCAGGGTCATAGGGGTAGGAAATGTCTGAGGTCAGATTTGAACACACAAATGAGTCCATGCACAATGATGCCTTTCCTATTGCCTTTAGGGCACTGTATAAACTCCTCTGTTTAGCTTTGGAAGCCTTTCAATACCTGGCCCGTTCTTTCTTTCCAGATTCATTTGGATGTTGCTCCCTTTTCCACACTGTAATCTGGCAAAACTGACCTTCTTTCTATTCCTCACACATGACACTCCCATCTCTGCATTCTGTACTGGTCATCCACCCATACCCAGAATATACTCCTTTTCTCTCTGCTTCAGGAGGCATCTAGGTGGCATAGTTGCTAGAGTCCGGGACTCAAATGAAGTCAAATTCAGCTTCCAACATTTACTGGCTATATGACCTTCATCTATAAAATGGAGATAATGATAGCCTCCCAAGGTTATAAAGATCAAATGGGTTATGGTTACATTTCTATCCTATATTTAAAGTCTGCAAATTACAAATATCTCATCTTAGATCATATAAACTCCATAAAGGTTCAATCAAGAACTTGGATCTTTTCAATACCGAGGTGATTTAGGCCGAATCCAATAGACTTGTGATGGAGAGAGCCACATAAAAGAGAGGACTATGGGGACTGAATATGGATCACAACCTTTTTTTGGTTGTTGTTTGTTTTCTTGTGTTTTTCTTTATCATTTTTTTTCCTTTTTGATCTGATTTTTCTTGTGCAGCATGAGAAATACGAAAATAGATTTAGAAGTATTGTGCATAACCTATATTGGATTACTTGTTGTTTAGGGGAGGGAGTGGAGTAGGGGGAAGGGAGGGAGAAAAAATTGAAACATAAGGTTTTTGCAAGGGTGAATGTTGAAAACTATCTTTGTATGTATTTTGAAAAATAAAAAGCTATTATTATTTTTAAAAGTTCCATTAAATTGTCTTCTTTTTCTGGTGAGGAAACTGTGGGTCAAAGGATTAAGTGATTTATTTAACATTATGCATTTATCTAACATTATGAGTTAAAGCCAGGAGTGGGATTTAAACACAGGACTTTCTGTTTGCAAGTCAGGCATTCTGTTCACTAATAACATGCTGTGTTAATAAGCTCTTCTATATAAATGCATTTTCTAGATAAATGAAGCTTAATATTTTAGATGACATAATTTTTTTTTATTAAAGCTTTTTATTTGCAAAACATATGTATGGGTAATTCTTCAACATTGACCCTTACAAAGCTTTCTGTTACAAATTATTCCTCCCTAGTCCCCACCCCTCCCCTAGATGACAGGAAATCCACTACATGTTAATTATGTTAAAATACTTGACAAATCGAATATATGTATACATATTCCACACTTATCATTGTTGTGCAAGAAAAATCGTATCTATAAGAAAAAAAATCAGAGAAAGGAAACACAATGCAAACAAACATCAACAGAGAGCATGAAAATGTTATGTTGTGGTCCACATTTCATATCCCTCTCTCTGGATGTATATGGCTTTCTTCACTGAACAATTGGAACTGGTTTGAAACATTTCATTGTTGAAGAGAGCCATGTCCATCAGAATTATCTAGATGACATAATTTTAAAAGGAATGACCATTCATTCACTCAACAAGCTTTTATTACCAGACCTATAATGTCCAATATACCTGTTTTAAGTGTTGAGTAGAATAGGAAGATAAATAAAGCATAGTTCTGGTCCTAAAAGATCTTAAAATTAATAGAAGTTTCCATAAAGTCCTATTTTTTAAACACAGTATGTTGAACTCATGCATAAATATATGCAGCTATTTGAAATAGTAGATAGAGTTAAGGACCCGGAGTCAGTAATATCTGAGTTCAAATTATATTTCAGATACTTGCTAGTTGTGTGACTCCGGGCAAATCACTTAACAATTTCCTCAACTGCAAAACAGGGATAATAATAGCCACCATTTCTCAGAGTTGTCAGTATAAAATGAGGTGGTATTTGTAAAGCATTTTTTGAACTTTAAAGTGCTATATAAGTGCTAATTGTTGTTGTTCTTTTCATCATTTTGGCTATCAATGGTATTCTGCTATAATGTACTGGTTAGAATGCAATTTCCTTTTGACAAGAAATTTAATAAGCCTATTGAGCAGGTAGGTGATACAGCGGATAGAGTGCCAAGCCAGGAATCAGAATGACTTGAGTTCAAATCCAGCCTCAGACACTTATTGGCTGTGTGATTGTGGACAAGTCACTTACCCCTGTTTACCTGAGTTTCCTCATCTGTAAATTGAGCTGGAAAAGGAAATGATAAACCCTTTTTATATCTTTGTCAAGAAAACCCCAAATAAGGTCATGAAGAGTGAGACAACTGAACAGCAACAACGATAAGCTTAATAAAATGATATTTAAATTATTTTCAATAAGCTCCAAATATTGTTTTTTTAGGTCTCTCCTGGGAACCCCAGTGGCATAACAACAACAATCTAACTTGTTATTCAAGTACTTTGATTGTACCAGAATATCCTTTACCCCTATTTTCTGGCTCTTGGCTGTATTTTGTGTTGATATATATTAAATTCTTGATATCCAGTTCGTCCTTCCATTTATAACTAGAATGGAGTCATGGTGGTGGCAAGGCCTTTTTCCATTCTTCAGACTTCTGTACATTTCTGAAATTCAAGGTTCAAGAGATTTCTATTTCTGGTTCTACACTGTTTTCACAAAGCCATATTCAAAGACTCCACAGGGCAAGAATATGGTTTGGGGACCGAAGGTACTGTGATAGTGAGACAGAGGTATCCATCAGTTGGTCCACTTTGTCCTTGCCTCTTTCCAGTGGTCTCCTAAACACATACAATTATAAGAACAGAATGTGAGGGGAGTTGCACAAATATATCAGGACCATTAAAAACTCACATCCTCTTTGGTAGCACACCAATAAGGCCATTTCCCCCATTTTTGTTTCTGCTGTAGCAGATTTCCTTAATTGAAATAGATGCCTTTGAGAGTCTGACTAGAAATGCTGTGCCATGAGTTGAATAGCTGAGCCATTCATTAATCACTGTGAATTTTTTCCAGGAGAGGTGATTGGCATAGAACACCTGGAATATTTAATGAAGACCTATCTCTCTCTTTGGTGATGGTTTGTGAAGAATTGGTCTGTAAATCAATAGATGTAAAAGAGTCTTGGGGCAGTTTATGAAACCATCTGCCATGGAATGGGCATGTGTTAGCATTGCCTTGAATAAGAATAGGGGTTCAGTAGATTTGGAATCAGAAAGCTATAAGTTCCAATCTCTCTTTAGACCTTTCCTAGCTGGGCAAATGACTACTTCTCTGGGAATCAGTTTGTGTGAAATAAAGGAATTGGCCTGATAGGTTCCCAGGTCCCATCTGATCTAAATCTGTGATCCTATAATATTATGATGTCTTAACAAAAGTCATGTTCTCCTGGGAGGCTAATATTTAAACTGCACTTAAATATAAGGCATTGTTATAAGATTTCTGAATAGATTTTTTTCCCATTCATCTCATCTCTGCACTATTCCCACTCAGGACTGATATCTTTTGACAAGTGGAACGAGAACTTAGGCTGTTGTTGATAGTCATCTTCTCTAAGAACACTGGAGTCTTTCCTCCAGTCAGTTTCCATCAAAGAGCCCAATATCAGTAAACCAGGACATGGCCTTCAAGCCTGGATAGGTCATCTTCGGGTCTATATTCATTCACTTTAATAGAAAAGTCCAAGAAGAAGATGCCCCAAATTCATTGACTGGCAGAATATGGGTTTTAGCTGCCATGTCCTAGTGAGCAGATGGTGGGCCAGGTGGAAGATAGAATGAACTGCCCTTCCCCCTCCTTCATAGGAAGTTTAGTTCAGAACTACATGATACCATCTGGAAGGCTGAAAGAATAGAGGGCCGCTGGGGTAGATTCACTCCTTTTTTAAAGATCTACTGAGATACCAGTGGCCATTAAAACTATTTGTCATCGCCAAAGAGCCTTTCATTGCTAAGACACTGGAAGCAGCATCTACAGGGCATGAAAGCAATGAGCTAGTATACATGTTCAGTCAAAACCAGTTAGGATAGTTCCATAAATGTTGTGTATCACCTGATGTCATTGGAACAGGATGAAGGTGATATGGTGTGACTAAAATGGAATTTCTCAATGTGCTTTTGGACATTTACTTTGGTGTTTTCTATTCATAACCTGTACATTCTTTGGGACCAAACCTTCCTTTTGAAATCATGAGAATTGTTGTTTTTTCCTCTTCCTGAAGCATATCTTTCTGAATTGATCTAATACTGAATACGCACTAAAGATTAATCTTAAGAAAAATATCACTCTATTCTTTTCTTTAGAACCCAGTAGTCAGTGTCTAATAAATTAACAGATTTCAAAACTGACTCATACATTTCTCATGTCAGAAACCAAGATGAACATTTTCAGAAGCTTGTCAGGCTTCTTGGAAGTATGGGTAGCAAGTGCAAAGAATCTTCACATTTAATTGAAACCATGTCCATAGAGCTGTAGCAGTAGAGGAAATCTATAATCAATGATTCCCCTCCCACAGCTCTATTTGGATGAGGTTGGGCAGGAGAGAGGGGAATGTACTGAGGCAAAGCATCCTTTTTCACCCTTATTTTCCTTCTGATCAATCAGTTAGTGTTCAGTCTGGCTCCAGAAGGTTTTGGTTTGGGGATTAAAAAAGGGAGCAGCAGGTAGCAGTGACGCAGGTCTTGCTGGTCCCAGTGCTGCACACACCTTAAGCTAACACGACTGGTGAAAGGTGACAGTGTTTGAACTGAGTCAGGGGGGCGTTGATGGAGCAGCACCTTTTCCAATAAAAAGCACATTTATACCAGCTCCTTAAGAAGTTTAGACTGGAGAGCTGTCTCCAGAAGCTGGCTCCCCTTCAACCCAGTCCCATATGTTTTTCTTGGCAGTCTGGCAATGTCTGCTTGGCTAGTGCTAATGCTGGGATATTAAACTGATGAAATGCAGAGTTCTTGATCTCTTTTTACTGGGGCT
This sequence comes from Myrmecobius fasciatus, assembly GCA_023553655.1. Classification (NCBI taxonomy): domain Eukaryota; kingdom Metazoa; phylum Chordata; class Mammalia; order Dasyuromorphia; family Myrmecobiidae; genus Myrmecobius; species Myrmecobius fasciatus. Next base: position 184,538 of record JAJPUD010001473.1, on the reverse strand, counting down.
TCTATTTAGCTAATGACAAGACAGAACACTCTGCTGTTAGCCACCTGTAATTGTCCAATTTTTTTTTAAATTATAGAGGAGTATCAGGAGGAAATTTTTATTTTAATGCTTTAATCTTAATTTAGTATATATGTATGGAAGACTGCAATCTTTTTAAATTGGGAAAATCAGTGTGACTTTGATTCTGAAATCTATTTCACCTTTCCTTTGACCTAGACTGGATGATTAACTCTAGATGAAAAGGAAAGGGTAGTGGGCAAGGCAAGAAGTATTTATTAACATATTAGGCATCTTTTATGTGCCAGTTACTTTGCCTAGAGCTTTACATATAATATCTCATTTGATTTTCCCAACAGCTTGAAAGAGTAAGTACTTTTATTATTTCCATTTTATAGTTGAGGAAAGTGGACAGAAATTAAGTGACATTTCCAAAGTTATACAGCTAGTCTTTGTTACAGTCTAGAGTGGGATTTGAACTGGTCTTCCTGATTTCAGCTTCAGCAATTTATCTATATATCTATATATCCATAGCTGCAAGGGATGCGAGGGAAGATTTTTCTAGATGTTGTGATATAATGCCATCCATGTCATCTCAAGCAAATTCTCTCTTTAGATCTAATTTTCCTAATGGGAAATAGGCCTAAATAATACCTAATATATCTGACTCAGACTTATAAGGCACTATTTTTTCAATAGTATTTTATTTTCCAAAATACATGTAACATACATTGGACAGCTTGCCATCTAGGGGAGGGGATGGGGGAAAGGAGGAAAAAGTTGGAACGCAAAGTTTTACAAGGGTTAATGTCGAAGAATTATAGATGCATATGTTTTGAAAAATAAAAAGCTTTAATAAAAATGCATGTAAAGATAGTTTTCAACATTCATTTTGTAATATTTTTATCTTCCAATTTTTTCTCTTCCTCCCTTCCCTTCCTCCCTCCCACAGCAAGCAATCTGATAGAGCTTAAATATGTATAATCCTTTTAAAAATATTTTCTTATTTGTCATATTGTGCAAGAAAAATCAGACCAAAAGGTGAAAAAAAAGCCATGAGAAAGAAAAAGCAAACAAACAAAAAGGTGAAAATATTATGCCTCGATCCACATTCAGTCTCTATAGTTACTCTGTCATGATGTGGGTGACATTTTTCATCCCAAGCCTATTGGAACTGTCCTGGAGCATTGCTTGACCAAGAAGAGGTAACTCCATAATAGTTGATAATCACATAATATTGTTACTGTATACAATGTTCTCTTGGTCTGTTTACTTCATTTAGCTTTGATTTGTATAAGATGTAACATATCTTGATCAGTTCTGATGGACATGACTCTCTTCAACAATGAAATGCTTCAAACCAGTTCCAATTGTTCAGTGAAGAAAGCCATATACACCCAGAGAGAGGGATGTGAAATGTGAACCACAACATAACATTTTCATGCTCTCTATTGATGTTTGCTTGTATTGTATTTCCTTTATCTGATTATTCTTTCTTGTAGATATGATTTCTCCTGCACAAAAATGATGTGTGGAAATAAGTATACATATATTCGATTTCTTAAGTATTTTAACATAATTAACATGTAGTGGATATCCTGCCATCTAGGGGAGGGGTGGGGAGTAGGGGGGAAAAATTTGTAACAGAAAGCTTTGTAAGGGTTAATGTTGAAGAATTACCCATACATATGTTTTGCAAATAAAAAGTATTAATAAAAAAAGATGTAACATATCTTATACAAGATATACAAAATATAGCAGCAAAACAACAACAACTAGCATTTATGTCTCTTTTTGAGATTTGCAAAATTCTTTATAAATATTATCTCACTTTATTTTCATGACAATTCTGGGAGGTAAGTGTTATTATCCACATTTTATAATTAGGAAAGCAAGACAAAAGTTAAGTGATTTGCTCAAAGTAATATAGCTCTTAAGTATCTGAGGCCTCATTTGAACTCATTTTCTATCAAGAGATCTAACCCTCTAGCTAGTTCAAAGATCTCATTTTACAGATGAGGAAACTGATCCTTAGATATATTGAGTCACTTATTCAAGGCCACACAGGTAGTAGGTGCCCAAGCCAGAATGTAAACACAGGTCCTCTGTCTCCAATAGCAAGGGTTGTTTAAACTTTATCCAGGAAGAGTTTTCTTTCTTTTGTGGTTGAGCTATGGTTGAAAGATACTGCCTTTCCAAATTACTCTTGTGCTGACACATGTTTGGTTTGATTGGAATGGTGCTAAATGCCAGACTGCTAATCTTAATTATCATGCACTGTTTTGCTGTATGGGGTGAATCTCATTTCAGTTAGAAGTGTTAGATGTAAGAACACACAATAAGGAGTGAGAATAAGCTAACTTGTCTTTAGTCTTCCAAAGATTTCATCCATGTGTATCCTCCCTCTGAGAGGAATCAAAACCCTCTGATAAATGGTCTTTGTGAGATTTTTTAACTACTCTCCCCCTCAATCCAGTTTGAATTTACCCAGTATGCCAATTTTCCTAAAAATGAGAACCTCTAAACTCATATGCTAGTCATCATACAACTGACAAGCTGTTGCTGAGTCCTTAGTCAAAGTATTTTCATTTGGTAGGACCTGAAGGGTTTTAGATTTCAATAGTAACATCTCTGAGAGCTGGATAGGACAATGGAGGAGAACATTGGAGAAATCCAATCTCAAATAGCAATGTAATTGTTGTTGTGCTGTTTCACAATTCTTTGTGCTACCATTTGGCTTTTTCATGGCAAAGTTACTGGAGTGGTTTGAAATTTCCTTCTCCAATAAGAAATGATCAGCAAGATGATTTCAGAGAGGCCTGAACAGACTTACATGAACTGATATTAAGTGAAATGAACAGAACCAGGAGATCATTATACATGGCAATAGCAAGATTATACGATGACCAATTCTAATGGACATGGCTCTCATCAATAATGAGATGATTCAGATCAGTTCCAATGGTCTTGTAATGAAAGAAAGCCATTTGCACCCAGAGAAAGGACAGTGGGAACTGAATATGGACCACAACATAGTATTTTCAATCATTGTTGTTTGCTTGTTTTTTTTTTTTTTCATTTTTTTTTTCTTTTTGCTCTGATTTTTCTTGTACAGCATTATAATTGTGGAACTGCACATGTTTAACATATCTTGGATTACTTGCTGACTGGGGGTGGGGCTCAGGGGAAGGGAGGGAAAAATTAGAACACAGGGTTTTATAGGAGTGAATGTCAAAAAGTATCCATGTATATAATTTGAAAATAAAAAGCTTTAATTAAAAAAAAATTCCTTCTCCAGCCCATTTACAGATGAGAACTAAGGCAAACAGGGTTAAGTGATTTGCTATGGTCACATAACTACTAATGTCTGAGGCTGGATTTGAACTCAGGAAGATAAGTCTTTCTGACTCCATGCCTGATGTTCTATGTATGAAGGCACCACCCAACTAGCCTAATAGTAAAAGTATTATTGTGTGTCCTCATTTTATAGGTACAGAAACTGAGGCTAAATTACTTGCCCAGAATTATACATTGAGGCAAGATTTGAATCCAACTCTTCTTGACATCTAGCATTTTATATATTAGTCTACTGAGTATTGCTTTCTGAAAGCAGAGTAAAATGGTGGAAATTGTAAAAGGAAAAATTAAGTGTGTGTATATGGGGAAAGGTCCTACCTATGACATCTAGACTATGTAATGTCCTTTTGAGGAATTGCTGCCTTAAAAGATTTATTGAGAATTTATTAATTAATTTCTGGATACATGAGCCTATACATGGGAACCCTTTATGGCTATTTTCAAAATAGAATTTCTTAGCGCAATTTGGATTGTAAATGGTAAAATATCTTAAGATGGATTTAGGGTATATATTTTTTTGGCCCCAGGAATTTGTAGTCATTGATGCAGCCAAAAATAAGGCTACATGAAGACACATAAATTGACCCAGAGGAATAGGTCTGGACAGAAGAAATGAAATTCAATAATAAAAAAGATTAAATTTGAAAAAATTTTGAGGGTTATTAATAAACATTGCATACCTGATGTTCTGAGCTAGGAAAGGCAATTTTTTTTCTATTTCAAGCCCCTCCATTGGTGATGGGGTTGTCTCTTTCAGATTACTCTTTGGACGACTTGACTTTTTGCATTTTGTGGCATGTGATTTCCCTGTTAGAGATGAGTATATTAAAGGCTTTGGTGCTGCAGCCCATATTGTTACAGACAGATGGACTTGACTGAAGATAACAGGCCTATCCCCTGGGAAAAACAGGAGAATGCCTACTGCATGACAGATGGCATGAGAAATCTCCTGTCAAGTTGAGATTAGTAATATTGGATTAGTTATCATTCCTGATACTCTTGTATAAGAAGAGGAAATATATTGTAAAAATGACTCTAATTATGTCTTTCCCCTTCTCTTTTAACACATTGTTGGTGAAATTTACAACCACATTTGGGCACAGATGGCATATTTATCTGACTGACTTTGTATTTCTGGTATAGTAATTTTCAGCATGTTTAGGCATCTGTTTGTCTCTGCTCTAGGGGCTTTTATTCCTATGCAATTTTTTTTTAATAAAACATCCTATTAATTTTTCTAAGGCATTTAGAAATTTTTGAGTGTGGGCATTCCTAAATAAATAATGGTTAGTGGCTCTTACTTCTTAGGTGATTTCTGTATCATTAAAACCTTGAGAACTTTTTATTCCATTTTTTTTCTCTCCCTCTTTTCCATTTTTGTCCTTACAAAATCTTATCTAACATGGAGTAAAGTAGTATTCAGATGGATGTGAAATGATCAGCTATCTCCTGAGGTTCATTTCCTAAATAATAGAATGCCAAGCCTATCTTGTATTTGAACAGAGCCATGGTTAGACACATGCTAGAAATGGCTATCTTTCTTGATTATCTACTAATAAAAGAATTAATAATTTGTTTTCCTGCTTTAGAAATTAACAATTGATGTAACAGAGACAAATATGCAATCTTAAAACTTTTCTTTCATTTTCTATACTGTATTGAATTTTGAACATGTTGCATTGCTAACAGAAATGGGAACAGAAGGATCCAGATGCAGTCTCCTCTTCACTCTTGGCTATTGGGATTAATAAGGAATAATAGGACTAGGGGGAATTAAAATCCAGGTTATGAATCACCCTTTCTGGTTTTTATTTTTTATTTCCTTTCTCCCATTTATTACTTTGGAATGGTTTAGAAAATCAGAGAGAAAGAGAGAGAGAGAGAGAGAGAGAGAGAGAGAGAGAGAGAGAGAGAGAGAGAGTGAGAGAGAGAGAGAGAGTCTGTAGGCTAATTCTTAGAGAAAGACATTGTTTAACTTCTGAGACTGACTTCCATACCCAGTTTTATAAAATAGCCATTTCTTTACATAATAGATAAATATACAGAATTAAAACTTTAATTTTCTATAATGTATTGAAATTTGAAGGTGTTATATTGTCAACAGAGAAAGCTTTGTGTGATTTATTTTGTTTATTAAAAATCCATTCTAACACTCCACCTTCAATGCCTCTCATATAATCATGTAACCAAGACTAATACACTATATTAGTTTTATGTATCAAGGAGAATGAATTAGAGGAGAAAGAAGGATACAAATGTAACAATTCACAGGGAGAGGAACTGAGAAATACAGGGAGTGGGGGAAAAAACATAGCAGCCAAAGATTTTCTGAATTTAAGGAGCAGGAACAGGCTTCCTAATCAGTAAGAAAGGAGATGTTGCCTCTGAGAGGAGACAGTCTCAACCAAAATGGATTCATCCCCAAGCTCAGTATTATGTTTGAAATAATTTGACTACTAACAATACAAGATTACCATAATGTGATATCCTTTTGTTGAGTTGTTGAGAATATCACTTGATAATTGTGGCTTTTATGTATTGTGTTCTCAGTCAGTGCAGGATGATTCCCATTCTTTTTTCTGTTTATTCTGCCAAATGTTACTAAAAGTGAGCTCCCAGAAGGCCAATCAAGATAAAGTTCTTATAAGATGATGTGAAACTCTTGGGTCCTTGGCTTTGGTGATTTGAAAGGGACCAGAGAGATGATAGCCAGAAATTCTCTATCCTATCTAAGCTCTTCCTAAATTTCCATTTTTTTTTTATCATGGCTCACAAAAGATTCTAAATTACAGAAACATGACTTTCTTGATTGTTTTAGAGGGAGATAAACAGTTATTGAATGAGAAGGGTGGAGGGAGGAAGGATACAAAATTTGTAGTTGATTATGAAACTTATGGGAATTTGGACAGAAGTGATTGACATGGAATAATTTATGGTTCTAAAAATCATGATTTCTGGAACCAGCTGTTTTCTTTGACATTTCAGAAGTTTCATTGATTTTGTCAGGGTGTGTACAACATTTGCATATTCAAAGCAACAAAGGAAATGCAGAGTAGAGAAATAATTTTATAATTCGAACAACACTTTTTGGATCACAGAATCAGAATTGGAGGAGAGTTAGAAAGTCATCTAGTATTATCCATCCAATAATAATCCTTTTATGAGACTCTTGATCCATTATTGCTTAAAGATCTCCAGAGGTAGATAATTTATACTTTTTCACTTTTGCATACCTCTAAGCATTAGAAAGTTTTCCTTTATATCCCATTGAAATCTACTTTTTTTGATGGATTACTCGATAATCTGTTTTGTAGTAAGCAGTAAGCAAAACAGATTAATTAATTGTTTTTGCATAATCCTTAGATTTCCAATGGATTTATTTTGGGTAGAATTTTGTCTTTCAGGTTCACTATGCAGACACTCCAAATTAATTAAACATATAATTTAATAGTCTGCAGTCAGGCAACACACATATTCATTAAGCATTTAACTTGGGCCTGGTCTTATATTAAGCATGCAGGATACAATGAAAGATAAAAACAGCCCCTTATATGCTAATGGTGCTTACATTCTAACATGTAAAGAATTCGGTACATAAATGATATATGCAGAGTGGATGGAAAAGTAATCTCGAAGAGAAAGACACTAGCAGCTAGAGGGTGGGGAAAATGCCTCCTACAGAAGGTGGGATTCGAACTGAATCTTGAAAGAAGTAAAGGAAAATGAGAGAGCATTCCAGACATTGGGGTGAGCCAGCACAAAGGCACTGAGAAGGGAAATGGAGTTTCTTGTGCCAGGAACAGCAAGAAGTCCAGTAGAGCTGAATTGTAGAATATGTGGAGAGGAGGGGAGAAAAGTGTAAAACTGGAATGGTAGGAATAAATTTGGTTAAGAAGAACTTTAAATCCTAAGGAGAGGATTTGATCCTGAAGGTAATAGGGAGCCACTCAAGTTTAATCAGTAGGAGTGTGACAAGGTTGGACCTGCATTTTAGATTTCTATAACAAACTGTTTTTCTTCATTAGAGACAATAGAGGCTTCACATTTGGGCTCTGATATAGTTGCATGGGGTATTGCATGGGAAAATAAATATGGTGTTAAAAAGAAGATAAGTCAAGGTATGTGAATGCAAACATAGACAAGCATATACTTACACATGTGTATACATATATGCATATATGTTTATATAAATGCACATATACATATATATATATGTATATGTATATATTGAAAAGTATCACTTCTTTTCATGAGTACCTTCTTTTCTCTTTTCCCTTCCCTATTATATTTCTCAGAGGGCCAAGAGCTATCTTCATTTATTTATTTATTTTTTAACTTCACAAAGTGCTTAGTAAAGTATTTCATATACAGTGGATACATGATGAATGCTTTGGCCTGAATGATAAAATTTACTAGGGAACAAGATAAAAGTGGGACAAAGGGGTACCATTATTTTAGGAAGTATGGATGAAAAAATCAGAAAAAACTGGGGGCTCTTCTAATTAAAAGCTTGTATTACCATGGAAGAAATTACTTCTTATAGTAAACTTTGAAAAAGCCAAATGTCACTGTTATCCTTCTAAGATAATAATGCTCTACTGATTCCATCTTTCTGTCTGAAGTCCTTTTTTGCTGTTTTATCATAACATGGAGATAACTAAAAGCTGTACCAGGGGATTAAAAGTTTTTGAAATTTCTACCAGTCAGGAAAATTGATATTTTGGAATGGAAGATTGTAGATGTGTTCTTCAAGATAATGACAGAAGGATTATTTAGGGTTGGGAAGATGAAAGAATATGGACAAAATCATGAATTTGAATTTTGCAGGGAACTTTTCTTCTGATTTTGGGAGAAAGTAAAAATTTTAGAGAAACTTAGCCTTTTAGTCTTAAGAAATTAATTGGGGTGCTTAGGGGATCCTGTTTTCAATTTTTTTAGTTACATTTTTTTTTTGTCTACTTAGCTTGGGAATTCCAATGACAAGGAGAAAATGTCTTCCATCCACAGAAATCTCAAGTAAATATAACTATACAGCTTATATATTTGATTCTCTATCTCAAGAGAGAATGTTAATGTTTTTGAGATTACATCATTTGAGGCAACTCACCAATTATCTTATATCCCTCCATGCATCAATTCCAGTAAGTTTTAATTGACTCAAATATATTTGTGTAAGAGATAGCACAAGGAATAGGAACAGGTCATTCGAGACTTTAATTTTCATATTGCCTCTGACAGGCTTGGACTTTACTTTTTTTTTGGTCAGACTTTTTACTCAAAATGAAAAGTCCGAACAAAATTTATTATGCATCAAGATAATTTTTTTTAAAAAGCAGGAATAATAATCCTATTATCAGGCAAAACAAAAATAAAAATTCTACATATAAACATAAACAACAAATTTTTATTATGCATAAGGAAACAAAAACACTGTATCAATATAATTTAAAATTTCTATGTTCAAAATGATGTAGCATTTAGATTAGCATGAAAACAATCAATTGAATTGCAAAAAACAAAACAAAAAATACCTCCAACAAAACAACACAATACTAGTATGATACTTTAATGTTCTGCTCTCAGAAATGGATGTCTATAAGATAATAAGCAAAAGGAAAACAGACTTGATCAAATTGTTGGAGAATTTACAGCAACATATTTATGACACTTTTTGAATGGGAGACATGAAGAGTATATATATTTTTTAACCAATGTGCACTTTAAGATTTTGTATTAGGGCACAGAGAAATTTCAAATAAATGTAAAAAAAGGTAAATAATAAACAAGTTCTTTGCAGACCATAAGAAATTATAATCATTTCAGGGAGCATTTGGAGATTTGAATTGCTAACTAACAAATGGGCCAAAGAAGAGATTGTAGAGTTAGGAAATTATGTAAATGCAATAATAGTAAAATTGTGTGATGATCAACTATGATTGGCATAGGCCTTCTCAATAATACAGTGGTCCAATACAATTTCAATAGTCTTCTGATGGTAAATGACATCTACATCCAGAGAAAGAACTATAGAGACTGAATGCAGATCAAAACATTATTTTCAGTTTTGTTTTGTTTTTTTCTTTCTTGTGGTTTTTCTCTTTTGTTCTGCTTTTTCTCTCACAAATGATTAATATGGAAATATGTTTAACATGAGTGTATCTGTATAACACATATCAGATTGCTTGCTGTCTTGGAGAGAGGAGAGAAAAGAAGGGAAGGAGGAAAATTTGGAACTCAAAATCTTACAGAAATGAATGTTGAAAACTATATTTATATGTAATTAGAGAAAAATAAAACTCCTCTTTTCTGTTATTTGACACAGTTTTAGAAATATTAGCAACAATAGATAAAAGAAGGAAATTAAAAACATAAACATAGGTAGAGAGGATGCAAAACTAACCATAATTGCTGATGACATGGTGATTTATATAGAATATTTAAATTAGTAGCTTCAGTATAGTTGAAAGCTACAAAATAAACCTACAAAATTTAGCATCATTTCTATATAATAATAACAAAATAAGGAGGCAATAATAAAAATCAAAGTGCCATTCAAAATAGATTATTGACAGAAAACTAAGGCTCCATGGACAACAAAATATTTGCAGCAACACTTTTATTGTTGTTGTAGTGGAAAACTGGATACAATTTAGATGCCTATGATTTAGGAAATGACTGGGGAAATTGTGTTTTTTTTTAATATAATGGAATATTGATATGCTGTAACAAGCAAGAAATATGAATACAGAGAACAATGAAAGACATTTACATACTGCACAGTGCTAATAAAGTTAGTAGAGCCAGGAAAAAATTTTAAAAATAGATGCAATCATATAAATGGAAAGAACAATCACAAAACACTTGAAACTGAATGGTATACAATTAAAAGATAAACTTGACCTTAAAGAAGTGATTATCGAAGAAATCTCCCCTTTTCATTACAAAGGTGAAGACAGTAGGTATGGAACATTGCATATAATTTCTGATTTTTTTCATGTATTAATTAAATTTTGTTAATTTTTTCCCTGTCTTAAAAAACATCTTCTTATTGCAAGGGATTGGCTTTTGGGAGAAGGGGGAAAGGGGCAAAATATATCAATATAAAGTTATTTTAAACAAGAACAAACTCATCTTGAAAAGAAAACATTGCTAGATTCTACAAAATAAGAGGAGGGCAGAAGGGAGAGCAATTTAAAGAAACATATGAAATTCATCAGCCAACTTAACATGAGGGCAAATAACAGGAAGAATAAAAAACATGATGTGGTACTATAAGAATAGTGTTAGAAAAGGTAGAGGTCTGAATCTCTAAAGTTGATAAAGAAAGCTCAAGATAATAAAAAGGTCTTTATGGCTGTTTTGAGTAAAAGAAGAGGATTAAGGAAAGTGCATACTATTGTTTTCACTGGATCCTAAGGTAGCAATGGGAAAAATCTAGCTCTGCCCAACAACTAAAAAAGATCAAGCCAAACCAGTCTTTTTAGCCCAGAATCCACCTGCCTCAGCTATTTCCAGGAGCAGGGACTGTGAAGTCTCCAACAGTTTAGAGGCCTTAATCTTTTACCACAGTGCTAATCAATTTATGGACACACTCTGTGGATGACTCTTTAGGGTGGTCAAAATGATATTAAAAGATGACATAGAGAAAATGGAATTGCTAAATGCATTTCATTTTGTCTTTTTTTTCCCAAGGAGAATGATGTTTTGGCTATATGGGCTAGAGAAAAATGATTTATGAGAAGTTGGTACCTTGGGTAGAGACTTTGTAAGAGAGCATTTGACTTCTCTAAAGAAGTTCAAGCCCTGGGCAAGTAGGTGGTGCAGTGGTTAGAGCACCAGCCCTGAAGTCATAAGGACGTGAGTTCAAATCTGGTCTCAGACACTTCCTAACTGTGTGACCCTGAGCAAGTCACTTAACCCCAATTATCTCAGGAAAAAAAAAAGTTCAAGCCCCAAGCTCAATTGAACAGCATCTTTGAGTATTTTAAGAACTGGTAAATATTGATGAGCCATTTATTCCAAAGTAATCTTTGAAAGGTATTGAATAAGAACATAAAACAAGTCTAGATAAAGATAAGTATATTCCTAGTTGTAAATAAAGAAAAAGGGGGAAGCCTGAATATTACAGGCAAAATTCTGAACTGTATATTACAAAACATTTTAAATTTGAGAGGGAAACATGGATGCTGTTTATCTGTCAGCATTTGCTCAAAGTAGTTCATCATTTCCCCAACTGAACACACTATATTCTTTTTGATAACTAGAAATTTGAGATGTTTTTCTTCACTTGTACATTTGACCATGCCAATGGCCATGCCAATGGCTTCTAGAAATTTCTAGAATTATCATTTGTAATATCATATCTTTGCTAAACTGGGTTTTTGGCACTTGTGATAAAAGGCAAGTATGGTTTAGGAAATGTGGGTGGTGATGTTCAAAGTTAGAGAAGTCAGCTCAAAAGGCAAATACATCCCATTAGTAAGTAATTTAAGAATAAAATTAAAAGATTTTTTTCTTCAAATTGAATTCTATCTTTTTTGTCAAACTACTACTAAGTAATCAAGACATGAATACTTATTAATTTGTTTGGACCTAACCTCTTAATAAATGGAATTGTTAAGTGTTTCTTTTGTCTTAGGGGAGCCATTACTGGGACAGAATTACTGAGTGATCCATTACTTAGACAAACTTATTGAGACACTAAAGGAATTATGAAGCAAAAAAGTTTTGGAACTTTCAGTTTAAAACTTGACTTTGATTTTGATTTAGGTCTAGATTCCCCAAGAACAGACCATGTCTAGAAAATTAAGTTTTTTGACAATATCAATAAACAGATCAGGGAACTGATAAAGGTAGCTGCCTATAATTTAATAAAGTGTTTGGGAAAACATTTTCCTGCCATTTCAAGGAAGTTAGAGAGATGGAGGTGATAATAAATGATTGAATAGATGAACAAAAGAAATGGTCATTAATGGCTTGATAATCAACTTGGAAAGAAGCTTCTAGTGAAGTGCCTTCTAGGATCTGTGCTTAGTCCTTTGCTGGCAGAGGCATTTTTTTTTCTAATAGCTTTAATAAATGCATAGATCGTATGCCCATTATATTTGAAGATGATAAGGTTTGTCCAGAAAAGCAAACTCTTATTTTTTGAGTCAGATTGTTTGAAATTTAAATATTTTTTATTGTTTTTGTTTTTGTTTGTTTTTAATAATATTGATGATGCCTAAATTCAGGCATCAGGTTGATAATTTTCCTCATATTTATAAGCTGATTTTTTTTAGTTTTCAAGCTCTGGATTCTTATTTTCTTAATTGACCTCCAAAAGTCTTTATTTTCTTTTTGAATCATTACCCTCACCCGGAATTTACTCCAATAAAATCTACAAATAAACCTCATATGTAGCTTTTAACATGTAGTTAAAATGTAGATGTAGTTAACAGAAGGATCCTAAATTCCCATACATGTTCTCAAGATGGTAAATGTAAATTGAGCATGGGGTAACTCTCATTTCAAATGAGAATAAAATGTACAAGATCCAAAGGACTCACAAGACACCTAAAAAGATACATAAAGTCCCCCAAAGCATAGTATATTTATAAAGAGTTAACTTAGGGTTGCCAGTGTGGTTACACTTTAATATTACACTGAATTCTTAGCTCCTTACAGGTTCTATATAGTCTTTTCTCAAAATAATAGGGAGCCTGATTTCTCTCATTTGAACTCTTCTTAGAAGGCAAGCTCATTGGGGAGTTTCTAGCTGTCCTATTATTGAACGCACAATGAATGAGCAGTTGACTTAAAGTGTGTGTGTGTGTGTGTGTGTGTGTGTGTGTGTGTGTGTGTGTGTAGGAATGTTTCATGGACTTGATACTTAGAAATTCATTTTGGGCTTTTAACCCTTACTTTTTCTTTTCTTCTTTCTTTTCTTTTTTCTTTTCTTTTCTTTTTTTTCTTTTTCTTTTTTGTAATGATCACATGGATAATCCTCTTACTTCTCCAAGATTTTCCTTGCTCAATAAATCTCCATTTTCTGAAAAAGTCTGATAATCTCAAATTTAGAGCAGGTGCTACCTCCAAAAATCCCTAATATTTTTGGCTAGAAGGTTAGACTTTGAGATCATATTCTTTTTTTTTAAATTTTATTTGCATAACATATGTGTGAGTTATTCTTCAACATTAACCCTTACATAGCTTTCTGTTACAAATTTTTCCCCCGAACTTCCCACCCCTCCCCTAGATGGCAGGATATCCACTACATGTAAATTATGTTAAAATACTTGGCAAATCGAATATATGTATGCACATTTCCACACTTATCATTGTTGTGCAAGAAAAATCGTATCTACACGAAAGACATATCAGATAAAGGAAACACAATGTAAGCAAATATCAATGGAGAGTATGAGAATGTTATGTTGTGGTCCACATCTCACATCCCTCTCTCTGGGTGTATATGGCTTTCTTCAGTGAACAATTGGAAGTGGTTTGAAACATTTCATTGTTGAAGGGAGCCATGTCCATCGGAATTGATCGTCATATGGTCATATTCTTTTTTTAAAATAGTTTTTCCCAAATTATATATAAAGACATTTTTAAACATTCATTTTACAGAATTTTGAATTCCAAAATTTTCTCCCTCCTTCCCTTTCCTATCCACTTCCTAAAACAGTAAACAATTTGACATAGATTGTGTCTGTGCAATTATGGAAAACATATTTCCACATTAGTCACGGTTGTGAAAGAATAAACAGACCAGAAAGAAGAAAACCATGAAAAAAAATAGAGTGAATTTAGTATGCTTTGATCTACATTTATAGTCTGTCAGTTCTTTCTCTGGATGTAGATAGCATTTTTCATCATGAGTTCTTTGTACTTGGTTTGATGAGAAAGCATTGAGACTTGAAATAGAAGGTTGTGTGAAACAGTAAAAAGGCATGCATGAAAGGGTGATGCAGCTAATAAGATTAGAAAAGGTAGCTTGTAGACAATTAATTGCTAAGTAGAAAAGTTTATGTTTGATAATAGAGATAGTAGGGAGCCACTGCAGTTTATTGAGCCTCAGTGCAATATGATCAAAGTTGTGTTTCACGAATATCACTTTTGCAGCTGTGTGGAGGAGGAATTAGAAAAGGGAGGGATGGCTGGTTTAGTAGTCCAGGGAACAAGTGATGAGGGCCTGAACTAGAATGTAATTGGAGGGAAGAAGAGCAGTGTGAGAGATGTGGGACTTAAATAAAAAAGACTTGCTTAATTTTAATAAGAGGAGATAACCTAGAGAGGGAAGTGGTGACCAGGGTTTTGTTTTGTTTTGTTTTGTTTGTTGTATTTTAGATTTAAAATGTCACAGGACTGGTGAATAGAGCTATAAGGGAATTGATGGACATTTTTTGTTTGTTTTTCAGTATCAGTAGCAGGTTTGATTTGATTATGGTTTCAGAGTTAAAGAGACATCAGTAGAGAGTACATGCTTGGAGGGGGTTGGAGAATGTGAGGCTATGGGGTAGAGGAGAGCGAGGTATTAGATGACAGGAAGATAGGTATGGTGTAAAGTGAAGCATGGTTTGAATTAACTAAATATAGTAGGCCATTCAATATACTCATCAATCTGAATGTTGGAGGGGTTGTGGGAGGGCTGGGACACTGATGCATTGTTGGTGGAGCTGTGAATGGATACAGCCATTCTGGAGAACAATTTGGAGCTATGCTCGAAAAGTTATCAAACTGTGCATACCCTTTGACCCAGCAGCATTTCTATTGGGCTTACATCCCAAAGAAATCATAAAGAAAGGAAAAGGCCCCACATGTGCAAGAATGTTTGTGGCAGCCCTTTTTGTAGTGGCTAGAAACTGGAAATTGAATAGATGCCCTTCAATTGGAGAATGGCTGAATAAATTATGGTATATGAATATTATGGAATATTATTGTTCTGTAAGAAATGACCAGCAAGATGATTTCAGAGAGGCCTGGAGAGACTTACATGAACTGATGCTGAGTGAAATGAGCAGAACCATGAGATCATTATACACGGCAACAACAGTACTATATGACAATTAATTCTGATGGCTCTCTTCAACAATGATATGTTTCAAACCACCTCCAATTGTTCACTGAAGAAAGCCATATACACCCAGAGAGAGGGATGAGAAATGTGGACCACAACATAACATTCTCATACTCCTTGATTGATGTTTGCTTACATTGTGTTTCCTTTATCTGATATATCGTTTGTGTAGATAAGATTTTTCTTGCACAACAATGATAAGTTTGGAAATATGTATACATATATTCGATTTACCAATATTTTAACATAATTAACATGTAGTGGATATCCTGCCATCTAGGGAAGGGGTGGGGAAGTTGGGGGGAAAAAATTTGTAACGGAAAGCTATGTAAGGGTTATTGTTGAAGAATTACCCACACATAGGTTATGCAAATAAAATAAAATTTAAAAAAATATACTCATCAATCACAATATTCAGGGGTTGAGAGAATTAGAACTAAGAGGCTTTAAGTTCTCTGGTCCAGAATGAATAACAATGGGATAGATGATAAAATCCAATTTTCCACATTGTGACCAGTGTGAAATTCATCTAGCAAAATAGATCTAGAGGTTATTTGCTTGTTTATAATAATCAAACCCAGTAAAATTGATGTGATCACTAAAAGAAAGTGCAGAGAGAAGAGCCTTGGGGGCATACCTGTAATTAGAATGTCAGCTGTAGATGAGGATCCAACCAAGAAGACTAAGAAAGATAGGAGAACCAGGAAATATGTTCTCATTAAAATCAAGAGAAAAGAGTATGTACAGAAGATTATCAACAATTTCAAATTCTGCAGAGAGGGTAAAAATAAAGAGGTTTAAGAAAAGTTCAGTGTATTTGGGGACTGTCTACAAGTGGCTGCAGAATCACAAGGAGAATTCTGTGTTTCTAATCTCTGATAATATGGTACAGAGGCATGTCTTTGTGTCCTGTTCTGGTAACTGGTTGGTATCAGCTTACCTCTTTAGTACACTGCTTTAATATACTGTTGATAGTTTTCAGTTAAAATACCTCTTTTTTTCAGACAGAAAATTTTAAGTGATTTAATTAAAGCTCTTATTTCCAAAGCCTTAGCACTAATTTGTTGTACTCCTTTGGTCACTCTGTTTCAGTTGTCAGGTTCCTAGTGGATATAAAACTCAAGTAAAGCTCTGAGAGGGGCTAATTAGTGGTTTGTGTGATATGAATTTGGCAACCCATGAGGACTTGACTTAGTTTTCTTCTCCCTCCTCCCCTGAGGCAATTGGGGTTAAGTGACTAGCCCAGGGTTACATAACTAGGAATTAAGTATCTGAGGTTGGGATTTGAACTCAGGTCCTCTTGATTTCAGGACTAGTGTTCTATCCACTGTACCATCTAACTGCCCTAGTATTTGATTTTCTAATGTAAGAAGGCCCTGGCAGAAAAGACTTAAAATTTTAGACCTATTCTCTAAGTAGAGAAGCACCAAGGAGGTTGTAGAAGCTGTAAGATTCACTCTCCTGGCAGAATCTAGAAAGTGCAAATGGGGAGAGGACGTAATAGGACTGACTACTAGCACTAACCAGCTCTTTGAGAGTATTGCAAGAAATAAGTGCCAAGGGGAAAGAATGCCAGTCATTGAACTGAACAAGTTAGGGTTTAAGTGGTAATGTATCATCAAGAAGAGGGTGGGGGGGGCAGCTAGGTGGCGCAGTGGATAGAGCACCAGCCCTGAAGTCAGGAGGACCGGAGTTCAAATCTGGTCTCAGACACGTAACAGCTGTGTGACCCTGGGCAAGTCACTTAACCCCAATTGCCTCAGCAAAAAAAAAAAAAAAAAAAAAAAAAAAAAAGAGGGCAGGGGATTGTAAAGATGCTTTGATGACTACAATCCTTTCCTACAGCATGGCAGTTAACAGAGGAAGAATGCTCTTTTGGTTACTGGGAGCTTGCCAGTTGATTGAATCATACTGCTTCTCCAGGGAGGGGAAAAATAAGAGAAGAGAAGCCTGGGAAAGGGGGAGGGGCAGAGGGAAGGGAAGGAATGTTATCACTTCTATCAGTAGTGGTGATTAAGCTGTTATGACTTGGTTCATTCAGCACTGAGATGGGGACAGCACTTTTCCATTTGCTAACAAGCATCCATACATCCCTATTGCACTATTTTATGGGGACAACAGCATTGAGAACATTGAAGAAGTACTAAAGGCAGTTAACAGTGATAAAAGATAATAAGATTGAGAGTTGGAAGAGACTGGATATTTTTGAGTTCAAACCATTCATCTTAAAAATAAGGAAACTGAGGCCCAGAAAGACAATATTTATAGCAGAGTTAGCTTTGATACCTTGTCTTCTGACTCCAAGTCTAGAATTCTTATTATTCCTTTATATTCTCATAGTTATATAAAACTTGTTTCATTTTATCCAAGGCCCTCTAATTTGTTCTAAGAAGAGTTGGAAAATCCTGATGAAACTTCAGAGATGGTGAAGTAGGAAGTACAAGATTGACTAAGTTTCTTAAGGAGAGGCTTACTTACCTGATAGGGACTTTGATATCTTTTCTTTGGGGTGGAAACTCACAAGGAAATGATGAGAGTAAAACATGTGATTTGAGGCATCATTTGGTACTGTCTCTGGGTGGTAAAGGATCCGTATTCAGCACTTTTTTCTATAGTGCTTATTCTCAGCCTCTACACTAAAAAGTCATGGAGTTTCTTTTTTTTTTTTCTGATAAAGGCCTTATCTCTCAAATATATAAAGAATTGAGCCAAATCCACTTGTTTTATAAGGATGCAAGGCAGTCCCCAATCGAAAATTATCAAAAGACAAGAATTACCTAACAGGCATATTTCCAGCCCATGCTTGAATATCTTAAAGACTTTTGAAAACAGCACATTCTACTTTTTTTGGTTTGTTTTAGCTCATTCTACTTTTGAACAGCTTTAATTGTGAGCACTTTTTTTCTAGGATATGAATCTTAAATTTTTCTTATTAGCAGCATCTATTGTTGCTAGGCTATGAGATCATTGTGATTAGGAATTTTTTTTCTTACTTTGTCCCAGTACTTAGAAGAGTGTAAGATAGTAAATGTTTAATACATGCTTTCTGACTTCCATCCATTTTTTTCCTAGTTTTCTCTGGACCAGGCAGAATGAATTATATTCCACTCTTACATGAAACCCCTTCAACTACTTGAAAATTTATGCCCAAAGTGAATTTTCTCTTTTCTAGGCTAAATATCATCAGTTTCTTTAGTTGATCATTACAAATATACTTCTGAAAACTTTTAAACAACAACAACAAAAATCACAACAATGTTATGGTTGCTTTGCTCTGATGAATACCTTGTCAGGAGTTCTTAACTGTTTTATGTGTGTCTTTGACCTTATTCATCAGTCTGATGAAGCCTCTCAACCCTTTTTTTTAGAATAATAGTTTTAGTTGCATAAATAAAAAACAAAGGATTACAAAATTATATTGAAATATAATATAAGCATACATACATATCTTTGTCTTTCTGTCTCTGTCTCTCAATATAATTTATAGAAATATACAAATATACCTTAACAAATGTATGAATCCATGCTATAAAACTTATCAATGCATTTCATCAAACGAGATATCTAGAAATAAATAAAATACTTGAGCTCTGAGTAGGGCATTGCAAGTTGGATATCATATCTCTGTTAATGTAGCCAATAGTTTCTTTTTGGCTGCTGTCTCACACTATTGACTAATCTTTCCACCCACAAAAATTCCTAGATTTTGTTTCAGGTAAACTGTTGTCTAATCATGTTTCCTCATGCTAAGGGCATGTCACTATCAGTAATATTGGGTTTAATTATGGTCTCCATGCATCCAGATCATATAACCAGCCTTTATCTCTTTCCTGAGTCACTACGAACTACCAGATATTTCAAACTGGTCTTTGAGAGAGAAACAAACTCTCCTTCTCCAAAACAAATATCATCTTTCCCTCTAAATCCTCTCTTCTGAATTTCCTTGCTTCTGTGATGTGTATCATAACTTTTCTAATTATAGAGGTTCATAGCCTCTTTACTGTCCTTCACATCTCATTCTCCTTCATGCCATATACCAGTTATTAATTCTTGTCATTACTATATTTCTTGTATCTATTCTTTCTCCCCATACCTACAGCCATGATCCTTTTTCAAGCCTTCATTTGACCTCCTGCCAGTAGTAGTAGACTATTATAATAGTCTACTAATTGGGATGTTTTAATTCCAGTCTATTTCCTGTTAAAGGTTGGATCTGACCACTCCTACTTAATAAACTCTAGTGTTCTCCATTTCCTCTAGGATGAACTGTACATTCCATTATTTATCATTTAATGTTTTGGCTACAGCTTGTTTTCCCAGCCTTATTCAGTCAATCAGTCAGGAAGCATTTATAAAATACCTACATGTTCTAGACATTGAAGGAAACAAGTATTTATTAAGTGCCCACTATATGCTAGGCATTGGGTTAAGCACTTTACAAAAAATCTTCTTTGATCCTCACAATAATTCTGGGAAGCAGGTGGAGTATCATATCCATTTTACAGTTGAGGAAACTGAGGTAGAAGTAAAATAATTTGCCTAGAGTCACATAGCTAGTAAGTCTCTGAGGCTGAATTTGGCTTTCTGACTCCATGCCCAGTGCTGAGCCACTTAGATGCTTCTAGGATACAAATTCAAAAGCCAAACAAGTCTTTTTTCTGTCATGTGTGAAAGCTAGTGAGATTGACCTTCTTGCCAGTCCTTATCAGATAATCCATTCTCTTATCCCTAATCCAGTCACACTGGCCTCTTTGCTCTTACATGGATAAGATTCTCTCAGCTGTGATTATTTTCTCTGACTGTCTCTTCTTTCTGAAATGCTCTTCTTCTCCATTGCTGCCTACTGGTTTCCCTTTTCATTTAAGTCCTGATTAAAATCCTGTCTTTTCCAGGCAGACTCCCCAACCCCTTTAGTGCCTTCTCTCTTTTAATAACTTCCTATTTATCTTGTATATAGTTTGTTCATATTTGGTCATTTGTTGTCTGTCCCACTGGAATGTGAATTCCTTGGGGACAATGACTATCTTTTGCCTCTTTTTATATCCCCATTGCTTAGCCCAGTATCTATACATAGGAGGTCCTTAAATACTTATTGCCTTTCCATCACTGTTCACCCCAGTCTGGAGTGAATTCCCTCTTCACTTCTGAATCCTTTATTTCGCTCAGAATCAAGCTCAGTCACCATATGAAGTCTTTCCTGGTACTCCAAAATGGTAATATTTTCTGTCACACAAATTACCTTTTATTTGTTTTGTACATACAGTCTCTCTCTCTCTCTCTCTCTCTCTCTCTCTCTCTCTCTCTCTCTCTTTCTCTCACTATATATGCAAATATGATAATTTCATCAGTGGGGTTCATCCTTCTAATGATCAAGGTTTCAATTCCCTTGTACTTTAGGAAAAAGTACTCCATCCTTGAATCATAAGATTTAGAGCTAGAACTAATTTAGAGAACAATTATAATTTCCTAATTTTATTGATGAAGAAACTGAGGCCAAGAAAAGTGAAATAGTTTGTTCAGAATTACAAAGCTAGTATGTATCAGAGTGAAGATAAAACACAGTTGCACTGATTCCATCCATTTGATACACCATTTGCTGATACACTATGAGTTGTTAAAAAAAAAAAAAAAAAAAAAAAGGTCATCATCTATCACTCCACCAATGAGCCTCTCCCAACTGATCCTTGGATGATATATGCAACAGTCCATTAATAGGTCTTATACCTGAAGAATTTCTAGTTTATTGGTATCTAGCATAATTTACCCTCCACTGGCATAGCCTATCAAGATGATCACCTGCATTCCATGAAAAATCTCTGGGTGAGATGCCTTTAGATTTAGAATTTGGATTAGCCCTTTGGATATTTTTGTAAATACTGTTTTATTTAATCTAATCAGATGTAAAGACAATTTTCAACATTCATTTTTTATAAGATTTTGAGTTCTAAATTTTTCTCCTTACTCTCCTCCCCATCCCCAAGATGGTAAGCAATTTCTTCAGATTATTTTAAAAATACATCTATAATGTCTTCCTTTAAGTTTCCTCTTTTGGGGGCAGCTAGGTGGCGCAGTGGATAGAGCACCAGCCCTGAAGTCAGGAGGACCTGAGTTCAAATCTGGTCTCAGACATGTAACAGCTGTGTGACCCTGGGCAAGTCACTTAACCCCAATTGCCTCAGCAAAAAAAAAAAAAAAAAAAAAAAAGTTTCCTCTTTTCTAGGTTAAAGTATCCACTCTCAGTCAATTCACATAAGATGGTTAGCAGACACTCCTTGGCCTAGTTGCTTTTCTTTTCATATTCTTTACTTTGCTGATGTTTCTTTTAAATATTTCTCTTCCTCTAAAAATCCATCTCTTTGTCCCAAGTAAAGACAAGATGCCAGCTTGGCTAAATGATCTCCATAGAGGGGTCTTTTTAAAACTAAGATCTTTCTTTATTCTCATATAAATAATGACTAAAATGAACTTTTAGTTAAAATGTTAATGAGCCTACTTTTCCTTCATAAAGCCAAAGGAATATCTGAAAAGGATCTCAGAAAGTGAAAGAGAAAACTGAAAATAAACTCAAGTCTTCTGTCTGGACCACAACTACTCAATCAATCAATCATTTATTATGTACATACTATGTGCTAGGCATTGTGCTAGGGCTGCAAAAAGGAGCAAAAGACATTCTTTTTTTTTCTCAGGGAGCTCAAAAAAAATCTAATTATGAAGGCAACGTACATATACACTAAGTTTCCAATATAAAAAGGAAATAATTAAGTGAGGGAAGGCACAAGAATTTAGAAGAGTTGAGGAAGGCTTCCCATAGAAAATGGGACTTTAGTTGGGACTTAAATGACACCAGAGAAGCCAAGAGCCTGAGATGAGGAGGAAGAGCGACACTTTAGGAGTTGAATGGAATGTGGAATTGAGTGGGGAGAGACTTGAGGCAAATATAATCACCACTAGGTTATTGCATTAATCTAAGGATGAAGTGATGGGGACTCATACTAGAATGATTCAAAATAAGGAGCGAAGAGGGCATATTTTAGAAGTAAATGGTAAAAGGTAAAATGTAAAATGGACAGGTCTTGGCTCTAGATTTGATGTGTGGGAGGGTAAGAAATAGTGAGAAATCCATGATGACTCCTAGATTACAAAACTAAAGGACTAGTAGGATGGTGAGGTGTCCTTTTTTTTTTTTTAAAAAAAAATATAATAGGGAAAATAACGAGGTAGGAAGATTTAAGGAGAAATATGATGAGTTCCATTTTTCAAGTAAGAATGGTAGAAAAGGTGATTAGCCATGTCAGGGAAACTAGCTCCAAGTCAAATAAACTTGGAATCTGGAAGAAACTAGAAGAAACATGTCAATGAAAAAAAGCATATGCTCTTGTTAATGGACTTGAACTTCAACTAGAGCTTTGAACAGGTAAGTTGCAAACCTGACTGATCTCTAATAATTGAAGTTATAGAGCCAGATCCTGGTTCAGGTTTGTCCAAATGGAAATTATGAACAGAAGTAGCCCCTAATTGTTAATAGGAAGAAACACTGAGCACAGCTGTGTATTCCTCAAAGCACTGGGAGTTAGTTCCATACATTGGCATCAGTATAGGAAGGGAGTCTCATTAGGAGACTTGAGATCAATATGATCTCCACTATTCTACCAGAGTTCATCATGGCAACAGCAGAGGATAAGACTTTTCTAATTGAAGGTTAGTACAAGAAGATCAGAGAGACTATCTAGAGTCGAAATGCAGAGTAGACAACAAGGATACTGAGAGAGAAGAAAAGATGGAGGCAGAAGGTGGAATCTGTGCTGATGTATTCTCTTCAGATTAGCATTGGCATCCATACTTTAGAGAGGACAGAACCAAACAAGACCTAATCAACCCATTGAAGATTGTCATAAAATCTCTTTCTGAGAAGTAATATTGAAAATATGATCAAACGGTAGAAAATATAGGATCCAATGAAGTAAAATGATGAGTTAAGACAGGGATTAGCAAACTGCTTCCCTTGGGACATAGTTTGGGTTTTTGGTTTAAGAGAAATCAAGAGGTAAAGGAAGAAAAACAAGTAACTTCAGGACAATTCTAAGTAGAATCTCAGGGAAAAAAAAATCACCTTGACTACAAGGACTATATATGTGACTAGAAAAAAATGGTGATTGCCTTTTATTCTCTCTCTCTCTCTCTCTCTCTCTCTCTCTTTTTTTTTTTTTTTTTTTTGCTTTTTGCTGAGGCAATTGAGGTTAAGTGACTTGCCCAGGGTCACACAGCTAGGCAATGTTAAGTGTCTGAGACCAGATTTGAACTCAAGTCTTCCTGACTTCAGGGCTGGTGCTCTATCCACTGCGGTTTGCCTTTTATTCTCAAAGGGAATCAAAATGACATCACTTTGTTAGAGTCAAGTTAGTGTGTGACTGGCTGATCAGACCAATATGACCTTGGAATATTCTGCCACAGGTCAGACAAATAGTCCCTATGAACATTTGAGGTGGATTCTCTAATTTTGCACAGCATCTTCTCTGATGGGGGCATGCTATGCTGGGTGGTCCATTGTTTCTCATGTCATGCAATCAATCTTAATATTCTTAAGAGAGTCCTTAAGAATGTTCTTGTATCACTTTTTCTGACCACACTGTGAGTGCTTGCCCTGTGTGAGTTCTCCATAAAATAGTCTTGTTTGCAAGCCTGTATTTATTTGACATTCAAACAATGTGGCCAGCCCAATGGAGTTGCACTCTTTGCAGTAGAGCTTGAATGCGTGGCAGTGTAATTCAATAAATGATCTTAGCATCTGGTATCTTATCATGTGAAGTGATCTTCAGAATTTTCCTAAGACAATTCAAATGGAAATGATTCAGTTTCCTGGCATGGCATTGGTACGCTGTCCAGGTTTCACAGGCATTCAACAATGAGGTCAATACAATGGCTCTGTAGACCTTTAGTTTAATAGTCAGTTTAATACATTTTCTTTCCAACACTTTCCTCCAGAGCTTCTCAAACATTGAGCTAGCTCTGTCAATGTTATCTTCATTATAAATGTGTACATTGCAGGAAAGTATACTGCCAAGGTAAGTAAACTTATCCATAGTATACAAAACTTCTCCATTTGCTGTAACTGATGATTCCACATATGGATGGTATGGTGCTGGTCAGTGGAGTACCTTTGTTTTCTTGGTGTTAATTGTTAGGCCAAAATTAGCATAAGCAGAAGAGAATTAATCCATATTTTGTTGAATTTCAGCTCAGAGGCTGCATTGAGTGCACAATCATCTGCAAAGTAAAAATCATGCACCAGTCCTTCCTAAACTTTGGTTTTGGCTTGTAGCTTTTTAAATTGAAGAATTTGCTGTCAATATGGTAGCTGATTTCAGTGCCATGTTTGTCCTCATTGGAGTTGTTTGACAACATCATGCTAAAAAAGCATGAGAGCATGCACACTGCCTTGTTTTACTTGATTGTTTTGGACAACCAAATTTTGGCATAATTTTTCATTAGCCTTTGGGACTGACAGTATCAAAGGCTTTGGCCAGATCTACAAATTCTGTGTACAGATCTGTGCTCTGCTTCTTTCATTTATGCTGGAGTTGTTGGGCAGCAAATATCATATTAACTGTTCTTCAGTTCCTTCTGAAGCCACACTGGCTCTCAGGTAGAAGACTGTCTTCCAGGTGTAGGCTAAGTTTATTAAGGATAACTACTATGTATGTTAAAGCTTCTTGGAGCCACAGGTAAGTTTTAGGATTAGGTGGACACTAGAGATGGAAAGCACCCCTTCAAATGATTCAGCAGCCTCACACTCTGGAGGGACTAGTCTTCTTTGAACACAGTTCATACCCTGGATGGAAGAAGGAAGCAAAAGATTACAAAAGGAAATTATAAATGAGCATTTGAGGGGGGGAAAAGAGAAGAAAGTAAACAGTCTAGACCATATGGTGAATAAAATTGCCCAAATATTAAGATCCTTGAAAAATAGAATGGAACAAAGAGAATTCAATGATTCCATGAGAAAATAAGAACTGCTAGTACAAAGTCAAAATAGTATAAAAGCAGAAAAATACCAACTATCAAAAATAACTGTACTGTTGGAGATGGGGGAAAAAAATTGAAAGCATTACCAGGCTCTCTGGGAATCATGACTAAATAAAAAACTTGAAACTCTATTTCAAGAATTCATAAAAGAATGCTTTTTAGAATTGTCAATAATCACCTTTGGAAAGAAATGCTCAAAGGAAAAGTTTCAAGAATGTCACAGCCAAAATCAAGAACTTCCAGTCAGTGCAAAAAACACTGCCAACTTCCAGAAAGAAAGAATTCAGGCACCAAATAATCAGTCTGGATCACACATGACTTAGTAACAGATACTATGAAAGATAGAAAATCTTGGAATATGATTTTCCAAAAGGTCAACAAAGAAAAACGTATCCTGCAAACTAAGTATTACCCGACCAGGAAACAATAGACCTTTAATGAAAGAGGACTTTCAAGAATTTTTCTTATATGTTTAGTATTTTATTTCTGCCCAGTTACGTGTAAAAACAATTTTTAATATTTGTTTTTAAAACTCTAAGTTCCAGATTCTCTTCCCTTCTACCGCTCCCCACTGAGAATATAAACATGCGTAGTCATGCAAACATTTTCTCAATAGTCATGCTATGAATAAAACATAGATCAAAAAAATCTTCAAGAAATATAATGTTAAAAAGTATTCTTAATCTGCATTTGGATACTATCAGTTCTTTCGCTGATAGCATTTTACATCATAAGTCCTTCAGTTGTCTTGTATCATTGTTTAAATCATGTCCTTTGAAGCAGGTGCTGTACTTACCCCCATTTTATAGGTGAAGATACTGAAGCATATAGAGGTTAAGTGACTTACTCTGGATCAAATAACTAGTGTATCTGTAGTCATATTTGAACACAGGGCTTCAAGTCCGGTGCTCTATCCATTACTCTAGGGAAAAAATGAGAAAGAAGGAGGAGAAATTTACTATTTGATGTTAGTGGAGTATGAAAGAATAAAAACATATAATCCTGGAGAATGTAATGTAATAGTTTCATTCTTAACTGAGTAAGATAAGGGAATATTGATATATACTCACAAAGTGTTTGGAATAGAAATACATTAAATTGATAGAGAAAGGAGACAGGAGTCAGGAAAAGAGGAGGAAGATGATTATAAGAATGAGGTAAGGCAGAATTCAGGATGTAATTTTCAAGAGAAAAGCAAATTTCAGCTCCAGAATGTTCACAAAAGAAAAAATAGAAAGAGAAGGAAAGTTGTCAGAATTGGTGATTGGGATCTGGATATGTGAGGAGATAAGGGATTAAGGATTAAGAACAAACCACTTCCATCATTGATCACATTTTTTATCTTTTACCACTTTTTTCTTTGTAAAGCGAGGGATAGGAGGAAAAGAGTCAAAAATATAAGCTATGTTGAAGAGAGAAGGACTATCTTAATAATGCATGTGGATTAAATGAACTCTCCCACATGATGAATGGAGGATAGCAAAATAAGAACATATGCCAACAATATGTTACTTAGATTATGCTCAGTTGAATCATAATTAAAGTTTTGCAAAAGTGAGGATAGGTTGTAATTTGCATTGTTGAAGAGAATTCTGACATGGAATACTTGAATCTGCTCTATTGTTATTATAACACATTTTCCTAGAATAATCTTGCAAAATATACTTTCTTCTTCCTGTAATATTAATTAAAAATAGTAATCTTTGGCTTAGAAAGAATTAGAAAGATTGGTAATAAAATTTAATGGTTACTTATTAAGTACTAAGATAGGCAGTTATCAGAAAATTGAATTTAGTGCTAAATTGCCAAGGGGAAAAAGGAAGAAATCAGTGAAGTATTTAATGATAGCTTTTTAAAACCCAGGATAAGATCATGATGACAACCACCAACTTATTTTTATGATCTAGGAAAGACAGGAAAGATAATGTTTCATCACTGTGATTTGTGGGACAAATATATGTAAAATGCTTTGTTGTCTTTTTAGATTTCTTATGTATTTTTATAGGAACAGCTCCATTAGATAACAACCATTGGGACTCTCTGTGCATTGGGCTGTGTGTGTTTTCTCCTCAGAAGTGAAATCAGCACTGTTGCAAAGTATCTGATTCATTAGTTCTCAGAACTGACATCTTTTATTCTTCAAATGCTAAGAGCACAAGGAGTCCCTATGAAGAGGAAAACTTCCCCTATGTGCCTATCATTGAATATAGGCTTGGATTCAACTTCCTCATTCAAATAGGGTAGGACCATGCCTTTGAGAGGCCCTTTTGAAGTGATGGATTTTTTTTTTCTGAGTAAAATATTCATTAGGGTTGCTACCCCCTTGATCTCCCAATTCCCTTTTTATTTTGTAGCTTTAATGAAATCATAACTTTAAGGAACTAGTGGGCCTAAGGTTTGTGGGGCTTGGCACACAGTAGGGGAGAAGAGTTTGTGCAGATAAAATTGTAATATTGTAGAGAAGAGAGTGAACTAATTGTTTAGTAGTTCCTTAAAGTTCCCTTCCCTTTCTCAGAAACATAAATAGGTACTAGGTCATTGTTTAATGTTTTAAATGAACACTTGTGAAACTTTTTAATTCTAAGTATTTCTTTTGTTGTGAAAGAAATAAATAGCTGACCTATACCAAGTATCTGCTTTCAACACAGAGCCTTTTTAATCCTTTTAGGGGAGACTCTAGACATGAATCAGACTTAAGCTCTATTTAAGAGATCTTTTCCCAGAATTCAGGGGTAGGAGCAATGGCCAGAGAGAGTATAAGAAATCTACCTTCACCAACACACTCTGACTTGGGTGCCAAGTTTCCCATGTATTATATTCTCATTCCCTTTGAGTCCCAAACTTGTTTCTGTTATAGGAACAAGTGACCATTGGGTCATTGCTGATAGTTTTTCATATTGTTTACTTGCCAAAAAGCATTTTGAAGCACTTATTATGTACTAGGTACTGTGTAATAACTTGTGCGTTAGTTATATGATGATTATTAAAAAATTTGAAACTTGCAGTTTTAGTAGTAATTGTGTGGTAGAACAGGATAAATTAGGGAAGGGAAATCTGAAAGATACTTTTGCCTACATTGGATGGAAAAAAAAGTTAATCTTAAGTGAATTGAAAGCTATTAAAATGTTCAATGGAAAATTCTGCAATTTTACTTCGGTACTCACAGTTTTACTTTGGTGTTCTAAAAAATGAAAAAAGTTATTATATAGCAATAAGCTTCTTTTTCTCTGTGGATTTGTAGACATCACAGAAAAGAAAAAAAATCACCTCCTCCAGTTGGAAGGGAAAGCTAAGGTTAGCTTTTATATTGCCTTTGGAAATAGATACTTTCAAATGTAGGCAAATAACTTTGCAGCAAATGGATTATTTAAACAAAACTTCTGTGCCAAGATAAGGTCTTATACCAGTAACATAGCAACTGTAGGTATAAACTCAGTTTTGCCCACAAAGATGGCAAGAAATCGAGTCATTAGCATGAAAAAAGAGTGGTGGTGTCTTGCCAACTCAGAAATGCTAATTATCTTACCTGAAGAGGGAAACCCACTGTTATGTTGGCAAGGTTTTCTCTCATCTCTGAGTCTGAAGCTCATGGGATCACAGTCCTTCTGTCATTCATATTAGAGAGGTTCTTGAGAATTTCCTATAACCATATATTTAATTGAGCCCCAATTAAATTATGTGCCTAATTTTGAAGAAATACATTATCGGAGAAACATATAAATGATAGAAACAGATGACTATTACTTGACAGAAGATTTAGTCATACTCCTAGGTAATTTTATTTAAAATAAACTGTTAGGGTGAGGAGGCAAGACATGTCTTGGCACTTGAATATAGTAAAACAAAGTTTGTGTGCTTCATGAAGGAAGGCAATATGAAACAAAAATATTTTGTTTATTTTTTCCTACTTTTAAAAAACTGTGGTTTTGTATATTATGAACTTGATAAAAGTTTCCACATGCAAAGAGCAGCAAATGAGGATTATATATGAAATCTTTAGTGCTTACAATTTTTTAAAAATATATGACAAATTTAATAAAATTACATGTAATATGATATATATACATACAAAAATGTACATTTGCACACATGTAAATTTCTAAATTTAACCTGTTTATTCCAAAGCTATCCTGCTTATTTGCATCTGTCAGTGAACTTCTTTTCTTTATTTTGAAGTAAGAAAAAGTTTTCATTGACATACAATTTTTTTCTTTTGTTCATCTTTTGGAGGCATCACAATTACTAGCTTCTTCCCTCTTTTTCCCCTCCCACAAAACTCTGCCCTTCTAATAAACAAAAGTAGCCATGGAAAACACCATAACCCCACTCCCTCATATATTTTCAGTGTTAGAAAAATGCATATTTTCTTTTTCACCTACAGCCCATCACCTCCCTGTCAAAAAGTGGGGAGCCTACTTATTCCTTAGTGTTCTGCCCTCATGATTATTCATTGAATTGAGATGAGTTCTTATAACTTTAACTGTTGTTTTTCTTTGCAGTTTTATAGATACTGAGAAAATTGTTCTCATATTTCTTATATCACTTCATACAAGTTACCTTAGATTCATCTAAATCTGTTCTTTTTTGTTGTATGTCACAACATAACATTTTGTTATATTCATATAGCATAATTAGCTTAGCCATTTACCAATTGTGTAATTTCCAGTTTTTTTGCAATAACCAAGAAATATTCTGCTTTGTGTGTGTATTCATGTGTACTTTTGCTCTTTCTTTTGATCTTATTGTGATATAATAAGATATAATAAGGATGATATTCCTGAAACAATTGGTATTCACAAATTTGTAGTTTTTAGTGTATATTTAAGGGATATTATTCTCTGTGTAAGCGGCTCATGTAAATTATATATGTCTAAGTGGGTCTGTCTAAATGTGTCTTGCAAAGAGACAAGAGTAGATTTCACTTGAATCTTCTCTACCCTCTCTTTTCCAAGGAAGACTGATTTTTGCAAGAAGGAAAATTAGGTTGTTCATTCTGTTCTCCTTAGGTAAAGGGAGTACTGGGCTCAAGCTATCTGTGCTTTCTAAATAATTAGTGTAGTGGAATAATTTTTCGGTTTAAGCCAAGCTCTTATTCACTATCCTTTATTGAGGAAGCTGTATCCTAAGCTATATATTCAAGGCTTGACTTTCACCAAATGCCAGTTTCACATTGAACTTGCATAGTATTTATTTGAGCTGATAAAAAAAAAACCTGAGAAGGTATACAAATGAAGCAGTATAATGCACAGTTCAGAGAGTAAATGGGCTGTCCCCTAGGAATAAGAAATCTCAGCTTAATCAAGAGAGAGCCCTAGATCTCACCCAAGGGGAATTTGCCTAAAGTCTTCAGTGTAAAAAGTGTAGAAGGACATGATCAAAGTGTGAACTCATCTACCTGTCAGCTTTTTCCCAGAATAATTTTTCCTCTTTAGGCTCATGAGTATGGACTATATATCTTCTGTCCTAGATTGTGGAAGCAAGCCCAGTATCACTCTTCTTTCCCAAGCTATTACCATCTCTTCCCCTCATGTAGGTATGGGACATTGAATGATCAGTCTCCAGCAATGAAGAAAATCCCATACCAAAAGACTTTGAGGCAGGAGTTAAGTATAATTCTAAATCACTTTCTTGAGTGCCTATACTACTTTATAATTGTACCATCAGTGTATGAGTGTATCTCTTCTCTCATGGTCCCTCCAATAATTACCATTTTTGTCAACTTTAATAATCTGGTGGGTATAAGATAGAATCTCAGAGTTGATTGTATTTGCTTTTGCTTTATTATTAGTGAAGTGGAACATTTTGTCATGTGGTTATTGATAGCTTATATTTTTTTCCTCGAGAATTATCTATTTATATTCTTTGAATATTTCTCTATGGTAAAATGAATATTAATATCATCTATATTTTATATTTTCTTTTCCTTTTCCTTCCTGTCTTGAAACCATCAAAATAGAATCAAATCAATTTCAGACTTTGCATTTGTCTTTTTTAACTCCCTTTGGGAAGAGCCAATATGATATAGTAGATAAAACAGAGTAATTGAAGTCATGGAGAACTGGGTTTTTAAGCAAATCATTTCACTTTCCTGGATTTTAGTTTCTTCCATTATAAAATGAGAAGGCTTTAAGGCCTTTCTATTTTTAAATCTATGAACCTCAAAGACTGTGGGATATTGGAAAAACCCTTTGGCATTTCCCTCCATATTAGAAAGTAACAAGTTCATCAAAATTTAGTCCCCGCTAGTCATTCAAATACACTTTTGTTTCTGGGTTTTTCAGTATTTGTATATTTGCATTTCATTGTTTTATTTAGCTATTATCTTTTCATCTGAAATTCTTAGAAGTCATTTATTCTATAGAAGATCCATTTTTTCATTATAGAATTATTCTCAACCCTATAGGATAAGTAAGAATAACTTATCCTATATGTTTTTAAAAACATATTACGGGGGGGGGGGCAGCTAGGTGGTGCAGTGGATAGAGCATCAGCCCTGAAGTCAGGAGGATCTAGGTTCAAATCTGGTCTCAGACACTTAACATTCCCTCGCTGTGTGACCCTGGGCAAGTCACTTAACCTCAATTGCCTCAGGAAAAAAAAAACATATTACGGGGTAGCTAGGTGGTACAGTGGATAGAGCACCAGCCCTTAAGTCAGGAGGACCTGAGTTCAAATCTGACCTCAGACATTTAACACTTCCTAGTTGTTTGACCCTGGGCAAGTCACTTAATTCCAATTGCTTCAGCAAAAACAAAACAACCCCCCCCATATTATAAGGTTTTATTATTTTTTTTACTAGTGGTTTTAATGTTGCCTTATATTAAGTTGATTCGTGGTTTCTTAAACTCTTTTTTTTTGAATACTTACATAATTATTTTTTCTCTTCTGCCCAATTTTTGCTCTTAATTTTGGTTATGACTTTTCTGAATGACTTCAGTTTTTTTTTTCCAACAAATCATCAGTGGATTCTTCTATTTTCACTTTGTCCTTTAGTTCTAATAGATATATAGGCAGTTTTCTGTTATGATTTGTTGCAATATGATATCCAATTTTTTATATAGTTATGTTTTCAAGGTGTTTGATTATCCTTAAATTATCTCTCAATTTTGGTTATGACTTTTCTGAATGACTTCAGTTTTTTTTCCAACAAATCATCAGTGGATTCTTCTATTTTCACTTTGTCCTTTAGTTCTAATAGATATATAGGCAGTTTTCTGTTATGATTTGTTGCAATATGATATCCAGTTTTTTGTATAGTTATGTTTTCAAGGTGTTTGATTGTCCTTAAATTATCTGTCCTGAATATGTTTTCTACATAGGTTGTTTTTGACAGCTAATACCTTGCATTTTCCTTACTTTTTAATTTTTTTTTACTTTGTTCTGATATTTCTTGGTGTTATAGAATCATTCAATTCTAATTTATTTTATTTATAATGTTCTAGGCTATTTAACTCTAAGTTTTTTACTCCAAAGTTGTTTCATTTTTTGAATCTCTTGCTTCATTTATTCCAGGTACTTTTCTGTTCCTTTTTTTGGCATACTAATATTTTCTCTGAGAGGCTCTGCTTATAATTGTTGTGGAATTTTACTATTTCTGGATTCATCTCTTGGACATCTCTTAACCCACAAGATTTCTTCATTGTGTTGGATGTTTTCTTCTCTTTACTCACATTTTTCTTGTTGTTCAGTCATTTCAGCTGTGTCTGACTCTGTGACTCCATCTGAAGTTTTCTTGGCAAATACACTGGAGTGGTTTGCCATTTCTTTCTCCAACTGATTTTTACAGTTGAGGAAACTGAGACAAACAGTATTAAAGGATTTCTCCAGGGTCACATAGCCTGACACTCTAATTACTACATCACTTAACCATTCTGTTTCTTTCCTCATATCTTTATCCTCTGCTAATTAATATGGAATTCTATTCTAGGACTAAGTTCTACCTTTTCATAAATGCTTGAAAAGAGTAGTTAGACTGTGTTTGAACCTGATTTCTATATTCTTTCTATCAAGTTTCATCTTTCCTAGTATATTTAGGTTTCATGCAGCAATAGGCTTCATCTCCTTTAGAGAATCTTCATATAGAGCTAGCTGAAGGGCTTCATGTTCCTGTAGAATATTCTGGGTAAGAGCATAAAGCTTTAGGCTTTCTGAAGTTTCCCCAGTCATTAAAGATTTCAGTACTGATTATGTGACGTCAAATTGATGTCCCTATCCCATGACTTATAGGTCTTTGGCTATCTTTTTATATATTCTCTTTTGTCTTCTGCTACTCTATCACTCTACTTTTGACTCTCTATATCTTACCATCATGACTCAGCTATCTCCTCACCTTGAAATTCCCTAAGCACCTGGGGCCTTCTTGCCCTACAACATCACTCTGGCAAGTTAGCCCTAGTCTACTGTGGGATAATTCCTTCCAAGATTTTAATTTTGGCAATGGGCCCTGCAGTCATGAATCTTTTTCCTCTAGGCTGTTCATTTGGCTCTTTGAATTTTACAACCATGACCTCCTCCCACAAATACCTCCTTCCCCCATTTTTAGCTTTTTTTCCCATGTTATCTTCCCTAATTAGAATGTAAGATCCTTGAACATCGGAATTGTCATTTTTTTTTTTTGGCTTATATTTTTATCCTCAGTACTTAACACAGTACCTGGAATAAAGTTAAGAACTAATTAATTATTGTGGCTTGCCTGATATTCCTGAAGGAGTGGATTTCCTGATCCTTATTCTATCTGAGGCTTCTTTTAGATATTTGATGAAAAGTATATATTTAAAAACCTCTGCATACTTTAAAGTATTATGTAAGTGTTCACTATTATGTATGTGGGAGAGCTGGGCTTCTTCAAGAGCATTCACAATGCCATCTTAACTAGAAGTTGAAAAAAATTCTTTGAAATTAACTCTAAGGAAGTAATTTTATTTTTTTTGTTCAGTGTATCTAATTGTAAAGGATTAATTGTTAATGTGGTAACATACAATTTTTTTTGCTGTGAAAGTTTCATACTCATGGCTAATTATTGAGCTATATTGCTTCCATTGTAAGGTCTCAAGCCACAAGAATTTAAATAATTCAGATTGTGAGTTTCCTCAGTAGGATAAAATAAACGTTGACATTGGTAATATGAATTGTATGCTGCTCAAAAGAACTCTCTTACCTCAGAAGACCTGTCCCATGTTGTGGGACAGCATGTCTCGGTGCTAGTACCAAAGCTAATATCACTAGGAATCAGGGATTCCTGGGCCTATTTTGTGTACTATTTTGAAATGGTCTTAGGATCTGCCCTTGGACAGGTCTTGTTGGAAGTTTGGCTCAAGCAATAGACTAATAAGCTTTATCCTTAGAATAGTGAGTCCTGGATGACCTCAAGGCTTGATTCTTTGTACCAGTTTCCATACTGCTAAAGTAATAAAAGAGAATCAACATTTTCTCTAAGGGTTTTTGTCAGAAATAGCAAATACTTGGAAAACTATCTGTAAAGGTGAATATAAATGATCAGCGGTCATGCTTTTGAGGGCAAAGGTTTCTTTGATGGTATAAAATGTAAGGAATGTAGTTTAGAATTCCTATCCATCCCTTAATGCCTAATTTAAATGCTTGAAGACTTCCTAAGTCTCTATGCCATTCTATTTTCACCTAATCTATTGTTGGCAGCCTTTTCCTTGGACCACACATAACACTTAAAATGTATTACTCTGTATTACAATTGTTATTTTGTCTTATTTCTCTACTACATTCTAAGATCTATGTGTACAGGGACTATGTACAATTTAAACTTTTCTTAATTAAAATGTATTATCTGAACAAATCAGATTATTTAATCAATTTAGCTTTTTTTTGTACCAATCATTGTGCTAACCACTAGGAACACTTAAAGACATCAGTGAAACTCCCTGCCCTCAAGGATCTTACATTTTATTGGAAGGAAAATATGAAAGAACCCTTCTCTCCCGATTCTTGGTGGTCTCTAATGGCCATACAAAAAAGAGTGAAAAAAGGTGAGGTTTAGCTCTAAGCTTCAGGTTCTAAGATCATCTTAGGATTCAGAATTGGGGTTAAGGTATGGAGGAATATAATGACTTTTAAATTAATTTCCTTTTAAAAACTATATTAATATATATTTATGCATAAAACAAGAAATTCCAAAGCACAGTACAATGATAATTACATATAAGTCTGTTATTACACAACTTGCTGTTCCTTTCAGATATACAACAAAATTGTCATGTAAATTTTTTTCTCCTTTTTTTCTACTATCCCCCTGACTTAGAGAGGACTACCATTAGACACACACACATACACAAACACACATACATGTAAAATTGTTCTATACACACACACACACTTCTATTTACCAGTTCTTTCTCTAAAAGCATAGTGTCTTTCTTCATTTGTTTTTTTAGCTAATTTGATTATTTATAATACATAAAATAACATTCACTCAAAGCCATTCTTAAAACAATATTGCTGTTATTGTATACAATGTTCTGCTTATTTCATGCTTCATCATTTCATGCAAGTATTTCCATGTTTTTCTAAGACCATTGAGCTCATCATTTCTTACAGCCCAACAGTATTATACCACAATCACATACTACAACTTGTTCAGCCATTTCCCAATTGATGGGCATCCCTGGAATTTCCAGTTCTTTGCCACTAGAAAGAGAGCTCCTATAAACATTTTAGAATACACAGATTATTTTTCTTTTCCCCTAATCATCTTTAGAAGTAAACCTAAGAGTAGTATTGCTGAGTCAAAGAGTAAGCTAATAACTCTTTTTGATGTAATTTCAGATTGTTTTCCAAAAAAGCTGGATCAGTACATAATTCTACCGTTAGTAAATTACTGCTCCAATTTTTCCATATCCCTACTAACATTTGTTGCTTTTCCCTTCAATCATTTTAGCCAATTTAGTAGGTGTAAAATGATATCTCAAGGTTATTTTAATTTGCATTTTTCTAAGCACTAATGATTTAGAGCTTTTTTGTTTACTGTAAATTGTTTTGATTTATTCATTGGAAAACTATCCGTTCATATCCTTTAACATTAATCAATTGAGAAATAGGTTAATTTATTAAATAGATACTCTGTGTTTATTTTGGGGGAAAAAGACTAGTAGGTATATAACATCTGAAAAAAGATAGGACCTATGATTTCACTGGCATAGGAAACTCTGAGTTTTTGTTGTTTTTTTTTTAACCCCATAACAGATTTAAAAGTGTTTAGTCAGAGTGTATAGCATTCTATGATCTGAAATTCTGTGGAGGAGGTCAGCCCAATTGGAATGAAAAACTGTTGGAGAAGGCAGAAAGAAAGGCAGCTCCTATGAAGCTTGGTTCAGTGGAAAAGTGATAGAATTTGGAATAAAATAAAAAATCAAAGCAAAAAAAAATGGATTCTAATCCTGACTGCTTTTTACTATTGATGTGACATTAAGGGGTCTTGCAAGGATCAAAGGAAATAATAATTTTTAAAATGTTAGCTTAAAAACCAGCTCTTCTTGGCAAAAGCTACAGATCAGAATACAGTGACTTATTCTTTTATTGTCTAGGCTCAAAAAAAAAATCATAGAGCAAATGCTAACAATGCTCATTAGCTTAAAAGTGAATCATGTATGTTCCCCACCCTCCTTCCCAAACCCACCACCCAGAGATCTATTTTTTGAACATTTACCATCAAAACCCTGGACTAAAGGAAATGTAAGATTGAAGACAGAGTACTTGAACTGCTTTAGATGTTGAGGTTTTTCCTTTTGATTCTATGTATAATAAGTTAATCTTTTTTCTTTTGTTGAACCATTATTGAACATACCATCTTAATGATAACATTTAAATTTAAGTGTTATTAATTATGTTTTAATAATGTAATTTCACTTAAACTTGGGACACAGGTAATGAGGAATAAATTTCCAAAATAAAATATTATGAGAGCCATCTCTAATAGTTCAACTATTACTTAAAATCATAGAATCATAAAGTAGGAAGGTATTTATATTTACCCAGTTTTCTTATTTTTACAAATATGGATGGGAAACATCAAAACAATAAATGACTTGCCCAAAATAATTTCTTGATAACTTAATATATAATCTGATTTTCCTTATTTCCCATCTACTACACCCTCTGCTATAGGGGTATCTCAGACTAGATTGGGAACCTAGTTCTTGGCTCAAAAGCATAATCAGTTATTAGGAGGTAGAGATGAGGAAGTTGTGAAAGGAATCAACTCAGATCATGAGTGATTATCAAATGAGATAATTGAATATGAAAGTGCATTTAAAAGTGATAAAAAAAATTGGTTCTCTTGAACTATCCAGCTGCCTAATTAAACAATCATAGAATTAAATTTACTAAATTTAAAAGGATAGTATTTTAATTCTTTTTTGGGTATGTTGAATTAGGTTAAGCTTTTGCTTATTGCCTTTGTAATTTTAATATGCCTAATTGTTGAAAAGCATATATCCTTGAAGGCTTCTACAAATTAATTGAATCCATTCTTTAGAATTTTTTTTTCTAAGAATTCCTTGTTAACTTCATCATGCTATTTGTTGAACTGATGGTCATGGCTAAGGAGATTATGGGTAAGGGTGATGGATTTTGGTTTGCTTCACTTTAAGAAACCCTGAGACGCAAAAATCAATTGAAGGTATATTTCCCTTATGAAAGGAGGCAGTTAAGTACTGTGATATTCTCCATTGAGATGGATATTTAAGATATTAAAATATGAACATTTTGTGGGCATTTGCTGAATCAGCATTTTGCCTCCATTGGAGCTGATACTACTACATGCTGTCTCTCTCAAAGCATGTCTTATAATCCAGACCTGCGTTTGGAACTTTATTCCTATTGATATTTTGGCTTCTCTTCTAAGAAATTCTGTAATACT
Source organism: Myrmecobius fasciatus (assembly GCA_023553655.1). Lineage (NCBI taxonomy): Eukaryota > Metazoa > Chordata > Mammalia > Dasyuromorphia > Myrmecobiidae > Myrmecobius > Myrmecobius fasciatus. The sequence continues at coordinate 146,214 of JAJPUD010001473.1, read as the reverse complement.
TGTTTGAGGAATTTTCCATAGTGTACTGATTGAGGGATCGAGAAACTCCTGACATTTTGAATTCATAGGATTGCTTCCAAGACTGGAAATGTTCATCTCAGGATCCCTATTTAGTCTCTTATGCTCAGGAAGGAACAGCAGAAAAGTAAGCTACTGTTTTGGGATCCAGTTTCAGTGTCAGGCCAGGGCATATGCTGACTGCTAGATGGAAATCCTTAGCAATTTTTGGCAGAGTGGATGAGGACACTATTTCCTGATCCCTTCTAGAAAATAAGAGGAGGTAGATGAGGAGGAGGAGGAAGAAGAAGAGGATGAGAGGGAAGAAAGGAGGAAGAAAAAAAAGAAGAAAAAGGAGGAAGAGGATAAAGAAGAAGAAGAAGAGAAGGAAAAGAAGCAAGAAGAAGCAAGAAGAAAGAAAGAGAAAGAAAAAGAGCAAGAAGGAAAAGAAGAAGGAGGAGGAGAGAGTAAAAAGAAAAAGAAGAGGGAGGAAGATGAGGAGGGAAAAGGAGAAGAATTAGATATCACAGTCTTTTCCAAATATTAAGCTTATGCAGATTCAACAAATAATTATTAATAGCTTTATGATGTTCAGAATACAGTTCTTAAAGGCTCAGAACACAATCATGTGTGTTCATTTGCTGAATCATCAGTCAGTTTCTTTTTTAATCTTTTTAGGGCAATGGAGATTGGCCCACAATATATGATCAACATTGCCAGAAATATTCCCAGAAGCAAAGAGGACATCCAGTCCTCTGCTTTACTCTTCCCCAACATCAACAAGACAATTTCTTTTCAATCATGTCAAATGGTCCTCTTGTAAGCTAAGCATGTGTAGATTGTGGCTGATGATTTAGATAGAGGTAAAACACTTAACATTCAACAAAAGATTTATTTAATTAGAACATTCAGGGAAACTCGGCAAGAATATAAAATCAATTCAATTGGACATAGCTTCTCTGTCTTTGTGTTGAATAACTTGTGTGCCTTATTTTGAGATGCTTTTATAATTAGGCAACCCCTCAATATGGCTCTAGACTTAATCTGGAACCATTTTCTTTTCTTAAAAGGTAGTTTAAGTAATTTCTAATGGGAAATAAAAGTTATCTTAGTCTATAGAAGATATTACCCTTACCACATTAGATATAATTCCATATTTCCTGATCAGCTAGATTCACAGCTCTACCAATAGTACTTCAGTGTGCTTGTCCTCCCACAATCTCTTCAGTATTATCTTTTTTAAATTTGGCCTTGTTGCCAATCTTATGTGAATTAGGAACCTCAGAGTTCTTTTAATTTCCATTTCTCTTTCTATTAGTGATTCAGAGAACTTAAAAGTTATGGTTGTTGATATTTTTCTTATTCTTTCTCCTTCTCCCCTTCCTCATTTTCTTCCTCTTATTTCCTGGAAGGGATTGGGGAGTAGTATCTCAACCCACTCTGGCACTCAGAATATATAATGACCTGGTTTGCACTGAAATTGGATCTCAAAGCAGCTGCTGACTTCTGCTTTCTGTTTGTTTCTTGAGCATGAGAGACTAAATATGGATTCTTAGATGTATATATCCAACCGTGGAAACAACATTGTGAGTTCAAGATATCATTATTGATAGTTCTCTATACAATTATTAAAGCATTTCTTGGAGGAAAAGTTAAAACATCAATAAGAGTAGAGGTCCTGGTTTATCAGAGGATATGTGATTTGAGGGAGATAGTGTGTATGGAAGACACTTCTGGAATTTAGAATCACTAGGAAGGGGAAAGTAAAATATGGTGGAAGTACCTAATCAGTGAGGAATGAATCCAGGCAAAGTATTAGTTACTGGAGAGAGATATATGGAGGGAAGTTGTGATTATATTGTTCAAGTACTTTCTTCAAGGTCTAAGGCTTCAAGCTTATGTTGGCATTGAATTTGGGTGGTTGGATTTTTAAATTCATTAAAACTCAGAATGTCCCCAGGGACATATAACAAACAGTTGGTAGAAATAGCTCAGAGTCAGAATCTAAAACCTTTAATTGTTCTCAGAATTTCTAACATATGGGTTATAGAGGCTGTCTTCTTTGCTCTTGATATATTAAGTGGATCATTTGAGAGATCTTGTTGAGAAGAGATAAAGCTGAAATTTGGGAATATGTTTGACATTAGCTTCTATCTTTAAGTTTACACTAGTTTCCCTAAATTTACTTCCTTGTTACCTTTAGAATCAGGTCCCATATGAATCTCTGAGGGCTGAATGTCTTCCAAATGTGACTCTCTTCTTCCCTTACCCCCACCTTGTGGAGCAAGTAGATTGCATTGACATGGAATACTCATTCATTCATTTCTCTGCTGCCAACAGATACTAGACACTAGACTAAAAAATGAAATGGAAGAGAAGTACTTTTCTTGCCTTTGTTTTATGAAAAACAGTGACTAAATTTGTAAGAAAGAAAACTGAAGCAAAATCACCAGAAGATAAATTTGATTAATATCTTGCAATTGTATAAAATATTTTGCAACACAAAATGGCAACTACTATATGAAAAGACACTGTGTTAGGTGTCTAACACCAAAGCCCTGCCATTATAGGAATTATCACAATCCAAAGTGGGAAAGGTGATCATAATGTAAGGGAGAGGAAATTAAGTGTAGGCAAAGTATTATGAAATGTGTGGAGAGACCAATTATTTTGACTTGGGCCATTGATGGGGGGAAGTTAGGCAAAGCTTCAGGTCACATAAGGTGGTTGAATGGGTGGGTGTGGGAAGAGAATCCATTGTATATATTGAGGAAAACTGAGCAAAGACTGAAGAGAATAGGATAAGAACAAAGAAGGGAATTAAGTTCAGAATGTTGAGTACTTGAAAGATGAGAAAGTACTATGAGATAAGATGTTCGGGTCCATAGAAGATCAGAAAATGTTATTTAATGCTCAGCAGACAGAGGAAATCCTCAAAACTATTCTAGTAGAGAAGTAACACGATTACAGAAAAAGGGAGATTACTTAAGCATACAGGATAAATTAGATAGAGAATTAGGAAAGCCCTTGAGGATGTTATTATAATAATTGAGACAAAAGAAATGATAGTATATGAGAGGAAAGGGATAGATATAAAAGATTTTGCTGAGATAAAATCAACAGGTCTTGAAACAGTGAATATTTAGAACAAAGGACTATGAAACAGAAAGAAGTTAATGATATCAATAGGATGAAAGAAAGTTAGAAACAAGGGCAAATTTAGAGACAAAGATTACTTCAGTTTTGCCAATAATGATTTTTAGGTGCTGGTGGTATAAACAGATAGAAACAATTAACTGATGGTTGGAATCATACTGCTGGGTTTTAGAGAGGAACCAGGGGAGATATGGAATTGAGAATCATGTACATGCAAGTTATTGTTGAAACATTTGGTGTAGATAAGATTGACAAGATGGAGAGAGAGAGAGACAGAAACAAAGAAAGAGAGAGAGAAAGAGAGAGAGAGAGAGAGAGAGAGAGAGAGAGAGAGAGAGAGAGAGAACTGGTGGAAGAAAAAAACTTAGACTAATAATTCATGTTTAAGAGTTTAAGATAAGGAGGAAAAAAGATAAAGTCACAAAAACCTAGATCTTTATTGTTTCTTCAAAAAAGTCTGTCTAGCATTGATATATATAACTGAAGTAACTGCTTTTCTTATTACTATCAGTGGGTAAATTGCTATTATTCAACCAAACCATAATCTTGGTATTTGATGAAAGTCAGATTTATGCACAGAAGTCAGGAAATATGATTCTAGTCCTTTCTCTGTCTCTGTCTGTTTCTGAACAAATCCTTTGCTTCTTTGTATCCCAGCTTCTGTACCTTTAATATCGGGGGAGTTTGACCATGTAATAGCTAGGGTTCTTTCCAGTTTGACAACTGAGCAGTCATAACATGACTGCATGAGAGAACTTCTTCCTGTTTGGATCTTCTTCAAGAAAAAATATAAATGAATGGGAGCAAGAGACATGCAGCCCAAATGGGAAGAGACTCAGTAGGGAGCTTCCTCTTTGACACTCTGGGAACTCCAGGAAGATGAAGGTAGAACAGACATGGGGAAACTCATAAATTTTCCCAAGATGTTACATTTGTAGTACCAGTATTTAAATAATTATTTACAGATGTCTAAAAACTTTTGTAGTCTTAATATCCCAACCACCTTTTGGTTCTCCTTTCACTACTATATTACCTCCAAGGGACATATAAAAATTTCTAAGAGATAAAATAATCATTGAAATTTTAAAAATTAGAAACCAGAGAGGAATTGAATTACTAATTAATTCTTAGCAGCAAGGCGATACAAAGTGTTGGACCTGGAGTCAGGAAGACTCCAATTCAAACCCTATATTGCCTCAGTTTCCCCTTTGGTAGATAATAATAGTACCTACCTCACAGGGCTGTTATGAAAATCAAATAAAATAATTGTAAAGCACTTTGAAAATTTTAAAGCACTCTATAAGTGTGAGCTATTTTTAAAGACTTTTGCCCTTTCCCATTTTGAAATACAAGATGAGTTATAACAAAAAAGTCAGAATAGGTTTTGCTTTAAGTTATGTATACATTGTGTTCTTCTCTTCCATTTCTTTTCTCTAGGCTGGAATGATAAGGACAGATGATGATGAGTATTTCATTGAACCTTTGGAGAAAGGTAAGCAGAAGGAAGAAGAGAAAGGAAGAATTCATGTGGTATATAAGAGATCATCAGTCAAGCATGTACCCTTTGACATGTCCAAAGACTTCCTATACAGAGGTAAGTATCTTTGGTAGATTTTAATTTTAAATGTAAATGAGAGGTACTGAAAAAAAATTTCTTCTGAGTTGTAAGAATTTGGCTGTATTTATTAGGATAGGTTGAACCTCACAACTAGAAGAAAGTAAATTAATGAAGGCTTAATATGCTGAGTTACTTTACTCTGCGTCATTGAATGAACTGTAATATATAAATAAGACATAGAAAAACATAATAGCATAGCAGCCAATCATCATCAGAGGAAGGTCTGGGTTCGAATCCTGCCTCAGATAATTACTGCCTACTTGAATTTTCTTGGGCAGGTCATTTAACATTTCTTGGGCAGATCTCAATCTACTCATTTGTAAAATGAGGGGACTTGAAGTTAATGATCTTTAACATACCTTTCACCTCTAATGCTAGGATAGTATTCATATTTGGCTGACTAGCCAGCTCTTTACTTACCTTTAAGCCTTTTTTGACAAAACTGTTTTTAAGCCTAAAATGTGAAGATATTTGTGCTTTTCAGTTACCTTTAAAGAAACATAAACTTTATATCTTTCAAAAATCTTTATAGTACATTTCTTTGATAGAAATACATCTTAGGATAGCATATAGTTGATTGTCAGTTTCTAGTTCAGAATTTCTCCTTTAATTTTTGTTGAATGTTGGGTAAGTCCAAAATTTGAGCAACAAATAGCTCTTTATTTGGGTGAGAGTAAATAAAAACAAATTCTGGTTATCTTACAGGTAATTTCTTCCCCATTCTTTTTCTAGTGATGTCTGAAGATAGTCGTTGATGTTAAGGAATTATTCTTTTGAAAAAATTTGTCAATTGGTTTTCCTTATAAGTATAGGATATATAAATGGGAAATAGGTATCTCAGTTTCCATCAGTCCATCTCCATAGACTTAAAACATCTGCATTTAATTGCCATTGTGAAGCTTTCTAATTTAAGATTGAAAAGGGGGTGAATCTTTTTCTTGGTCTGCTAACACAATTGCATTCCAGAGTTTAGTAATGACATCTTTAACAATGTTATCCCCTTCAGCAGAAGGTTTTTTGTATTTTCTTCATAATGTTTATAATTGATATTTAACTCTGGAAGCTGAAATAGATATTTTCAAATGATAATGAGGAAAGGAATTGCTTCACAAATTTATTAGAGTTCCTTAAGTAGCTGAGAAGTTGTGTTTTATTAGTCTAATGCTTACTTCTATGCAACGATTTTGTGTCTCTGGGTAGTTTTTGATACAATTTTACTTTTAGGTGACATCTTCCCCTCTTACACAGTACATATAAGATATATTTACTTTGCTCTTTGTTAAAATTGAACACATTTAAAATTTCTGAATTAATATTCTTCAGTGATTTTTCTGCTTTATCCTTACCTAGTTTGTGTTTACAAGACATGATGTAATGGCTGGGACTGATTTAGGCATATCCTTTACTGGTTTATTTTCAGTTTTAAAACAAAAAGAGATACTTGTATGTCACTATTTTAATATCACAGAAAGAATATTAAGCAAGAATACTGTAGCATTATTCTATTCAGAAAAATGTGTGGTTAGCAAGGAAGAGTGTAGTATCTCCCATGACCTTAGGACATCAACTCTGACTACACATGGATATTTTTATGCACTTAGGTAATCAGAAAATTGCATCAATGGAGGCAAGACTTGAATTCTAACCTTTTAGATCAGATGTGTCCCAAAGACAATATCATTACATTTCAAGGAGGAAAAACAAAACAAAAAACAAATAAAAATCAATCTAATTTACCTAATGGTGGTGGGAATCCTATTGGGTAATAATTCTATCACACATGGTGTGAACCCAACTTCTGGGGGCTACTAGCTTGCTTGCTTAGTATTTTTAATGACAATTCTTACCTCCTGAAGCTCACAAAGTTGTAATCTGATCTGTTCTATTTTTACTACTTCACATAGGATCAGGAAAGAATAAATATACCAGAAACAAAAAAAAAAAAACAGATGCAATACCCTAGGTTTACTGCCATCTAATGCTTGGATGGGAAGATAAAGCAGAAGTACTTAGAGGCTTACAATAGTTTTTTCTTTCCTTGTTAGGGATCCAATATTGAAGATGCCCTCTTCCCTTGTTCTCTTCCTTTTCCCCCTTATTCAGCTGGGGCATCCAAAACTTGTATGGGTTTTTCAACAGCATATTTGACTTGAGCAAAATGGAAGTCATCAATTCTATTCTTTTTGATTAGATAGAGGAAACAAGTCTTACCACTTGTCAACTTCTACTGTCTCGTAAGACTTCCAGGCTATTCCTACAGACCCCTCAGAGTATCATCTGTACTATTTATGTAGTGTAAAGATCCCAAGCCTTATCATAGGATTTATACCTTTCTGTCAGCTTAACCTTCTTTGATGTGTTGTCTCTACCAATTAGAATATAAATTTCTTGCTAACAGGGAGTGTCTTACTTTTTCTATTTGTAATTCTCATACTTGGCATGTATTAGGTATTAATGAATGCTTTTTTATTCATTCATTTAATTTTTAAATGACATTTGTTTTTCTAGCTCTTCTTTAAGGGTTTTGTTGACAACATACAGAAAGTTTGATGATACGGGTTTATTTTTATATTCTGCTACTTCACTAAAGTTATTAACTTTTCAACTATCTCAAGATTTCTCTAAATAGACCACTATGCTATCTGCAAAAGCAATAATTTTGTTTTCGTTTTGCCTATACCAGAGGTTTCCAAAATTTCTCAGTCCATGGTGACTTTAGTAATTTTTTTTCATGGGATCTCTAAGCCAAGAGAAATACCTAACTTCTGTTTATTAAGTAGTTAGATCCAAACAGCTTAATAAGTAGTTAGTTCTAACAACTTAGTAGCTGTTAAAAATAATAATACGCATAAATTCAAAGAAAAATAATATTTTCATTTCATTTTAAAATAAACACAATTACTTACTAGTGAGATGTATATTCTTGTTGGGTGCTGCATAATTTCACAAACCTTAGAATTATATTGGAAACCACCATCTTTATTTCCTGTTCCACATTGACTTTCTTGAATTACTTGCTTTATATCATAGCAAGTGCTGAAAATCCAGTCTCACAAAGATATGGTACAGTAAATGGAATTAGTATCAGGTGAATTTGAGCTCTTAGTAATGTGTATTCATCCATTAAAATACAAGGTTTGAAAACCACAGGCCTATGGATATTCCATAAATTTCTTTACTAGTGGGGACAGTGAGCATTCTTGCTTTGCCTGTGATTTTATTGGTAAGACTTCTAACCTTGCCAAGTCACAAAAGTGTTTTAGAGAGATGCTCTTACCATATTAAGGAAAGGCCCATTTATTTCTGTGCTGTTTAATATTTGTAGCATAAACAAATACTGTATTTTGTCCAGATTTTTCCGGATTTATTGATGTAATTATATGATTATTAGTCATTAATATGTTCTCTTATGTTTATAATTTTCCTAAATTGGAACCAACACTTCATTTCTGGTATAAATACAACCCAGTAATAGTGTGTGATATTTAAAATATGACAAAACCACCAACCCAGCCCCATTCATGACCCTATATACTTAAAATCATAAAACAAGTATTTTATTTCTTGTTTTTATTTAATTTTAACTGAATTAACTGAAATTATTTAATTATCTATTGTTTTGTTCATTTGAATGCAAACTCTCCCTCACCCTTTGATTCTTTTGAAGGAATAATTATGGCTCTCATATTAAATATTTATTTATTCCTTGTTATTCTTAGTTTCTTTGGTTTCAAAGTACTTGTCTGTTTAGATGAGCCATTCTTTTTCCTACTAAGTCAGATTTTATCTGGCTTAATCAATTACTGAGCTAATTTTTATCTGTTATTCTTGCTGAAAATAAGCTTACAGTCAGTGTCTTCTCCTTTAGAAGACCCAGTACTAATGTGTCTTTCCTCCCAAATTTCTGCCTATTTTCTGTTATCTATGTAACCCAACCCCAAATATTGGAGAATTCTGTTTATGATAGATGATGAGAGTGAACAATGGAGACAATGCTCCAGGGATATTCTGAATGACTATTGCACAGATGATTTTCTTCATTCATTAGATTAGCCCTGAAGCCTTAGTCATGAAAAGATCAAGAGTAGACCTCTTAAGAGTGAATCTATTGCTGAGAGTGAATCTCTCCCTTACCTTTCTTTCATTCCTACTGTTTTCTTGTTTCCCCTTATGTTATATTAAATCATTGTAAGCAATATATTATTTTTAGTCTTTTCTTCTGCATTTTTGTTACCAGGCTCTACACTCCTCCATTACATCCCCTTTTTCTTCTCAGGCTTAGGCTTGTGCTTTCTCATAGGTCTCAATTTATCCTTTCTTTTAATGAAGTTTCCCTTGGGATATTGTCAGAACATAACCAGAGCATGGGCACCAAAAATGGAATGTCTAAAATTGCCCTGACTCAGTCAGTGATATTGTGGGTCTCCTTTAGACCAGTGCCAATTCTTTTAGAGAATGAGGTTGCTTGGTGTTGCTTGAGTCAGGCACACGTGGGTTTAAAGCTATCCTCAGATTACATTCATAGCTGAAATTCTTCTTTTCTTCCCACCTTTTTGAAATCCTTCAAAATCTCACTCTAGTTTACCTGTATAGTTGTATTATATATTCCTCTCCCTCATACACTTTATCTCCAGCAAAAGCAGAATACTAATTGTTGTTGTCCCATAGATAGAATTCCATTTTCTGTATTTCTACAGTCAATTCCCTGTACCTTGGATATTGTCTTTGTTATATCTCTAGTTTCTTTTACAGTTCATCTCAAGAGACACCCCTTTCAAGAAGCTGGTCCTTTTTTCAGTAGTAGTCAACATTCATTTTTGCAAGACTTTATGTTCTAAATTTTTCTCCCTCATTCACTGATTTTCACACCAAGACACAAAGCAATCTGATATAGGTTATATATATATATATATATATATATATATATATATTCCATATTCAATCTCCATAGTTTTCTTTCTGGACGTGAATGACATTTTCTATCTCAAGTCTATTGGAATTGTGTTGGATTACTATATTGCTGAAAAGAGCCAAGTCCGTCACTGTTGATCATTACATAATCTTGTTGCTGTATATGATGTTCTCTTAGTTCTGCTTACTTCACTTTGCATCAGTTCATGTAAGTCTTTCCAGACTTTTCTGAAATCAGTCTGTTCATCATTTCTTATAGAAAAAATACTATTCCATTATATGAGCCATTCCCCAGTGGATGGGTATCCACTCAATTTCCAGTTCTTTGCCACCACCAGAAGAGATGCTGCAAACATTTTTGTAAATTGGGTCCTTTTCCCTTAAAGAGGCCTTTTTTTATACAACCTCTTCCCAGGGCTCACTCCCATCACTTGAAATTATTTTGCATTTACTTATAAATATCTCATTTATACTTCTCTTTGGATCTGTAGTACAGCCCCAATGGTATATAAACTGGCATGCAAATTTCTTAAAGAAACTTGATTCTTTGAATCCCCAGAGCATAGCTTAGTGCCTGAGACATAATAGGTGCTTAATAAATGCTCATCAGATTCTTAGAAAGAATTGGAGTTATCTTAGGGACTATTCTCCTGCACCATATCGAGTAATAAGTTATGTCACCTAATATAGAAAATTCAACAACAAGAAGAAGAGAAAAAGTAAAAGAACTTGTCTTATCTAATAAATTAGGTTCTTCTTGCAGAGTGAAGACCACCTCATTAAGATGTTCCTTCTGGAACACTGACAATGCTTCTGCTCCATTCCCTATTCCTATAGTCTGCATACTAGGGGAGGGAGGAGCATTTGAATCCCATAGAAGCAGAAATTTTAAGCAATTTATTTTATGGTAATTCCTTAAGACAGTCTTCCAGGGGCTCTTGTTCCCAAGCTGGGAATTTCTTCGTTCATTAGGAGCTTCCTCAATCCTGACTTTCCTCCTTTATTAGTATTATTATTATAAGAAATGATTATCCTAATAACTAGTATTTACATAGCACTCTAAGGTATACAAAGCACTTTACAAATATTGTCTCCCTTGATCCTCTAAAAGACTTGGGAGGTAGATGTTATTATTCCCACTTGACAGTTGTAGAAATTGAAAAAAAAAAAAAAAGCAGGTTAAGTGACATGTCCAAATTCATACAGCTAGCAATAAGTGTCTGAAGGTAGATCTGAAATCAGGTCTTTTTTTTTTAAAGTTTTTTTTAAACTATTACATATAAAGACAATTTAATATTTTTAATTTAATTTTTTATTTATTTATTTTTGCTGAGGCAATTGGGGTTAAGTAATTTGCCCAGGGTCACATAGTTAGGAAGCGTTAAATGTCTGAGACCAAATTTGAACTCAAGTCCTCCTTACTTCAGGGCTGGTGCTCTGTTCATTGCGGCACCTAGCTGCCCCTTAATTTTTTTTTCTTTTTGGTTGAGGCAATTGAGGTCAAGTGACTTGCCCAGGGTCACACAACTAAGAAGTATTAAGTGTCTGAGACCACATTTGAACTCAGGTCCCCCTTATTTCAGGGCTGGCGCTCTATCCACTATGCTACCTAGCTGCCCCCCCCCCCTTAATTTTTTTTTTTAAATGTGAGTTCCAAGTTTCCTTCTTTCCTGCTTCCTGTTTCCCTTCCCTAAAAAGGAAAGAATTTTAAATAGGTTATATATGTACAATTATGTAAAACATATTTTTGTATTAGTCATGATGGAAAATAAGAAAAAGATAAAATGGAAAAAATAAAAAAATCATGAGTATAAAGAAAGTGAAAATAATATGTTCCTAATCTACATTCAGACTCCAGTTCTTTCTCTGGATGCAGGCAGCATTTTCCATCACGAATTCTTTGGAATTGTCTTATTTCATTGTTATTGTTTAAAAGAGTTAAATTATTTATACTTGATCATCATATAATGTTACTGTTATTGTGAACAATGTTCTTCTGGTTCTGCTTACTTCAATCAGCATCTGTTCACATAAGTCATTCCCGGCTTTTGCTGAAATCAGCCTGCTCATCATTCCTTGTAGCACATTATATTTATATGCCACAAGTTGTTCATTCATTCAATAATTGATGGATATTCCCTCAATTTCTAACTCTTTGTCACCACAAAAAGAGCTGCTATAAATATTTTTGTACAGGTAGGAAATTAGATCTTCCTGATTTCAGGCCCAACACATTTCTTGACTGCGCCACCAGCAACCTCAGGGAAGTGTGATTGATAAAGATTGAGGAAGAGTAGGAGGGTTGTCATGAAATTGTAAGGTCCTGGCTGAGATATGATCCCCTACATTTATAGTAGAACCAATCAATACAATTTTGTGACCTCCTTCAGTATTATTCAGCAGCACTGAACGGGAGCAGAAAGAAGATAGATGTGGGAGTCATCTGGGGTTAGAGTTTGGAAAGTGTGAAATAAAAGAGCTGAGGGTAGAAGAAAGTATAAAATAGAATCATTAACCAATGAGTTAAGACCTTGAATGAAAGAAGAATGCACCTTGGCTGATGTGTAAATGAAATCCGCAAATAGAAAGGCAGAGGTTGGGGTAGAAAGGAAAACAGAAAGCCAAATACAATGAAGTTCATAATAGAGAGAGAGAGAAAGACCTAAGGACAGAGAAATTAGTCATCAGGGTATGGATTGGGTGAAACATCTAGGTAAACTGAGGACAGACAAGGATCATAAAATAATAGGCTAGCCCAAACTCATGCCAGTCCCCTGTAGTTGTAGTCCCAAATTGAAATTGTTAGACAATTATAACCTATATAAGAATGAACAAGAGAAGGATTTACTTAGTTCCAGCAGAGGAAGGATGTCATTTGATGGCCTTTCCCTGAGCAAGACTTGGAAAAGACTGGAAGAGGATTTGGGGAATTTGAAAGCAAGTGGAAAAATGCAGTTTATTCAGGTTCAAAAAGACTGTGGGAGATCTGACTGTGTGAAGGTAATTTATTGTCCTTGTCATGTCCCTTTTGGTTACTTATATAGATGGACTGATTTTGTTGCTGGTATTGTTGGAGGTTGGGACAGGATATCTAGATTGCTTATACCATAAATTAGTACTCTCTGAAGCTGCCAGAACTAACATCAGCACTACACCAATTGAGTCCAATGCCCTGATAGCATTGTTGTAGACGTGAGCTCAGATAACATTGTGCTATTGTATGTCATTGTCTTTTTGGGCATGAATGACCACCATAGCTTTGTTATTTTGGGAGGTTTGGACCCTTAGAATTGGTCTTCAGGCATGTTATTGTCTTCCTTTCCACTTAGCAGTGAATGTTTTCTAAATGAGCAACCTGGCCAGAAAAATGAAAGAACTCATCCATGAAACTGGCATCTAAAGCAAAAAATAATGGGATACCATTTGAGGCTACAGACAGCTAGTCCTAGGTCTTTAATAAATAGGTAAGAACACAGTTGGAAAATGGATTTCTTTTAGTTTGTCTTTTGAGGCATGTTCCTCCTGTAGTTTTCAGTCACAGTGATTAGAGGGGTCTTTTCAGTATCAGAGTAGCTGATTTTACCTCCTGGTAACAGTATTCAGAGTTGAGACTCTGGTCCTTAAAGTTCAAAATTGTACAAATATAGGATAGTCTTCCTAGGTATTAAAAAAAACAAAACATTTTATCCTCTTGCAAAATATACATTTCCTATAATTTTTTTCTCATTTTCAAGATTTCTATCATGTAGGAATTAAATATCCTGTTCAGAAGTGAAACTTGGCAACTTTTGAGACTGCATTTGTGAAAAGATTTTTCAGCAGTTTAGGATTCAGGGAGAACTTTTTGGATAGTCATATTTTAAGTTCATGAAAGTCATTGGAGGCAGGTAGCAGCTAAGCAAGTTTTAGAGAAGTTCAATGATGAATAAGAAACCATTTGATGTAAAAAAAGTAGGCTATAAAGAAATACTAACATGACTTTTTCTAACAAAAACTAAACAAGTAAGAAGTATAAATGTATATGTAGGATATACAAGAGATTTATCAATATAGTTCTTGATAAGGATTTTATATGATTTCAGAGACTTCAGTTTACATGTCTCTAAACCAAACCAAACCAAAACAAAACCATCAGTTTGTTTTCTTAATGCTTTGGGCTTAGATTAATTTGATAGAAAAAAAAAGAAAGGTACCATTAACAAAACAAAACAAATAAGCACAAAGATTAGTTTTCTTGTTATAGATAGTAATTGGGAGGGACACATTCACTATTAAAGAAAATATGAGGGAAAAATAAAGTATTTTTTAACCAAAATAAAAATTTATCTGTATAAACATATAGATCTGTGTGTACATATAAAAAGTTCACCTTTGGGACAGTAAAATTTTTGGGGGGACAACATACATATATGTTAGTGAAATATCTACCATTTATTACACACACACACACACACACACACACACACACACACACACACACCCAAGCTGAATTACTCTCTACACTTGTTTGATTCTGCCTTGAAACTATTCCTTTTTAAAAGAGTAGTTTAAGATTGTTTGAAATATATACAAAGTTTAATAGATTTCAGTAATATTTGCAAACATTTAAGCAGCATTTGTAAAGTTTCTGTTGAATCACATAATAGTGACTGATATTTTAAAGCTATGTTGAAATTTGATATTGATCATAGTTCAAAATATTTTAACTATGTCTCAATTAGTGTAAATAAAGGATCCCTTGAAGTGGTCCTATTATTCAAATTTGCATTTTTATTAGGCCAGAAACAATTACAATATTTTACATAATTGTAATTTCAAATAGTACGAATTAACATACATGTTATAATTACAGCTGGGTCCTAATTAGTGTGAATCCCCTGAAGTAATAGCATTAATTTGAATTTTCACTGTGTATTCCATTGGACTGGAACCAAAGACCATCTTTATATAATTATTATTTAGTATAGTGCAAATTCAAATAAGTGCCACTACTTCAGAGAAGTCCTTATTCATACTAATCTGTACTTAGCTGTAATAGAAAAGATTTATTATTTTTTTTAATATAGGAACTGATTTCCCCCACTCTAGACCCCATGTATATCCTTTTCTTCAGTTTTATCTAATAGACTATAAAAGATAGTCTTTAATTTTATGGTTTAAAGAAAAAATGGCCCAAACCATTTCAGGATCTTAAGGGGAAGTCTCATAAAATTTTCTAACAAATGAAAGGGTAACATTCAATTATAAAGTGACCAAATTCTGTACAATAGCTGTAATTAGAAACAATTTGAAATGTTTCCTATAATTTACATTAATTTAGTGAATTACTAAATTCAAAGTCAACTATGAAGCAATTTTATGGAAACAAAGTTGCTTCTTGGAATGTCAATGGAAGATGAGTTTACTTTTAAATTTGTATTTTTTTTCTATCTGTTTTTTTAATTTTAATTTTGATTATTGTTGAATGACTTGAAAGCTGAATAGACTCCATTTTTGGCACAGTGAAAAATCTATTAATTTATGATACTGCTATCCACTTTGGTGGGTGTTTAACGAACAGGGCCAGAGGAAGATTAACTTGAGACATAAATAAGTTTATTTTCTGAATCTTTGTATACTTTTTGTCACCTCTTTTTTTTTTGGTCAATTTTGTTGCTCTCATTGTTCTGTCAGATATTGAAATTCAGCATTTTTTATTATATTTTTAAAATTTTATTTAATTTTATTTAATATTTTTGTTATATATTTTATTTTTATTGAATGAATTAATATAGAATTATAGAAATATATATAATTCTATAACATAGAATTATATCAACTAATATAAGAGTTCTGAACAACAGTTCAGATCTGAGCTTATCTTAGACATTTCATGCTAATATCTTAAGTTCACAGAAATTCTATCCATAGTCCGTATTTCCTCACTTTTCTAAATTTTGAAAGGATATCAGTGGAAAGATCTAGGTGTCTACCTGCCATTCCTACCTCTTGCACATGGCCAACTCATTTATTCTTCCTATCATTAAATTCCTTGATAACATACTTTATTTCTATGTTTCAGAGTTCCTTATTATTTAAATGACATAACATAGTGAATTAAAAAAAACATTTATTAATCACTTTCTGTGTGACATTAGACACTATGAAACATTCTCTGTTCTCAAGACCACTTAATTTGTTTTTATTCTGAATTAATGAACATAAAGAAAAAAGGAATATTTCCATAAATCCAAGTAGAATAGAAAAAAAAATTCCTGTGAAACTATTAATCTCTATTATGTACAGTTTGCTTGGGTAAGCTTACATTCTAATTAGGGGAGACATTATATGTAGGAAGGTTCTATGCTGGAACAGATGGAAAGACCCAGGGGTCTTCAGAGTATAGTATCAGGACAGATGAAAAGGCCCAGGGTTCTGCATGGCTCAGTGGATGGGGAGATGAGGAGACTTAGTGGGGCCTCCATCTTACTGGAGAGATTTTAGTTGGTAATCCCCTCTTCATCAAAGGAGTGTGAATCCATACTATAGCTAAAGTCCTGGAGTCATGTTAGAGGTAGACCTGACTCTGATCAGTGCCCTAGTAGTTTAGATTTGGTATGGGAATGAAATGAAAGTGTCATCCCACAGTTAACAAATGAGGTTTAGTTAGTCATGAAGTAGAAAGGATATTCAATAAAGATATTTATTTGCTAGTCCTCATTTGGCAATGCATATGGTAATCAGAGCAGGATTTGGTGATTTGTATGGTCTTGGGAAATCTGCCATCTCTGGAGGGCTGAGACTATACATTTGTAGAGATGGAATTTGCAAAACTGGAACTTGGTTGAAAGATCAGCACTAGGAGAGAGGCCTTTAACTGTTTCTACTCCCTTTCTTTTGTCATGGATGCTGTTGGCAATTTGGTGATATTATTGGACATTTATAAGTAATGAAAATGTTAAATTTTAGTGAAAATAGATATAATTTTTATATCTATCAAAAGATTTCAGGGTAAGAACTCTTAGGTTATAGTTCCCAAACTTTTGGGATTCAGGATCTTTTATTCTTTTAAAAGTTATTGAGGATCTCCAAAGAACTTTTACTTATATGCTTTGTATTGATTAGTATTCACCATATTAGAAATTAAAATATCTTATTATTAAAAGTTGAACCAAACTTTGGGAATAACCTTCTGCAGAGACCCAACTTTTTCACATATTACATATCCAATTGATGCATATTTGTTGTCTTGTTGCATTTTAATATCCTTAGATACTTCTATTATTTCAACACTAGCAAGGGACCAAAGAAAAAAAAATCTGAAGCTACATCTGAAGTTGGGAGGCCATTACTCTTTTGATGTTCACTGTCTCATTACTGGCCATTACTGTCATATACATGATTCTATACAGGTTGCATGGAAAATCAGTGCCCAGTCTGTTGTCTTCACTATCCTCTTGTTATTTTGAATACACTGGAATTGATTCCAATAAATTCTGTGTTTCTCAGATGGGAGCAACAGTGTCCACCTTCTTGTTGATGCCAATTGATTATTTAGAAATATCTCATCTTTTCTCTGATGGAACTCAGAGTCTTTGTCATTGAATCCATAAAGGTGTAGTGCTTTCATGAGCTATAAAGATAATTTACTCTAGTTGTCTCCAAAAGAATGATTGGATTATGATGATAACTTGAATTACACTCCCCAGGATAGCAGTGCATCTGACATACTCAAGCTTCACTATCAACTTTATTATAGGGTCGGTCATTAAATCATAGAATTTGAGAATTAGAAGGAATCTTAGCAGAAACTAGTCCAAGCCAAACAAAAATATACCTACCATGGTATTCCTGATAATTTTCTCTGAGCCCAAATGAAGTGGACTCATAAGTACATGATGATGCGGTTTTAATTACCTTTTTTTTTTGACATTTGAAATAGCCATTTTTCCTATCTCCATTTTCCAGGGCAGATTCAGCAGCCTTCAACTTCAACAGCATCAAAGTTGCCTTTTCTTGGCAAGTGAATCTAACATTTAGATGACTATATTATCCAAAATTTTAACAATAGATAGTTCTTGTGGACTTCTGCTTTTGAACCCATGTTCAGCATATCAGCCTTGTTTGACTGCTGTAGGCTGTATGTGAAGAGCTGTTTCCAAATTAGTTGAGGTTAGAGCTTCCCAGTGGGAAATCTTGGGAATTGTATCTTATATATCATATTCATCAATGAAGTAAAACATAATAAAATCATTTGTGACTAGAGAGAAGTTACTTGTATTCCTGGATAGAGTTCATTCTTTTAATCACTCACTGCAATTTGACCATATCTTCAGTTGTTATAGCTCTTCTGTGAATCAGTCTCTGTAACCTGGCAGCTACCAGAGTCACTAATCATTTGTCTTTTTTCCTTTATATTGAACTCTAAAATGAATAATTATAGCAAATACTTTCCATGGACTCTCACTATTATTAAATTGACTCTTTAAACTGTTAATTGTCATGAAATGTCAGATGTTATGATCTTAAGTTTAACACACATCTCAAAACTACTCACCTAAAACTTTCCATCAACATATTTCTCTTTCCTCAGCAAACTAATCCTATAGTGTTTCTTACACAAATGAGTTAAGTTTCTCATAATTGTTCTGCAGGACAATTTGCTTTTCTTTATGAGAAGATTCCTATAGTGGACTTCTCATGGAATATCCCTATCCTTGGACTTACCCCTGATGATGTTTCTCTGTCTGACCTGAAAGCTGGCCTTCACTTCATCCAAGGGTGTGCCTTCAATTACTGACATAGGGAATATGGTCTCTCCTTTGCCCACAAGTAAGATGTCTATTTCTGACATAGAAAAACTAGCCTTAGACTCATTCACCTAGAAGTTTCTATTTCTGACTAGTTTGCATCATAATTTCTTTGCTGAGGTTCTTTTGCTTATTAAAGTGGCAGATTTCCTTAAGAACACCTTTTCTTCATCCTCAGATGGGGAGAAGTGGGTGTGAGGGTGGAATGAAATCTGTTGATTTACATTCATAAGGGAATAGTCATAAGTAAAACAAACTTCAATTTCAGAGATACAGTCATTCAGGGTAGATTAAGAGCAGAGAAAGAAAGGCAAGGACAAATAATTAGGGTCTGCATGAGGGAAAGGAAAGATGGATAACAAAGTAGAAAGAGTTTACTTCAATTATGTTTCACTAGTGATGGCCATCTTCCATTTTCTCTACCTTCTTTTTTGCTATGAGAGTAACAAAGTGAAAGGGGATATGAAGGAGGGGAATACATAATTAAGAATCATAGTTGTGAATATGAATTTTTAAAAATCGCCCATGAAATAGAAGGCATGCACAATACTCAAAGTTAAAATAAGAGTCCTGACCAGCTGGAAGAGGGTAGTAATTCTGCTTTCAGAGAGAGAGCTTTAAATCACTAATAATAAGAGAAATGCAAATTAAAATAACTCTGAAGTTCTACTCATCAACTTGTTAAAGATGCAAAACTCCACTCCATCCCCCCAAAAAGAAAAATGACAATAGTGGTAGAGCCATTGAAGAAGAGACACATTTCTCTCTTGGTGAAGCTATAAACTAGTTCATCCATTCTGGAAAGCAATTTTGAATCATATCTCAAAAATCCCTTAATTGTGGTTTTAATTCAAAGATAACATTTCTAGTTTCATATTTAAAAGAGAAAAGAGAGGACAAGGACCCATTTATGCAAAAGTAGCATTTTAAAATATAGAATGGAATGAGAAAATTCTGAAAAAATAATTTATTCAGATTACACATTATACGTGATTATTCCACAAATACAATATACAAGACACAATACAAAGAAAAAACCCTCTGAAAGATTCAAGAGCTCAGGATTTCAGATGACTAATGAATGATGAAGCAAGAAACTCTTGACAGAAACATGATGAAACACATATTTTATGACTGGATCAGCATGTGGATTTATCTTACTTGACTTTGTTATAATAGATCATTCTTAAAAGATAAAAATTGTGTGGAGGAAGCAGGCTTAAGGATAATAATGCCCCTCCATAAAATAAAAAGAAGACAGCAAAGGAATTCATTAAAATATTTTTTATTCACAAATGACAACAGAAGAAAGTTCAAAGGGATATATAAATAAGCAAAACAACTTGGAAGTTGTGTTGAATTTATTATATGCTTACCAAAAATAAGCTGTACATACTGAATTTGTGGCTTCAAGTATTGTTCTTCTTTTTTGTTCTTTATATGTAGAAAGTTTACATTTTTAACATTTGTCTAATTCAAATGAACAAAATATTAAAAATATTAAATAAAAATACTGTGAGTTTAACCAGACAATAGTATACAATTAATAGCAATTCAAGATCCCATTCATATACTAGCAACTGGTATGCAACTACTTAAAAGAAATCAATTCAATATGAATGACATAGGCACATGTCCTCAATTAGGCTTACTATATTATTTGACAATATTGAATAGTGTACTGTTATATTTGTCATATGAATGCAATAAATTGATTTTGATAGAGGAAGTGCTCATGGGGATGAAAATAAATTAAAAAATGAAAAACAAATTTAATAATATTTTGAAGATGTTACCTTGTGAAACTTCATTGAGCATGAAATAAAAAGGTAGTTCCAAAGTATATATATATATATATATATATATATATTTGAAAGTTATAAAATTAAAAATAAAAATTTAAGGAAAAAACAGGAAAATATAAATTAAATTAGAATTCAATCTTGAAATCATCAGAAGAAAAATTACATTCCCCACTCATCCATACCTACCCCACTCCCAGTAAGTATTACTGAAACAATCCTGGAAAAACAAAAAAACCAAATCTTTTAAATATCTGTATTTTTATGTATATATATTCACAAAGGTTCCCATTTATAACCACTAGGTGGCATTGATCAGCAAAGCAAACTGTCAATCAAACCCTAGCTTGAGGGGTCTGTTTGTATATGTTATGGGGTGAGGGGGGCTGGAGAAGGACTCATTCCCTCTGTTTACTTCTCAGAAGCATGGTTTTCTATGTAACTTATTCATTCTTTTTTCTGGGGACTTTGGCTTTTGCTTCAAGCCTAATATACCACTGTTTTCCACAGAAAAAAAGGAAATGGTGCCTTCTTCTATTCCCTAACTCATGACCATGGTTTTTTTATTATTATTATTATTGATACTTTTTATTTGCAAAACATATGTATGGGTAATTCCTAAACATTAACCCTTACAAAGCTTTCTGTTACAAATTTTTCCCCCCTACTCCCCACCCCTCCCCTAGATGGCAAGATATCCACTACATGATAATTATGTTAGAATACTTAAATCAAATATATGTATAGTTATTGCCACACATCATTTTTTTTGTTCAGGAGAAATCGTATCTATAAGAGAGAATAATCCGATAAAGGAAATACAATGCAAGCAAACATCAATAGAGAACATGAAAATGTTATGTTGTGGTCCACATTTCACATCCCTCTCTCTGGGTGTATATGGCCTTCTTCACTGAACAATTGTAATTGGTTTGAAGCGTTTCATTGTTGAAGAGAGTCATGTCCATTAGAACTGATCCTCATATAGTACTGTTGTTTCTGTGTACAACGATCTCCTGGTTCTGCTCATCTCACTCAGCATCAGTTCATGCAAGTCTCTCTAGGCCTCTCTCATGACCATGGTTTTTACTAGCTTATGTTTACCAGGAAGCTCTTTACCTAAGGATAATTTTCTTTTTCTCCGTTTCTCTTTCTCCTCCTATAGAGAGAGAGAAGAAAAGAGGGCCAAGGATTGGAAGACACCAAGATGAGTAGTCAGATAGGCAGGAGGAGAACCAGGATGAAGTAGAGTCACTGAAACCTAAAGAAAAGAGAATATCAAAAAATATCTGGTGACTGACTCTGTTAAATGGCCAGAGAAGTCAAAAAGAATGTGGACTCAGAAAAAGTTGTAAAATTTTGCAACTAAGGGTTCACTGGTAACTCAGAAAAGATTAGTTTTGGTTGAATAATGAAGTCAAAATCTAGACTATATAGAGTTAAGAGAGTGAGAGAAAAGGAAGTGGAAGCATCTGTTGTTAATGGCCTTCTCAAGGGAGCAGGGAGGAGAGAAATGGGACAGTTAACTAGTAGGGATAGATGGAGCAAGTGAAGGTTTTTTCAATTTAAGGAAGACAAAAAATGTTTGTAGACAGTAGGGAAGTGGCCACTAGACAGGGAAGGATTGAAGATAAAATAAGAGAATAGAGAATGACAAAGGGCACAAATTATTAAAGGAATAGGATGGAAGAGGATCATTTGTGCATATTTTCCTTGGCAAGGAAAAGAGCTACCTCATTATATGAGAGAGGAATGAGGGATGAGATAGTAGCAAAAGAAACCTGAGATATTAAGAAGAGGAGGGGGAAAAGATGGGGCTAATGACAAATGACCACTATTTGTTCAATAAAATAAGGCAAAATTTTAAGCTGAGAGGGTGGGGGAAGAGGCAGCTGTAAGAAGTTTGAGGAAAGATGGAAAGGTTTGGAAGCGCCACTGTAGTGAGTGTAGGTAGTCAGTCAGAGAATTGTGGAAGGATTATTTAGCATAAATTAGGACCCAATTAAAATCCTGTAATATAAATTTATAATGTATCCATTCAGCATGCTTCCATGATTTTCTCAAGCTTTGTTCAGCAGCACATGTGTAGGAGATGAAGGAAGAAGAAGTTACCCATCTGATAACCGAAACTTAGCAGGTCTACATCAACAATTGATTAAATGGGCAAGGGATTCCAAAGAACAGAACAGTGTAGAATGGAACTGGTTCACTAAGTGGCCAAGATAGGGAAGGGAGAATAGAGTTTTCAGTGATGATCTGGGGAAGAATTGGAGAACTGAGTTTCTGAAGGTCACCATGAGGATGAAGGGCATCCTTGGGGCTGCAAAGCAGAGGAAGGGGTGGAATGGCAGTAGATTGTGATCAGATAAGAGAATTTCAAAATTCATGAATGTGGAATTGGTGCAATTGTGGAAGATCGTGAAATCAAGTTCATGACCATCTCTAAGTGTAGCTGAAAGAGTAGAGGAATAGTTCATGAAAAACAAATAAGTTGAGGAACTTAGAGGACAATGCCTCTGAGTATCATTGAAAATGTTGAAGTATTTAGCAGGAGAGGAAGAATTGTGGAAAGAAAGGGAGAGTCCTCGAGGTCACTAAGGTAATGGCTACCAGAATTTTAATTTGTTGGTAGGCATAGACTAAGTAAACCTCATGGAGAAGAAGTTATTGAGTGATGTCTATAAAGAGAAAGACCTGAAAGTGGCAAGGGGAAGAGGGATTACTCCAACTTTCCCACTTCAACCAGTGATTGGATGGAGTTTGTGGAAGAGAGATAGGGAGAATGAATGAAAATACAATCAGTACTTGAAAGGCCAGGGAAAGGGAGGATATGTTATCCAGAGGGAGAAAGATTTCAGTGAGAGCCCAAAGAAGGAAGGAACGAGAAAGGGAAAAGATTTAAGATGAAAGCAAGTTTGTTACTCATAGAATAGGAATCTCAGAGAGCACAGTGGAAGTGTTAGGTAGATTTAGAGTGAGACATTGGAAAGAGTTGACTCGAAGGGGTTTGGAATAAGAAACCAGGCAGTTTGGAGATGGAAAATAGAGTCTGATTAGTGATAGCCATGTGTTCAAAATCAATTGGATGGGGAATATGAAGCCAATGGGAGTTTGTTAATCTTTGAAGAATGAATTAGGATAGAAATCTCTCAGGGCATTAGATCACTTTGAGGAGGAGATCAGTGGGGAGAATCAATAGAATGGCTTTTCTCTTTTTCCATTGTAGGAAGGTAGGCCAGGTGAGGAAACCAGAATGTGAATGATAGAAATTAAAACTAATAGAAAAAGAAATGAATAACAAATTGAATGTAATGTTTAAAATTAGACAAATAAGGTAAAATAATTACAAAAGAAGAAAATTTGAAAATTATAAATAGATCCTTGAAAAATCATATGGCCATAGTAATGACAACAAATAAACCACTAAAAAATAATTCTTTGAAAAAACAAAAAAAATGGAAAAACTAACTTGATTTAAAAGATCATATTATTAAAATAATGAACAAGGAGAAATTACAGCAGAAGATAATAATTCTTAGAACCTACTGTGTGCATTACCCCCAAACCCAAGAATTTAAAAGAAATGGAAGAATGCCCACAAAACCACAAAATAAACAGAACATATAGTAGAATCCTTAATCCAATTTAGAAAAAAAGAATTCAAGCTTATCTACAAATTACCAAAGATCAAACCTTCTAATTTTGATGGATTTTCAGATAAATGGTATAAAACATTTAAAAAATGATATCTACAGTACACAAATGATTCCCACAAATCTAAAGAAAACATCCTCTGCCAAACGTTTTTAAGACAAATAAGACTAATACACAAAGAAAGACAAAATGCAAAGAAAGAGAACCATAGACCAATAACATTAATGAAAATTGATTTAAAATTATAAACGAAATATTGATATAAACAGTGTCAAATATTGATATAAGCAGTGTCAAAAAAGGATTCATTCTTATAAAACTGGATTTATACTAGGTGTGGATTAAGAACAATAAAATTAATTGTATTAAAAACAAAAATATCCTAAACTACATGATTTTATCAATAGATGGCAAAAAGCCTTTGAAAAACTATGATACTTTTTTCTATGCAAATCCCTACAAAACAAAAACATTGAAGAACCTTTACAAAAATCTGGAAAGAACTAAGTCTCACAAGCTAAACTCAAACATTATAGGATGGGGAAAGCTTTCCCAATAAATAAAGGAGTAAAGTTTGGATGTGCCCCTTTCTCAACTGCTATTTGACATTGTTTTACAAATACCAGCATTATTAACAAGAGAAGAGAAATAAATTAAAGTCATAAATATATGTAAAGAGAATACTTTCCCTATTTTCTTATGCTTAAATATAAAACCCCTATAAGAGATATGAATAATCAAAGAAACTGAGATCATTGCTAGCTTCAGTACAGTAGGAGGCTGGTTGAATTGGAAGAATCACCATTAGGATCATAATCCGTAACTGCCTAATTCCCATTGGTGGAGCGTGGATTGTGGGAGTCATAAAATATTTGTTCTCATTGTGGTTCTTTTGATTGGGCTTGGAATTATCAGTTACCTTTCAAATGAGATGGTTGACCATCAGGCCTCATTATCTGAATTTTTGCCTGGTCTGCTAGTCTCCTAGTCATCTGACATGGTGGTGCACCCTTATTACTAACAAAGCTGTCTTCTTTCCTCCTGCTTTCCATTCACTCTATAGTCAAGCTTCTTCAGCATATTTTGGGTCCCCAAATTAGAATACGAGAAAGGATTGCCTCCTTTTGTTCTCTTTGTCCTTAAGACACTGTTTGGTACAATATAAGCACTTAAAACATACGTTTTACTTTATTTATTCAAAACAAACCCACAGAAATGCTATTGCATTTCCATATAAAATGGTGCCCCATATTCCTCAGCCTCAGTTGATTTAACTATAAGACACCTGATACATTTATCAGATGAGGGGATGTCTCTGATTTAATTAGAGAATCAGTCAATCCAAAGTGTAATTAGGTATGAAAAAGGCTCTTTAAAAATTGGGAGAAGTGAAATACTTGGGTCATTGAATAAAGGCAGATGTCATCGAGAAACATTTATTAAATGCCTATTATGTGCCAGGCACTGTGTTAAATCCTGGGGATACAAATATGTCAGAATTGGAAGAGTAAGTTAAGCAAGGATGATACAATAGCAGTAACAAAAGCCAGGAGGAAACAATAGAAAGGGAACTCTCATTCAAGACGTCTACCATGTGCCTAAACAATTGAAAGCGAAAATTTGTATAGATAACAACTACAAGACATTCTTTAAAGTAAATTAATAACTTGAAGGCTACTTAGTGCTTATGGTAAGGTTATACCAATATAATTGTTTAAATGATGATACTATCTAAATTAGATTTAGTGATATAGAAATCAAACTACCAAGGGGAAGGCTTTATGGAGCCAGATAAAATATTTACCAAATTCTCTTGGAAGAACAAAACCTGGAATGTCAAGAGAAAAAATGACAATGTGTCAAAAAGATACTCCAGATTTTATACAAGGAAGTTGTTTTTGTTGTTCAGTCATGAACTACTCTTTCTGATCCTACAGATCATACTGTCCAGGGTTGGTTTTTTTTTTTGTTTTGTTTTGTTTTGTTTTGTTTTTTGTTTTTTTTTGGCAAAGATACTTTAGTAATTTGACATTTGTTTTTTCCACTGTGTTAAGACAAACAGGTTTAGTGACTTGCCCAGGGTCACCCAGCTAGTAACTAGTAGTCTAAAGCTAGATTTGAACTCAGGTTTTACTTATTCAAGTCCCAATACTCTATTCACTGAGCCATCTAGCTACCTACAAAATAGATTTGTTATTAGAGGACCTGGATCCAAATCTTATCATCTCATTAAAATTCTCTCTTACCAAGTAATAATAGAAGAATAGGTTAATATAATATATTAGATAAGGATGAATCAATAATTTAGAAATCCCATGTTTGATGAACCTGAGAATATGAATTACTTGGGGAAAAGTAACCTATTTCAAAGCTTCTTAAATTATTGGTTGTGATCCTATGTGCAGTCATATAACTAAATGTGAGGGTCATGAAATTATGATTTATTATTGATAAATGCCTGACTTGCAAATCTATTTTGTATACCTGTGTAGCCAAGATCATGTAAAAATTTCTGAGGTGAAAAGAGATATTAAATGGAAAAAGTTTAAAAAGCCCTGATTTATTTGACAAGAATTTCTAGGAAAACTTGAATTCTTTGACAAAAATTAGATTTAGACCAATTACAACAGACACCATATTGAGCTCAAAATGGATATTCATGCTGTTGTCATAGAGCTTCCCACTGAAAAAATTAGAAAAAAATTTGATCATTTACTTTTCACAGAAAGAAGAAATATTAGAAGAAATATCAACCAAAGAAAGGATAGAGGTTATCAAAAATTATAAGATAGATATTTTCACTTATAAGAAAATTTCCTTTTCTTTTAAAAAGAAAGTTACTTCATTCAATAGGGAAGTTATTTTGGAAACAATAATAAAAGCTAATTTCAAAAAATTATCTTACTGTGGAAGGAAGGTAAGAACATCTATTTCAGTCTCACTCATTTAAGTAAGAAAACTAAAATAGTTTGTTCACTTGACAGCAGAAAGAAATACATTCTACTCATGTCACAGCTGGCAAATTTTCCTTGGGCATAATGTTGCCACTGTCTAGCCAAAAGATTCTTCACTCTTCATTAAAACAACAGCAACACACAATCTCTATCTCTCTCTGTCTCTGTCTCTCATACACACATATACACACACACATACACATACACACAATCTGGCATGGTTAAGTCATAGAGACTTACTCACTTCATCACTAGGGAAGAGTTCAATTTCCTTCTGCCTTTTTGAGATTTTTACTTGAGAGTTAGGTAAATAGCATCTGTCTTTGCCATTTTCACTCTGGATAAAGTCATTTTCTCCTTTTAACTTCTTTTCCTTAAAAATCATTAGAGAAAACCCTGGATAGGGAAAATATTAAAGGGTCATATAGGAAAGGATTACCTCTCTGGCAAACCAAGGACCAATTTAGTGGAAAGAGCACTGAAATTGGGGTCAAAGTAAAACTTGCCTTTGAATTCTGGCAATGCTACTTGGTGACCTTAGGAAGCTCATTTAACTCCTATTTCCCCCCTTTCTTAACATATAAAATAAGAAATTTGCATTAGATGTCTTCAAAAATCTCTTCCAGGTTCAAGTCTATACTGTGGCCTCAGAGCCAAAGCTCTGAGCTCTGAGTTTTAAGTCTGCTTAAAACCAATTAAGTAATCAAAATGGGAAATATACTATTGAGTTGCTCAGCTTGAAAAATGAGAGAATCTATATCAAATTTCCTTCTAGTGAAATGTGGCTTGGAAGGTATCTTTTTTTTTTAACTGTACTTGCATAATATCTTTGCACTTCTTTGCATGCTTTTAAAAATTTTATTTTGGGGCATTTTTCTCCTGCCTCCTTCATTCACCAGAAGTACTGTGTTAAAGTAATTTTGGTAATTACTTGGAAACGAGGACTAGGAAACCTTTATCTCTTTGCTTCTTTTCAGGGTTTTCATTTTCTCTCATGAACCCAAGTGCTTGAGTGGGTGGTGTGGTTGTCATGGCACTGTCCTTGAACATCTTTGTCCCAGGTGACAAACATGTAGGAGTCACAGATGATTTGGGAGTTGTTCCTGGTTGCCAGGGAATGAAACCGTGAGTCAGAAGCTGGAAGAATGGGAAGACTATTGCTTATTTTTAAAATCCTAGGAAAGTCTAAAGGAACAGTGATATTTCTTAATGCCACAGTCACATCAGCAGGGGCCAAAGCTCTTTCTCTCTTTTGGAATTTCTCATGACCTGTGCACCCTGATCAAAGAGATATTCTTGCCTGCTTTGATTCATTGAACTTCAAAATTCAATAAGAAAAAGTAACTTTAGTGGAGTTGATTACCCCCCTCCTCGCTAATATGAAGGCATAGAAGATAATATTAAATCAATCAAATCTACCCAAAGAACTTTTGTTGTTTTAAGTTCTGCCTTTATGGATAAATATAAATGTTTCACATCTGTCAGGATGAATTTATTCATGAAGTTCACCAATCTAATATACGCCAATCTAAAAGTTCTGTTTTTAAGGACTGCTATTGTAACATTTATATGCAAATATTCATTGATATTGTTTACAGAAGACCTGAATTTGAGTTGGAAGGGATCTTAGCACCACTTAATCCAACCTATTACAATATATTTGCCAATTGGTCATCTAGCCATTGCTTGAAGACTTCAGATGGTGATAACCTACCTCTTCTAGAAGGAGTCATTTTCACTTTGTCATCATTTTAATGATGATTTTTACAACTTCTCTCATCATTCCTTGTCTGCCTCCTGGGGTCAAATAGAACAAGTTCAATCCCACCTTCATATTCTCCTCTCTATCTTCCTTCAAATATTTGAAGACATCTTCCGGGCCCGCCATGGATCTCCCCTTCTCCAGCCCCAGTTATTTCAGTCAATCCTCATATAACATGGATTCAGGGCCCTTTCTTAGAGTGGTTGCCATTCTCTGAACACCCAACAGCTTGTCATCATCCTTAGACTGTGGTGCCCAAAACTGAACCCAATGATCTAGAGGAAGTCTGGCAAGAGTAGGATGCAATAGAACTAATTACCTCCTTATTTCTGAGAATCATGTCCATCTTAGTATGGGCTGAGATCTCATTAGTATTTTGGGCTGCAACATCACACCATTGATTTAATATTGACCTTGCAGTCCACCAAAAGCCCTGATCTTTTTCAGAACAAATGCTTCCCTTAGCTTGTGTTCAGTCATCCAATCAACAAGCATTTATTAAACACCTACTGTATTCCAGGCATAGTGCCAAACACTGGAGATGCAAAGAAAGGTTTTGTAAATAGTGGGATTTTAGCTGGGACTTACAGGAATCCAAGAAGGCTAGGAAATAGAAATGATGAGAGAATTGCAATGATGAGGGATAGCCAGGTGAAAATATCCAGAGTTGGGAGATAGAAGATCTTATATCAAGGCAAGGAAATCAATGCTGTTGGATCACAGAGCATTTAGTAGGTATAAGACTTGAAAGGTTGGAGGGGGGCAAGTTAGAAAATACTTTGCAAAAAGCTGTTAAGGATTTTGTATGCCAAATATAAAATATTCAATAATGGAAGTGATAGTAACTACTGGAATTTATTGAGTAAGGAGGTGATGTACTTTAGGAAGATCAGTTTGACAAATGAGTGGAATAGGGAGAAACTTGAGATAAATACAAAGTTATTATGATAATTGGAGCTTGTGCTGATGAAGGCCTACCTTGCAGGCAGGAAGAGGAGAAGTATATACAAGACATATTGTAAAGGAAGAATCTATGGGATTTGCCACCAGTTTGGATATCTGATACTAGGGGAGGGGGAGAGAGAGAGAGACAGAGAGAGGCAGAGAGAGACAGAGACAGAGACACAAAGACAGAGGGGGGGGGGAAGAGCCAGAGAGCCAGAGACAGAGAGACAGAGAGACAGATTAAGGAATCAATGGTGATACCAAAGCATATTAGATTCACAATCAGCCTCTCACATGTCCTGGGGGAGTTCTGTGGTCTAGGAGAGGGAACAAAGACATCCTAATCTGTAGTCTGTCATTGACCTTTAAGATAAAAGACAAGGCAGACTTTGTCTTTTGGTTGACCTTGCCTTTAAATCTAGGTAAAGGAACACAAAAAATGGAGTTTCCAAAGAACTGCAATTTATCTTTTAATGTTCTGAAATGATATTATTTATATTAAAAAAAAGAGTGAGCTCCTCTCTCTGTAGTTTCCCCCTTAAAACTCTTTTAGTCTCATTCACTGGTATCCATCTTTTGACAGATAATTCTGTATAAAATCACCACTTGGGATCCTTGGGACAAGAATTAATGTAAAGATCCAGACTGTATTACTAACCTTGGGATGGTAGATAGTTCTAGTTACATAGTTGAGGACTTGTGAAACAAGGGAGGAAAAGCTAAAAAGCAATGGATAATGAAATTAACTTGGGGGAACCTAGGTTGTATTGCCTAGATTGGAGATCCTGCGAAGAAGGTCCAGTTCAAATTTTTGCCTACCACATGGTAAATGATAATAGGGTTGATCCAAAGACCTACTGGGGCCCCCAGACTCTTTCAAGGGATCTGTGAGGTGAAAACTATTTTCATAATAACATTAAATGTTATTTACACATGAAAATATTCCTTCCTTTTCCAACCACATATTTCTGTGAGGACGAATTTTCTTCACTTACTTGTACCAAACCAGTATATCACAACAGAGTGGATGTAGATATTAAAGAGACTTACAAAAATATTTTTTTCAAAAATCTCATGTTTCTCAGTTTTTTGTTTGAAAAATATTTCTCATAAAAATACATAATTCATGTTAACATGTAATGTATTTATTATTTTTAATTAAATATACATTCAGAACATTTTTATTTTTATTTCTTACACGTAAAAAGCCTTTTGGGAGAAGGTTCTCATTAATTTTAAAGAGTGTAGAAGTATTCATTCATCCAAAAGGTTGAGAACCATTGGTATAGGAACAGAGGATCTAGATGGTGTGGAGTCAGATTGATGTACACATCCTGGGATTCTTTTTCCTTGATCCTGATAGGATACAGTGATACAGGATAAATAGAGATAGTCTATTCCAAAGGGGGTGGAATATATAGTCATTGTACAGGATAAAAGCCTAAAAGGCATCCCAGTGAAGAGGTTCTTTTGCATTAATGATACACATCAGGTATTTTGGTGGGAGACAACAATATTTGTGGTTACTAAGACCTGGAATAAATTCTTTCAATGGGATTGAAGAGCATTTTGATCATTGATATAGCTCATTCTTGGTGGTCAGGGCAGAACTTGTAGTAAGAAATGGAAAATACTCCAATATCTTTCCTAAGAAAATGACAAATAGGGCCATAAAAAGTCAAACAGGACTGAAAAATGACTGCAACAACAAATTTCTTTAAAAAATAGTTAAAATTTATACCCAGAGTGAACTTAAGTAGACTGATGTTGCCTTTACTACTCTCATGCTCAGTGAGAACACTGTGAACAGATAAGCATGGCTCAGCACTATTGGAAGGCCTTTATGGGATTCCATACCAAAGAGACCTAATGTTAACAGAAAAATCCATGCTAACTGTGTTGTTGTTGAGTTGAGAGTTTCATGACATTTGAGTCATGACACGAGTCATTTTTTTTTTTTTTTTTTTTGGCAAAGATACTGGAGTAGTTTGCCCATTTCTTTCTTCAGCTTATTTTATAGATGAGGAACTGGGACAAACATGGTTAAGTGACTTGCTTAGGGTCACAAACTAGTAAGTATCTGAAGCCAGATTTTAACTCAGAAAGTTTAGGTCTTCCTGATTCTAATCCTGAAGCTCTATCCTGTGCCACCTAGCTGTCCCTGTCCCCCTTTTAAAAAAGTATTAGATTAGATAATTCATTATTTCCATAGTGTAGATGGTGGTGAGAGGTGAGAATGCTGTTAAATATGTCAAATTCTTTATTAAGATGCAATCTGTAAGGTAGATACTTTTGTCTTTACTGGTAGCCAAATGTGAATATACAAAATCTGGGACTAAGTTCCTTAAAAGTCTTGTATTAACTGTAATAATATCTGTCTTTTTACAAGTGGAACTACAACCATTTTTAATATTAGCAGACTATAAATATATCTTTAAAATGAAGAAAAATCCATGTATTTATAAAAGGTCTTCATGGGGAAAACCTTTCCCTTTTGTTGACTTTCCAATTTGCTTCATGGAATGAATAATTCAATCACTACTGTTGGGCTTTGTCCTTTAATTGTTTCAGTTATAATCATTTCCACCTGTTTTTCTGTTAGTTTTGCACATAAAAACATCCTGGCATCTACACAAATATTTAGGGTCCTCTGACATAGTTTATTGATGAAGGTATATCTATTTTATTCCTTAAGTGAATATTCTTAAAATAGGGATTATTTAACCACAAGTACCAAGCAACAATTAGGAAATGGTTGGTTTTATTTGAAAAAAAAATCATTCCCATACTTTTATTATTGTGGGCTTAACGACAAAAAGCCTAAGAACACATTATTTGATATTCTTAGTTTGAGGGATTCATTGTTAGAAAGCAAGTGAGTTACTGTAATGATAATATAAACTTCTGTATGGATCTGAAAAAACCCATCTCTCAGGGCAAGTCAAAGTAAAATTTTGGCAGCTTTGGTCCTAGTTGTATAGGTCAGAAAAGAATCTGGAATATTCAGTTTATAACACATAATTTTACATTACTCAGTGGAATATGAACCAGACTCATAGTCTCACTAGTGGGGGCTTTCCCATTCTAAAGAGAGATGCAAAAGAAGAGTGTTGAATTTGGGAAGGGGAATACTTTGGTATGCTCCTACCCTTATCTTTATGACTATCACAAAAATCTTGCTGGTAATCCTCACCACCTTGAAAAAAAACTTGACTTTTTGAGTCTAGCACATGATGGACTGTTATGGTGTTAGAACAATTTTAACTACCAAAAGGAATAGAAAAGACAAATTTCCCATCTAAAGATTTTTCATCTTACACAGCAAATTCCATTACTCAAAATTTAGGGTAGGGTATAGTTGTTTCTCCATTAACATTAATAAGGGTTACTGACATTGTTTCACATCTGTAATTCAATCAATAATAATAATAATAATAATAATAATAATAATAATAATAATAATAACACAATAATAGCACATTGAAAACATCTTTTGTACCCATTAGGCTTATACATAAGCTGTTTTAACACTTTAAACTCCTTTTCCTTTGGTGTTACTAACAAAATATAACAAATTGTAAATAACATTATGATATAACAAATATAATATATTAGTAAATATTATAATAAGTCTGTTACAAATAATATTCTATTCATAGTGCATTTCAAAGAAAACATCAATTATGCCTTTTAACATTCTTTAAAAAAAGCAATAGTATGAGATTTCACATAGCAAATGTATATGTAAAAATACAGAGAGAGAATACATTAGTCTAGAGCAATGTAAATACTCCCAGGAGAGGATCTATATTTTGAAAATACAAAAGCCTTGAAGGGTTTGTTGATTTTGTTTAAAAGACATAGATTATAATCAATGAAACAAAATTTTAGATAATAGGAATAAACAAATGTTAATAATAGATATTGCTATGCTCACTTTAGAATCATATGCCTTTGATTTAGTTCCTTTTAATCATTTCCAGCAAATTATTCCCAGTTGTTTCCTCCCACCTCATTTCTAGTCTTCAACCTCACTTTGGCCATTGAATCTTGCTCTGTTGCCATCAAACATAGCCAAGTCTTCCTCATTCTTAAAGAACAAAAACCCAAGAAATCTCCATTAGACCCTATCATTATTTTAAGTTATTTTCCTGCATCTCCTTCCCTCCCTCCCCTAACCTCTATCTCTTTTTTTCATAAGATAAAAAAGAAAGAAGAGGTTATACTCATATATCCTCTATATTTTCCCCTCTCACATCTTCCCTAATGCTTTGCAATGTGGATAATAATTGAGCCAAAATTGCTTTCTAAAATTGCCATTGTCCTTTCAACAATGAGGTGATTCAAAGCAATTCCAATAGACTTGTAATGAAAAGAGCTGTCTGCATCCAGAGAGAGAATTGTGGAAACTGACTGTGAATTAAAGCATACTATTTTCACCTTTTTTGTTGTTTAGTTACATGGGTTTTTTCCCCTTTCTTGTGTTTTTTTTTCTTCTTTTGATTTGATTTTTCTCACATGTGTTTCCTCATATGTTTAGAAGAATTGCATAGTTTAACCTGTATTGGATTGTTTGCTGTATGGGGTGGGGTGAGGAGAAAGAAGGAAAGGAGAAAAATTTGGAACACAAAATTTTGCAAGGGTGAATGTTGAAATGAGGTGATTTCCATAGACTTGTGATGGAGAAAACCATTTGCATGCAGAGAGAGCACTGTGGGGTCTGAATATGGATCACAACATAGTATTTTCACTTTTTTGTTATTTGCTTGCTTTTTTTTTTCTTTCTCATCTTTTTTTCCTTTTTGATCTGATTTTTCTTGTTGATAAATGTGGAATGATAAATGTGAAAATATGTTTAGTAGAATTGCACATGTTTAACATATATCGGATTATTTGCTGTCTAGGGGAGGAAGTGGTGGTGGTAGGAAGGGAGGGAGAAACATTTGGAACACAAGGTTTTGCAAGGGTGAATGTTGAAAACTATTATTGCATGTATTTGGAAAAATAAAATTACTGTTTAAAAAAGAAAAGAAATAAAATACCTAGCAGTAAAAATAAAATAAAATAAAATTGCCATTGTTCTCTTAACCCTAAAATCTGATGGTCTTTTCTCAGTCCTCATTTTCTTGGCCTCTACTGCATTTAACATTGGGAACTACATTCTTCTCCTAGATGTGGAGTAAGAGGGGATATTTGAAGATGAGACTAGGTTTGTGAACCTAGGTTTGCTGTTATTGTTATTGTTCACTCATTTCAGTTATGTTTAAGCATTTTTCATCATGTCTAACTTTTTTTGACCCTGTTTGGTGTTTTCTTAGCAAAGATACAGGAGTGATTTGCCCTTTACTTCTGCAGTTCATGTTACAGATGAAGAACTGAGGCAAACAGATTGAAGTGACTTGTCAGGGTCTCACAGGTAGTAAGTGTCTGAGGATGAATTTAAACTCAGTCTTCCTAACTCCACGGTAGGCTATTCCATCCACCTAGATGCTCAATGTATGAGCCTGAGTTATTGGACAGAATAAGGGAAGGTTCAGAAGAAGGGAGGGTTTGGAGAACAAGATAATGAACTTTGTTTTTGATGGGTAAGCTTCCTGTGATTAAGAGTTGTTTCACTCAGTCTTTGCTTCTTCAGAGCCTATTACAGTTTTTTGTACTCTGTAGGCACTTAATAAATTCTTATTATTTGATTACAAACAATTGGAGTAGGAGTTGTTGGAAGAGGCTAAACTTTCAAAATGGAATAACATTCTTTCATATCTTGGGTTCCCTTTCCTTCTTGTATTTTGATTCAGAGTTCAAACAGAATCATAATTCAAAATTTTTAAAAATATTGTCAAAGTTAAAATTGTTCTGTTCCATTGTTTGTTACAAGGATTGCACAGACTCAAATTAATTTGACATTAAGATTACATGCTTTCTAATGTCAGTATTATAGTTTAAACATTTTAATTCATAGTACAAAGACTTTCTAAGGCACATATACAATTTTATAAGGAAAACCTTTTTCAAACACATTTGAAATATCATACTGTATATCTTTAGTTATACAAAGTAC
The DNA here is from genome assembly GCA_023553655.1 of Myrmecobius fasciatus. Classification (NCBI taxonomy): domain Eukaryota; kingdom Metazoa; phylum Chordata; class Mammalia; order Dasyuromorphia; family Myrmecobiidae; genus Myrmecobius; species Myrmecobius fasciatus. The sequence continues at coordinate 110,568 of JAJPUD010001473.1, read as the reverse complement.
CATGATTATTTTTTTCTCCAGCAATAAAAGATACCTTGGACACATGAGAGAATGATTAGATCAAAGAAAAAATATACAAATCAATCCTTCAGCAAAGTGAGGGGGAATAAATGGGATTTAACTAAGTTCCAAAAAGCACTTAAACATTAAAAAAAACCTAAAAACTAAAAACAAAAAACCAACCAAAGGCAAGGATTGGTGAGTGTTTGTCTTTTGTTTTAAGAAAGCTTTTAACACAGCTAAATATACTCAACAGTTGTACTCTGAACATAAAACTTTTCCCATCCTGAGGCAAGAAAAAAAAAGCACTAAATACACATCTGTTTCATAGGAGGAGTGCTATATTCTGTAATTTCTGCCTTTGTGAAAAATGTGTGGGAAAGCAAGGTCAGAAGCCTGGATATAAATTAGAACCTTTCCCCCCTATATATAACAGCCAAGGTAAAAATGTCACAAAGTTCAATTTGTAAAAAGCCTTTAGATACTTACACATTTTGTAAACCTGATTCTGGCTATTTTAATTTGCTTAGGACTCTTTTCTCCTTCCCATGGAGCTGGTATCATCCTATCCAATAAATCTTGCTTCCTCTTTGTTTATCTTTTAAGTCGATACTATCCCAGAGGAGCAGGGAAACAGGCAAGAGAAGATTAACAGCTGCTCAGAAATGATCCTAAAACCTAGATATTTTCGTGGCTTAAAATACTTTGCTACTAAAAACAGAAGAAACCAAAACAAAAAACTCAAAAAAAGTTTCCTTCTGAAAATAGACTATACCTTAGTTAATTGATGTTCATAAGCCCATCAACTTGAGCAGGAGCAGAGAGTACATGTAAGAAAGCCTTTTAAAAACTCATTTATCAGGCCAGTATAGTAAAGAATTCTACTAGGACCCAGTTCCAGATCACTTCATTATAAGTAAACAGACAGCTTAATAAAACACTTTCCCAGCCTCACCCCTACCCACTCACACATTGAACAAACCAAAGAAATATTCTCTGGACTTCTAATGTATACTCAAATACTTAGGAAAAACAAATGAAGCTCAAATCCAAGCATACTATTGTTTTGTTTTTTTTCTTTTACCCTGTGGTACCAGTTAATCTTAAGAGAATAAGGTTTCATGTAAATATTACGGGTGCACTGCATAGATACATGGAAAAGAAATGAAGGGCTTTTAATTTAGGGTCATCTCAGTGTGAAGGTCCAGCCCTCTATGGAACTAACAGTAAGGAGGAAAAAAAAAACCTTGAAGGAAAACCAAAAGGATTCAGATAGACAAAGAAGGAAGGGAGTAGACATAGCAAATATGCTCCCTAGAAAACCTTGCAAGAAATCTCAATTCTAAACAAAACATATACATTCTCTCTGGGGTTACAGATATCAAAACAGGCTAATACTTTATTTGGGACTGGGGAGACAGACCAGAGTTCATATCTGACCTCTGACAATTTACTAGCTCTGTGATTTCAGGCAAGTCATTTAATCTCTACCTGTGGCAGCATACTGTTTTGACACAAGATAGTTTGAATTCATTCACATCAAGTGTCTTTATTTAGGAGTATTCTATTTTTGTTAAGATATTATATTAAGTACATTTCCATTTTGTGTTTGCCAAGCTTAGTTGTGTAAAGAAAATTATAAAGAATGTGCTTATTTCTCCTCCCAGAAACATCTATTTTTATACTTCTGATGATGGTTAGTAGAATGCATTTGTGTAGGAAACCTGATTAGTTCCAGAGGTTTAAGAAATCTCTTTATTTCTTGGTACATAATTCTAAATTTTCATGAATTAGAAATTTTTCTTAATAACTTTTCTTAACCAACAAAAACCCTTTATTAAGTGTGTTAGCTTTTTGCTTCCCTTCATTCTCATGTGTATCTCATGAAACCTTTCTGGTTTCATCATTTCTCTTCTATGGAATACTTAGTTATATATTTTGATTGGATTTCTTCTGCAAAAACCATCCTATTTTCTACTAGACATCTTAAGATGTCATGCTTTGGGAAGGATCTTATATCCAGTCTCATGGAGCTGTGACCAAGTGGCCCTCTTGGGATCTCCTTACATTCCCCATACTTTGATTTTACCCCCTACTCCCCATTCTCTATGGTCCATTATGTGGCAAAAATGTATATATTATGTAGTAATTGGGAATAAATATACACTGAGAAAAAGTTTTGTCTTAATGATAATGATGCTTTAATTTGAAATGTTCAATGCTGTTTAAAGGTATCTATAAATTGCATTTATTTTGACATAAATTCATTTTGACTCCTAATTACTTTATAAACCTGGGAAAATTGTAGTAAACATTACTTAACTCTCCTCATTCCCTTTTTTCTTTTTTGAATAATCATCTTGGGGTTGGAGTCTATAGTTTCTTCATGTGCTTTTAAATAGTCTTTCTTGGATTTAAAGGATAATGCTGTCCTCTCAGATTGGTGTAGAGTAGATAAAGTTCTTTATATGAAAAAATTGTTGTTGTGGCTGATCTTATTCAAGCAAATTTGCATTTTATTGTTGCCATAAATTGAAATATTAGATAGATGAGCTTCCCAATTAATATGTAGGGGAGGAAACATTAAATGAAGCAGTACTTATATGGTATCTCAGATCTGGGAAACATAATTATAAAAACCTGGGCAATTTTTATAAATTTATTAAAGAAACTTCATAAGCACCACACTGCTTTTTTTTTTAAGAATGTCTGTGTTAAACAAGGGCAAGATGGATTTAAAAAAGGATAATTCTTATTTAGAAAAAAATTTTTGAATGCAATATTCTGATAAGGGTCTCATATCCAGGCTATATAGGGAATTAGCAGAAATATGTAAGACCATCTCCATGATCTGTTTCTGGAATGCTTCCCTTCCTCACTTCCAACTTTTGGAACTCTTGCCTCATTCAAGACATTTTATGTTTAATCTAACCAATCTTCTTTAAATGGAATGAAAGCAGTTGTAAGACTTATAAGCAGAATTGAGACTTTGGTGATTATCAAGGAATAATGATGAAAGGAAGCATGGCATAGGAGAGAGTTAGCTGAGAAGTCAGGAAGGCTGGGAGTCAGTTACTGTCTGTGATATATACTAGATGTGGGAGGCTATAAAATGTCTCAGTACTTTAGATTAAGACTAATTTGCAGAGAAGATGCCATCCTGATTTCATAGGAGATTCCTCACTGGGGAGCTTCTTCTGTCAGTGGAATTATAGGTCCAGCATTTAATTCTATTCCTATATCTTAATATTCAGTTTCATCTCTTGTTTTTTTCTTTTTCTTTTTCTTTTTCTTCTTCTTCTTCTTCTTCTTCTTCTTCTTCTTCTTCTTTTTTTTTTTTTGCTTTTTTGGGGGTTAAGTGACTTGCCCAGGGTCTTATATAAAAAAACAATTTAAATTTTTAAAAAAAAATTTGAGTTCCAAATTCTCTTCCACCCTCTTCTCTCCTTCCATTGAGATGGCAAGCAATTTGACATAGATTATACACAAATGGTCATGCAAAATGATATTTTCATGTAAATCTGCTGTGAAAGAAAACACAGACAAAAAACTTAAGAAAGTAAAGAAAAAGTATTTTTAATATGCATTTAGACTTCATCAATCCTATCTCTGGAGATGGATAGCACCTTCTATCCTAAGTCCTTTGGAATTGTCTTAGATCATTATATTGCTAAGAATAGTTAAGTAATTAGCAGTAAAACATTATATAATATTGTTACTGTGTACAATGTTCTAGTTTTGTTTATCATTCATTCACTCTTAAAAGCAGAGAACCTATGTTTTGACTATATGAAAACTATAAAGATTCTGTTAACTTTGTATTAAAGACATCTTTTTTCTTTTCTTTTCTTTTCTTTTTTTTTGCTAAGGCAACTGAGGTTAAGTGACTTGCCCTGGGTCACACAGCTAGGACATGTTAAGTGTCTGAGATCAAATTTGAACTCAGGTCTTCCTGACTTCAGGGCTGGTGTTCTATCCACTGCACCCCTAGCTGCCCCTTAAAGACACATTCTAATCACTAAATAGTCTTATAAGAAATAAAGAAAACAAATTTTTTAACAAATATTTCTGCCAAGTCTGAGGATTCATCATATTTGATAAGACATAAGTTATTTTTCCAGTTTCACTTACATGCAAACACTCAGATGCAAGAAAATAAAAGAAACTCTGTTTCATTCACACATTGAGCAAAAATAAAGCAAGAGTTGAATCTAGATGTACTTTAATTTATGGTCTCATATTAGTTATAACTTAAGAGAACACTAAATGACATACATACTGGAGTCTCTTATGGGAATTTATTGAAAGACCTGTTTTTTTCAAAGCTCAGTCAGGAAAATATGGAAGGACTATCTGCCTTCAGTTATATCAATGATGGTGGTGGCTGTTGGTGGGTAAGGGGTGGGAAGGTATCCAGCCTCTCTCCAGGGGTGGTAGTGGGCAATCTTCAATTGGGCTAAGAAAAAACAAAAAAGAGAAAACAAACAGAAGATCAGAAAGCCGGAAGCAATTAAAGAAACTGAGGATGCACATTTCACTAAAATATGTGTATATATTCTATGCACGCACACACACACACACACACACACACACACACACACACACACACAAATATACACACACAAGCTCTTATACCTAAAAGAAATAAACACATACTCTCTAGGACAGATAGAAAAAAATCCTTCCACAATAGTTAATGGATCATAAAACAGACTTTCTTATGGAATCTAAAACTCTTGCTTGTCCCAAATAAACATTCTTGAATCCTGGACTCAAGCTGGATCTTAAACTGAAAGAGAATAATAGGAATAAAAGTTTTTGCTGCCCTAACAATGACAGATGTCTAAATTGTGAAGAAGTAAAAAACCTCACTTTGGTGTTCTCCATTCCCCATACTGATTTAAAGAAATTCTCAAGAACTGATAAATTCCCAAGTTGCCTCAGTTCTGATACCAGGAGAGATAGAAGGAAGAAATAGCCAGCAGTTTTTATTCATCATTATACATATAGATTTTCTTACAGGTATTTATAGTATTTTGTTGCACTGGGCTCATATAAAGGGTAGGAATTGACTCCAGGAGGCCTCCTGGTGGTTTAGATTCAAACAAGAGACACTCAGGTCATTCAACAATTAGCCAAAGATTTACTTAATCATAGCAGGTAAAGGCTATTCATTAGAGATGAGCATTGAGGATACATGGGGTTGATTCACCTGAGTGAAATGTCCCTGAGTTGCTCACCAATTCCCACCAACAAAACATCAGAGATTTCTTGGAGCTTTTTATGGGTTTGTGCTCAGGTGATGAGGAAATGTGTCAACAATCTGAGTAAGTCCCTTGAACCATATCTCAATTTGCAAGAGTGGCAAATGTTAGGATAGTTATCCTGTTACAATTTTCACGTAGTCAGTAACTGACCTGAGAACAGGTAATTGTGGTCTAAGGGAAGGCATAGAAAATTTCCAAACTATTAGTTTGTCGTTAGCCTTGCAAGCTTGCGACAAGGCAAACTCTGTCTTATGATTGACCTAGTCCATTATCTCATAGAAAAGAAAACAAAGGAGCTAATTGTGGCTGTCCATTCATACTGAAATGGAAGCTTATTCTAAAAGGGCATTCCTCATGTCAAAAGAGGGAAAATACTGTCTTTCTCCTTCTTTCTCAGCCATCAGGAATATTTTCCTTTTATTTTTTTGTTCTTATTATGTAGAGACTTTTTTTTAATCCATAAAAACAGAAGGAAGATGAGAGAAGGGATAGGATTAATACTTGGTGTGGACAGGATAATAACTGAAAAAAAGAAAGAAAAATCAAAGCTGTTTAGTTGTTATTTTATTTCTTTTTTCTCTGACAAGGAAAACCTTTGCACTGAAGAACTGAACAAAACTGCACAATAGGATAAGGATCTGATACTCGAGATATGTAGGCAATTAACAGAAATATATAAGGTCTTAAGAACTTTTTTTCATGAGGAGGGCAAAGTAGGCAAAACATAAGAACAAATTGTTCTAAAAAAAAGACTTCCAAGAGCCATATAAAAATATATTCTAAATGACTAATAATAGAAATATAAAAATAAAACAAGGTTTTATACTTCATACCTGCACCTTGACTAATATAACAAAAGATATAAATAGTATTGGGAAGTATGGAAAAATAAGGCCCACTATGCACTGTGAATGGAGTTGTGAATTGGGTCCAACCATTCTGGGAAGCAATTTGGAATTAAGAGAGGAAAATGACTAAAATGTTCATATATCCTTTCACTCATAGATTTTTCTCCTAATCGCATGTTTTTAAGGATGTCAATGAAACGAAAGATCTCACATACACAAAAATATTTAGAATAGCCCTTTCTGTAGCAAAAGAAATTGAAAGGACAAAAAGATTCTCATCTGTTGGGGAATAGCTAAACTTCTTATGATAGAGGAATTTTGTTAAATATTACTGAATGATAGAAATGATAAATATAAATAATATAAAGAAACATAGGATAACATAACTGAGGCAAATGAAGTAAGAAGGATTAGGAAAATAACACATGATATGACTGTAGCATTGTTAATGGAAATCGAGAATTTCTCTGTATTTATAAAGATTGAACTTCACCCCAAAGACAAGATTTGAGAAAACACCTCCCCATTATTCTTTAGAGAAGTGGGTAACTACAGGAGTGTCATATTGTAATATATTGTGGGATTTTTTATATATTGCTGAGTTTTTCAGAACTGTTTTCTTTTTTATTCTTTGTATTTTCAGGAATGGGGAGAGGGAATGATACTTTGGAATCACAAATGATGTTTATTGTAGAGGGGAGAAAAAACCTCTAGTAATGTACAATTGATAACCAAGACTTTTTACATGTAATATTTAATATTTTTACAGTTATATTTCAAATGATTTTTTACATTTGTTTTTTCAAAAACTTTGAGTTCTAGATTATTTCCCTTATCCCCCTTCTCAATCCCCATTAATAAAGCACATGTGAAGTTATGCAAAACATTTCCATAAAAGTCATGTTGTGAAAGAAAACATAGATCTCCTCCCCTCCTTAAAAAAACTTTCAAGAAAAATCAAGTTAATAAAAGAGAGAGAGTATGCTTTAATTTGTATTTAGACACAATCAGTTCTTTCTCTGGGTATGGATAGGATTTTTCATCTTAAATCCTTCAGAGTAGTCTTGGATCATTGTACTGCTAAGAATAGCAAAGTGATTCACAACTGATCATCCCAGAACGTTGCTGTTATTTTGTGCATATTACATTTCAATTTGAGTTCATGGTTTTTCCGAAAGTATCCTGTTCATCATTTCCCATAGAACAAAAATATTCCATCATAATCACATACCACAATTTATTCAGCCATTTTGATGGGCATCCCCTCAATTTCCATTTTTTTTTGCCCTGAGAAGAAAGCTGCTATAAATATTTTTAAACATATAGATCCTTTTCCTTTTAAAAAATTTCTTTGGGGATTCATGACTAGTAGTGGTATTGTTAGGGCAAGGGATCTATATGATTTTATAGCCCTTCAGACATAGTTCATATGTTTACTACAAGTCACTTTTGATGTATGGATTCAAATCATCTAGTCTAAATGAACAACATTCTCATGTATTAAAAGAACTGGCAGATGTTGTTGCAAGGTCACTCTCAAAAATATTTGCAAGATAATGGAAAATAAAATAGATAGTTGGCATAGGACTGGAGAATGGGAAATGTCCTTATTTTCAAAAAAAGAAAGAGGATAGTTCATACAGTGTTTAGGCCAGTGAACTTAACCTGTCTGTAGGCTGTAGTTTCCCTTCACTCTCTTCAATTCACCCCTTTAATTGATGCACAAAACCCTTCCATCTCCCAAGCTAGGTATCCTCAGACTGGGGGTACGTGAGGTTCTGCAGTTGTTCTCATCCACAGTAAACTGTGTGGGCAGAGTACTGACCCTCAGCTGGGCATCATTACAGACCCTTTCTCTTGGGCAGAAATGGTTTCTCCAGTAGCCTTTCCCTCTGAATGGTCTCTCTTCTGTCTTTTTTCCTCTCCCTATTTTTCCCTTCCTTTATGTGACTGAGTAGAATCAATCTCTGCTATTTTTTTTAGGACAAAAATCAGAAGTTGGCTGGGTCAAGTAAGATTTCTAAGGAGTAGGGCATGGAGTCAGGCAGTAACTCTCATGGTAAATCCCTAAAGCACCAATCTTGTAGGTTGCTAATGCCAGGTGAGTGGTAGGGGCAAGTGATGTGCTTCTCAGTAATACAGTTCTCCATTTTTTTTCTGAGATTTCTTTATTTTTTTATTTAATCTATTTATCTATCATCTATCTCTGTCTATCTATTTACCTATTTTTCTTCCCTGAGATTTTTAACCTTGTGTTTTCTTATGGATTCAGCTTAAGTTGCTGAATATCTGGCACATAATTCTTTTTTTTTTCTTTAAGATTTTAGGGTTAGAAGAGTATGCCATGATCTGACTCATTTTGATAAATGCATTTATTTTTTAAAAGCTATAGGAGAAGAAAAGAGATCATTCACATTCTAGAGCTTAATTTTTAGATGCTAGTCTGGAAGACACCATCATTATCTTGGGAAGCTATGTTCTCTGGAAGCAATGACATCATTGTTCCTTCATTGACTTCAGAATTCAAGAGGAAAAAAAGACTAAAGTCTGCAAACTTTAGAGAGAATCTTTGTGATTAAGAGGAAGCCAAGAGTTTTGCACTGAGTCATAGAAAGGTTTGTGACTCCTTTTCCATTTCCTTTGTGAAAGCATACAACTGGCCTTGTAGAAGATTAACCCCTTAACATTTCAGCAAAATGTTAAATAGACGCCAAGTAGCTTGATCACCTCTTTTCATCTCTGTTGTTAATTCAGTATTATGGTTGGCAGTGAATTATTTTGAATTCCCCAGGAGAGGCTGAGGCAGTCAATGGGGAACTCTGAATGAAGGCTCTCTAAAATGCTCAGTTGGGGCTTTACTTGGAGCTTTCACACTCTTTGTGGCATTATTCCCCAGAAAGCCTTCCATCTAAAATTGGGGTCAGTGTAGGACCCTTTTGTACTGCTTAAAGGAACCCTTCCTTTAATCTTTTCCTTCCTGTGGGAAAATGAGGCTGAAAGAAAAGATTGAGATAGTCATTACCTTCAAATATAGCTGGTTTGATTTTCATTTTTCACCACTTTTTTTATAATGAAAATTGTCTCTTTTCAAATGCATCTAAGAAGGGAAATAACTCTCTCCACTTTATGTAAAAGTAGAGATAGCTTTGTTAAACTGATATTAAGACCAAGCAATTTAGCATTCTTAATGTAATTTCCTTTTCTAGTTCATATCATGAATGCTACAGACTTTTTTTAAAATAAGAATCCCTTAAAAGTTTACTGCCCTAACAATAATTAGCTTTTATTCTCACCCCTACATCTTCATTCTTCCCTCTTCCCACACAAACATGGTTTTAGGCACCCTGCAAATTGAAGGCATCTAATTTCATATTTTATCATTACATATCAAACTGATATTTTTTCCAGCTGAATACTGACATGTGCTTTCTCCATTTATTCTCTTTTATGACTTACCAAGACAATCTTAAGAGTTGAATTTCTTTTGAGGAAAGTGGGATGTAATCACCTGGGTAGACTGCCACTTCACTGAGTCTCCTTTTCCTGTTGGTAGGGAGATTAATTGCAGGATGCTTCTCATATTTGCTCAAGGTTCCATTTTTCATGAATACATTCATTAAGAAAAAACCAAACAAAAAACATAATTGTTACAAGAAACAATAATGAATACCTAACCTTATTTGTGCAATGATATATGTCAGCAAAGATAAGAAAAGAGGATCAGCAGGGCTCTCAACAAATTAGTTATAGGGATAGGTTTTCACAGGATTGGAAGCAACCAAATCTGTCATTGTCTTTTCTCCTCCCTCATCCTTGTTCTTCTCTTTGTAGCACTTTATATTGTTGGCACCTCTCTCCTGCTGACCACGGTCTCCTTCCGAGTTTTCATGACTCTTTTTGTCTCTGTCCCTTGCTCTCTATCTCCATCTCTCTGCTCTTTGTCTGTCTCTGCCTTTCTCTACCTCCTCCTCTCACCATTTAATTATTATGTCCCACTCCTCTTTTGTTCTTGATTGCCATCACTGGAGTTGATGTAGAAGCAAAGTTAAATTCTTCTTGATATTCCCTCCATCATATCTTAGAAAACCTTGCCTTTAAACCATAGGATATGAACAAAAATACATTGAATTTACTCAAAAGGAATTGCTATGTCCATGGTGTCAAATCTTAGTATTTTTTTCAGTCCTCATCCTTCATGACGTCTCTGCAGCATTTGATAGTTAACTACTCTCTCCTCCTGCTTCCTCTCTTAGTTTCCATGACACTGCTCTTTGTATTTGTTTTTCTGTGTGTGTGTGTCTGTATGTCTGTCTGTCTGCTTGTCTTGGTTTCTTCATATCACTGTGTCTCCTTTTCCTCTCCTCCCTATATGACTTCTCAATTTTCTTGCTGGTTCATCATCCTTATGACTGCCCCTAATTGAGGATATTCCTTAAGGTACTCTGGGCTCTCTTCTTTTCTCCCTCTGTATTCTCCCAAACTGTAAACTCCCAAAAGGTTAAGTATCTATAAAGATAATATTCCTTCCTCCCTCCCTCCCTCCCTCCCTCCCTTCCTTCCTTCCTTCCTTCCTTCCTTCCTTCCTTCCTTCCTTCCTTCCTTCCTTCCTTCCTTCCTTCCTTCCTTCCTTCCTTCTTTCCTTCCTTCCTTTCTTCCTTTCCTCTCTCCTTCCCTCTGTCTCTCTCCCTCCCTCTCCCTCTCCTTTTCCTTCTCTCTCTCTCCCCTTTCCTTCTCTCCCTCCCCCCTCTCTTTTTCTTCTTTCATCTCCAGCCCCAATATTCCCCTGAGTTTTACTTTTGTTATGTCAATTCCGTATTCTACATTTTAGACTGGATTGGAGATTTAAGTTCAAGAAGTCAAATTGAATTTATTTTGTTTCCGCTGAAACATTTCCATTTTCTGTTTTCACTATTTCTGTCAAATTCCCCACCACCCTTCCAGCTTCCCAATTTTGTAGCTTTGACTGCTCATTTTCCCTCACCCCCACATCCAGACAATTGCCAAATTTTGTTATTGATCCCTCTATCTCCTATCTTGTGTCCAGCCCTTCTTCTCTATTCTCAGCTGCCATCTTTAGTTCAGGCCCTCATCACTTCTCACCTGCATTATTACAATAACTTCCTAATTGGTCTTCTTACCCTAAACCTCATTCCACGCCAGTCCACACTTCTGTCAAAGTAATTTTCTATGAGAGTTGATCTGACCTTGCTTCCTCTCTACTCAATCAACTCTAGATGTGTAACTTAACTGGGAATTTCGAGTGTGTTTAGCCCTTCAGTTTCTTTCATTTGGGGAACTCCCAAAGTGGAAACTTTATCTATTGATGAAGAATAGGCAGTCTCCTAATTTCTATTCTAAAAATGGTCTCAGATACTGAGAAGGTCAATGATTTGTCCAGTATGGATCAAATACAGAACTTGGAGCCAAATCTTATTCCACAGTTGTCCTTTATCAGCTAACCCATAGTGCTATTATTGGAGTGCTAGTCATACCAGTTAAGACAGTTGACAAAGACATGACAAGTATGTGTATATAATTTGTGGACAAGTCCTGAAATCAATCAATTAATTGCAAGGATTGGTAACATTTATGGAGAGCATAGGATGTATATTTATTTTCCCCACACAAAGGACATGCTTAAACACAAAAGAGTCAAAAGCACACAATGACTAAGAATTAAAATGTGACAGTAATCCATAGTCACTATCCCAAGAGATTGATAAAAATGTGCAACTTTTTTTAGGACTCCTGAATCACTATTTCACCTTCACCTTGGCTTTATTCTGTTCACCTGACTCCTTTGATATTTGTATCTTCTTCCCACCAGGACCTAGATTCATTTTTCTATTGGTGGTCATCTCCAAAAGCTAACATAGTAGCTTCTGAAAATTCCTCCTGCTTCCAGTCCTCTCTGGATGAGAACCAAGAGTTCCCAACTTCTAGAACTTGCAAAGTTGTCTTAAAGGCTGGGAATATCTCATTCAGGATTGCTGTTTGGTCAAATATTTGAGGTCTAGTATGCTCATTATTGCTGTATAGAGAATTTCCCTGCCATGTTCTAGAAAAAGGAAGAAGAGAAAAAGAGAGGAAATTTTTTTCCTTTTAAAGTCTGCTGAATGGACAATTCTTGGCTAACAACCAACCTTCTAAACCTACTTAATCCTATTGCCATCATACATACTAATAAATTGTTATGTCATCCCTAAATCCTTCCACAACGAACATGTGTTCCATGTTTCATGAACCATATTTCTCTTCCCATTAAACATAAACACAATATAAATGCAATGTAACTTTTTTTTTGGCAGGGGCAGAATACTATCATTTAGTGGAATCAGGAAAGAGGTGCTTGAGATGGTGTTTGAGCAGAGTTTTGAAGGAAACAAGTGATTCTGAAAAGACAGATATGAAGGGAAAGTTTCTTCTAGGAATTAGGGATAACCTCTTTTCATAGATACAGATATGAGGGATGGAGTATTGTGTGTGAGCAAATGCAGGACCAGCTTGGCTGAACTATAGAGTACAAAAAAAAAAAAGAAAAGTAACAAGGTTGGAAAGGCAAGTTGGGGTCAGGTTTTGAAGGGCTTTAAAAGCCAAACAAGGAAAATTCCATTTGATCCTAGAAGCAATAGAGAACCGTGGGAGTTTATTGAAAAGGGAAGTGACAGTGTCAGACATTTGCTTGAGGAAAAACACGTTGACAGCTATTTCTATGATGGATTGAATAGAAAAGGCACTAAATCCTATTTTGAATCACTTGGCTCTGAAATTCATATACTGGTATTGTAGGATGATAGGACACCCAGGGATGGCTTGGCTAATAGCATAACTGGCATCAGACTTGCAGATGATGAGACGGAACTGGAAGGGATAGTTAAAACATTGAGTGACAGAATCAGGATCCCAAAATATCTTAACCCAGTGAGCTGATTCTAATAAAATGAAATTTAATAACAATGACTAAAACTTTTTCACTAGTTTTCAGTTGTCATCATATGAAATGGGAGAAATGTAGTTAGAAAGTTTTTCATGTGAAAAAGACCTGAGTGTTTTAGCATTCATTTTACACTTTCACTATGTAAGAATACATAAACAGAAGCACATCCAAATAAAAGACACTCATTAGAAGTTAAATTTATTCTATTTTAGTCAAACCATCATAGTATGTACCTTGACATATATGACATGAACATTTAAAGCAATAATAAATTTTTATTGCTGTCTTTTGTTTTTATATCAATTACATTTCTTTTTTATCTAAATTTAATTGTTTTTCATTACATCATTGATATTAGTATATAAATTGTTTTTTTCCTGGTTATATCTGCTGAATTGTTTATCATTCTATCAGGTTTTCTTAGGATTCCCTAAAACCACCCCTTTTGATTTCTTATAATACAGTTATATTTATATAGTGTAATTTGTTCAGTTATTCCACAATTGATGGCCATTCCCTTTGTTTCTACTATTGTGGTTCAGTCATGTCTCTTTGTGACTCCATTTGGGGTTTTCTTAGCAAAGCTACTGGAGTGGTTTGCCATTTTCTTCTCCAGCTTACTTTACAGAGGAGCAAGCTGAAGCAAACAGTTAAGTGACATGCCCAGAGTCACATACTCAGTAGGTGTCTGAAACCGGATTTAACTCAGAAAGATGAGTCTTACTGACCCCAGACCCAGTGTTCTATCTACTGCACCACTTAGTTGTCTTCTTCCGCCACCCTTCTTTCTAATTATTGGCTAAATGAAAAAGAGCTATAAATATTTTGGTTCCCATGATTCTTCCCTCCTCTGATTCCTTTGGCATATAAATCTAGCTCACCTCTCCTTGGTCAAAAGATATTCATAGATTAGTGACACTCCAAATTACTTTCCAGATTGACTAAACTAGTTTAATTCTGCCAACATTACATTAGTGTGCCTCTATTTTTCCTCTATCAATTGTCTTTCCTATTCTCCCCGAATTGTTTAACTTTTCATTTATCTAATTATTAGTGGTTTTGAACATTTATTCATATCTTAGCATGGTTTTCTTCCTTTGAGAATTATCTCTTCCTATTCTCTGACTATATGTATATATAATACACATACATATTAAATGTATATATTATATATAACACACACACACATATATATTATATATATGAAAATATATATATGAAAATGGCTGTTATTCTAACACATTTGAATCACTTCTTTCATTTCCTTCCTTATTTATCTTGGATAGTGTACCTTTACCAGAGAAACTTAATGTCAGTATTTCTCCTCCAGTTAACTATTTCCCTTCTTGTTTAACTGCATATTTTTTTTTATAAAACTCTTAAATTTTATGTAATAATTTTTTATTTGTTTTTGTATGCTCTTCTCTACTCCTAGTCCAATCAGTCAGGCAACATTTATTAAGTGCTCAGTATGTGCCAAGCACTGACTAAATATTAGTCATGAACTCTTTACCTCTCCATAACTGTAAAATATGTTTCTTTCCTTCATCCTCTAACTTATATCTAATGTGTCCTCTTATAACTACATCATATATACATTGGGAATTTATTGTAGTATAGAATAGTATAGAATATGAAATGCTGGTTTAAACTTAAATTTCTGCCAAACTGCTTTCCAGTTTTCCTAGCATTTTTGTTGTTGTTGTTGTTGAATTGTGAGTCCTTACCTTGTTATGGTTTCTTGTATATTGTTACCAGGTTCATTTTCTTCTTTATGTTGTATACCTAATATGTAGTACTGATCAGCTGTTCTAATTTATTTAGCCCATCACAAAATCAATTTCGATAATTATTGCTTTATATTATGATTTGAGATCAAGTGTTGTTAAGCCCCCTTTCTAACTACTTCTTTCATTATTTTCCTTATTAATCTTAATCTATTTTTCCTCAGGGTGTTCTTTGTTATTTTTTAAAGCTCTCTAAAGTAATTTTTTTGAAATTTAGTATAATATATAAATTAAGTTAGAATTGTGATTTTTATTATATTCATGAAGAAATTTCTTAAAATTTAGTGAATGATGACTGAAAATAAGGAAGACGATATCAATCTCAGAGACATCACAGAAGAGGAATTGGCAGGAAATAGTTGAAGGCTAGAAATACTTCTGTGTTCAACAAGTTAATTTCAGAGGCTGGAAAGGTGCTCATTTGCTCATTCGTTGCCCAACATGGCAATGGACAGTCTTTTTGAAGACATATTTATGGTCTTTGGAGCTTTGGCTTGAATTCAACAGTCTGAACAACTTTGGACACTGGTAACTATTTTCTGTTTGAAAGGCCTATATTGTACAAAATTATGCGCAGGATAACCTTGAAGGGACTACTGTTAAAGTCGGGCTAAGTCTGTTATAATATTCTTTAAAGAGAACTGTTACCTCAATGAGCAGGCAGAAAACCTTTCACTTTGTAGTGTGTGTGTGTGTGTGTGTGTGTGTGTGTGTGTGTGTATGCAATGGGAGAGCAGAGCTGGCTTTTTGTATGTTGACCTAGTTGATATAATCAAAGAAGTATTCATGTGTTAAATGAAGTGCAAAGATATCTCTATAGCTTATTATCCTTTTATTAAATAAAAAGTATCTCTGATGAAATTAGAAGGGTGTATTGCCATAGTTGGGCTAAGGATTAGCCACATGTTTGGTGGCCCTTAAAAAGGAAGCTTACTATCCCTGAGATTGAGGTCAGGTGGGAGGAAGCTTTGTGGATATGTTCTTTTCTGAAGAGCAGTAAGGGTGGCAAATAGTGCTGAGACGACATTCAGGAAGATCCATATTCATGAGTTCAAATCTGGCTTCAGACACTAGCTGTGTAATCCTGAACAAGTCATTTCATCCTGTCTGCCTCAGTTTCCTCATCTGTAAAATGAACTGGAGAAGAAAATGGCAAACTACCACAGCATGTAATTAATGCATGATAAAACCACAATATTATTGCTAGTTCTTAAATAAAGTTATTAAACTTTTTTTCTTTTTTTAAATTGTTGCCAGGAAGGCAGAATCATTATTTATATTCTTTTTTGTAAGCTGAAGTGTGTCGAATTTCTTGGAAAAAATATTTCAATGAAAGACATCTGGGCTAGTAGTAGAAAACCTCAAATGGGGTCATAGAGTCAGACATGATTGAAATGATCAAACAACAACAATAAAAAAGCAGTTTGGGAAGTAGAGGTAGGATTTTTCTCTCCTTCCCTATTCCCAACAGTACAGCATCATGTTATGTACTCACTCATCCATCACAAATATCATGGGGCAAGAGTTAAAAAAAGCAACAGAGAAAAGAACCAATTATGGATTCAAGAGAGAATCATCCTTGACATTTTGGAGTTGAGCTGTGGAGAGAGGTTCAGAGTGACTGAACCATTTAAGATGCTACACTTATTGGCGACATCCCAAGGAAAGGATATCAGGAGCCTGTGGTACCTGAGATGTGTGTTGCCTTGACTACATAGATTCTCTACATGAGTCTAATAAGCACATTAACAAGCATTTATTAAGCCCTTATAATATGTCAGGTACTGTGGCAAGTACTGGGTATACAAATAAAAAGTATAATAAAGGCAATTCCTATCTTTCAGGAACTCAGAGCTGAAGAAGTGAAGATAACACATAAAAGGAAGTTGAAAAGTAGAGGAAGGGAGAGATGAAAGAAGGAATATGGAGAGTAAGGAGCAGAGTCTGAAAAGAATGAAGGAGGGAATGTGGCTAGTCTGAGGAGCCTTCTTTAAAATGGAGTTCCAGAGAGAAAATGACCAAAGTAAGGTACCATAGGTGAATGACCAGGATAAGAAGGTTAGTGAAGCATGATGCTGAAAGCAGCTTCTATTTAAGAAGACTCCTGGGACATGTTGAGAAATGAATCTAGAGAATTAGGAATAGGGTGCAGAAAAGAATGAAGGAGCCTTTCTACTTCCAATACATATATGTTAAATTTGTGTTCCCTCTTCCTACTGACATTGTGTGTAATTATGTTAGTGTTTGTCCTACATGTTTGAGGGCAAATGTTGCATAGCTATTATTTTTGCTAGACCATCTCAATAATACCTTCTCAGTAATAGTGTCTACTGGTTGGCTACTAAAAGAAAGTTCCTCATGGGGGCTCATGAGCTATATAGTTTTAGGTGTAGTAGGGACCCACAAAGTAAATTGGAGAGTAACTTGCTCTCTGAGTCTCCATCCTCTGCTGACCAAAACCTGCAAAGCTGTGTTAAGTTGGAGGTATATAGCTTGGGAGTGCTACAAACATATTGCCATTTGTATAAATATTCTCTCTACTTAGAAAGGGAATTTCCATAAATTATACTATCATTCCATTAAGCAATAAATTAAGCCAATCCCACAAAGGGTCTTCATTCATCAGTTAGCTTTATTTCTATAGGTAGACATTAATATATCAGTGAAACATCAAAATAGGAAGGAACCACAGTAGTCAGACAAGACATTACCCAGCAAAGGACACCCCACAGTAGGAACTGTTAGTGAAAAAGAAAAAAATCAAGTAATAAATGCATCTAAGATTTTTTGACTTTGAGTCACAGAGAGTAGCTGATGGTAAAGAAATTAAGAATGTAAAGCAGTTTCAGGTTGAAAATGGTGAGTGCAATTTTTTTATGTATTTAATGCCAGCTTGGGCATCCCATAGAACCAAATGAAGTTCCTTCCCATCTAGGTGTTTTTCCTTTACTTGGAGCCACAAATGTTGGACTACTTTAAATCTTCTCTCAGCTCACAAGAAGTAACATACGTCTTTACTTCTTCCTGTACTATGGCACTTTTGGGGCCAAAATTATGAGTAACCAGTGGAGGAAATGTATTTATTTTTAGCTGAAAATTGCTTTTTCATAGGGAATGAGATAATCGAGGAAGAAGTGGGTGAAATAAGTTAAGTTACAGGAGGCTAATATTTCAAGGAAGATCTGCCATGGAGAACCCTGGGGGATTAAAAAAAAAAAAAAAAAAAAAAACCTGTTTGACATTCCATGAACGCAATTGGTATGCAAACCTCATTAGATTAAGATTATGGAACTGGGATTTCTGTTGATCTGCCAGGACTTCCTCCTTGCTTATTGCCATTCCAGAATATGTAATTAGTGCATGATAAAACCACAATGTTATTGCTAGTTCTTAAATAAAGTTATTAAACTTTTTTGTTTTTTATTGTTGCCAGGAAGGCAGAATCATTATTTATATTCTTTTTATAAGCTGAAGTGTGTCGAATGTCTTGGAAAAATATGACAATGAAAGACATCTGGGCTTCTAGTAGTATATTTTCAGCTTGGAAATGTCTACCTCACTATTGGGAACCTCTGAGTGTTTCAGAAATATAGAGTATCTCCCTTTCTTTTTCTTCTCCATCTCTTTTCTAAGACTAATTATCACTTGTGGGTGGTTAAGGAAATTCAATAAACATGATAAATTATTTACATACACCTTTAAGTAACCCAATTGAAACACATTGTGCTTAAGTGAGGGGATTGTATAGTTGGGAGATTTTGAATCCCCAATTTGATTAATGAAATATAAGATACGAAGGGCAAGTAGCAGAGACAGACGGTAAGTGACCATGTTGAGTGGCCATTTTTACACAGATAGTAAAAAATGTGAATTTGGAGTGCTTCATTTGAATTTGAAAGGGGCAGAGAATGTGATTGAAGATTGACCAATTCAGTGAACCTGCTCCTTTTTTAATCTGCTCTTCCCCCTCCCACATACACACCTGAACAAGAGGTGGTATGAGTTTCAAAACAGTGAAGCCCACCTGGTCAGTAATTGAACCATGTCCCATCTCTTTAGGATTTGTTCTTTGCCTTCTTTCTTGTGTCTCTTAGAATGTGCAGTTAGAGAGGAGATGATTTTTTTTTCTTCCTTTCATCCAATGAGTCTTGGTCACATGTGTCACCTATATGGAAGTATTCAAATCTCAGAATTTCATGGTTTAGGAGAGCAGTATTACATAACCAGGGATGGTAGAAACAGTACAGTTAATTATGATAGCAGGGCTCTTTACAATTCCATCTCTAGTAATGATGATCTTTTGCTAATTCCTTTAGAGTATTTGAAAAGTTTATTAAGAGAGTAGTGACTTTTAAAAATATTTTTTTCTCAAAAAAGAGGTAGGATCAAGTTTTCTCTTTTTTTGAATTTTGTTGTTATTCTTTGAAATTAGTTTTTCAGAGCTGTTCATTTGAGCTTATTTCATCAGCTTATTAAATAGCTAACAATTGGTATTCTTGAACCTGGGCCATTTCCATTACTTTACATCTGCTATCTTTTTAAAAAATCTTTTAGTAGCATGCTGAGCATGTCAAGTAACAGAGTTCTCCCAGTATGAAGCAGGAGGATCTAGGAAAATCTCTTAAGAAATTTTCACCATTTTTACAAGAGAAATAAAAACAAAATATACATGTTACCTAAACATTTGTTTGTTTGTTTTAAATGCCTTGTTTTTCCTGGTTAAGGAATGATTTTTCTTTCAGTGAAATAAGAGCTCACTACTATTTGAAGGCTCCTTCTAGTTTACAAGTTCTTAGAATCATAGAAGTGTTGTAGGAAAGGCCTCATCCTGAAAGCAAGAATCCATCCTTATCTATAATATCTCCAACCAACTTTAGTTTGAAGACCTCTTATGATGGACTTTAACTACCAGTCTGGGTGGCAGCTTCTTTCCCTTCCAGATTTTTGATGGTTCACTAACAAGCTGAAGTGGTTAAAATAGTAGAAACAGTCAAAACTCAAAAAGAATCAGATCACTGTAGGCCCCATATTTATTTGGAAAATTATAAATGCACACTACATGTGTTGTATTGTACTTTTACTTATTTTGTTGAACATTTCCTAATTATATTGCAATCTTATTTATTTTATTATTTCCCAATTACATTGTTGTCTTATTTATTCTCTTGAACATATCCCAAATATATTGTAATTCAATTTATTTTGTTGAACATTTGCCAATTATATTTTAATCTGGTTCAGACTGTACATGGAAATATTGCTAGCCCTGAGTTTGACCCCTCTGGATTAAAACATGTTAAGATCTGAGATTCTATCCCTTATTGTATCTGTGACCCTTGATAAATCCATTTACCTTTCTTTGTAGGCTCTCATTTTGTCCTTGGTAAAATTAAGAGATTGGTTATGATAATGCCTAGGGATTAGGCCTAACATTATCTATGAAAATGATGGGCAAGAAGGAACATAAATATACTGCAAAATTAAAGCAAAGATATAATTTTTAAAAAACCATTAAAGCATTTAAAAAATTTCCCTTTGTCAAAGAAAATGAGGTCCCTAAAATCTACTAAATACGTGTTTCCTTATTTCAAGGCTCTAAAGATTGTATCCCTCATCCTATACCAGTTTCAAAAAAGATGAAATAAAGGGTTAGGGAAATGCCTGGTCATGGGACACAACTTATCAATAGCAAAACCCAGAATAAAGTTCAGATCTTCCACTTCCACTTCCAGACCAGTGATGTGTGCTTTCCTCATCATTGTATTTCCTCCTCACCTTGGTTATACATCTCTCCAAGGGCATGGGAAAAAAACATGACAGGTATGTGTGGATCAATCATGATCAATGAACAAGAGTATGTATATTAAGCACCTATTTTTGCTAGACACAGCTTTAAATTGAATTCTATTGATTCAGCTACATAAATGGTATAGTCTTTGTTGAATAAAAAATTTACAATTTTATTGAGGGAATATACCTCAATATACAATATACCTAAGAAGTATATACAAAAATAATATGAGGGTATACATCAGCAATGGGAGAGCAGGAAAACCAGACCACATGTTTACAATACTTCTTAATTTCAGCTCATTAGTTGGGTTTTTGATGGTCAGATTGAGTGCATATAGCAGCTGGTCCTGTTCTGGCTAGAAGCTCTGAGGATCTTCTATTTCCAGATTGCTTCATTTCTGAAGGCAAACTAGGCTATCTTTTGCCTCCATTTGTACCCAGCCTTAAATTATTGAGTGGGCACTGCTTCTGACAAACTGAGACCTGGGAAAGACCTTATCTTAAAAAGACCAAGGTCTCCCACTGCATCCTGGGCCTTTGCCAGTCTCTACAAAGATCTTGTCCCTGAAGTCCAGTGACTAGAGGAGAGAGAAAGGCTGATAACTTTCCACAGATTTGCTTCAAAACCAATTACTTGCAAATCAAAGCATTACCTTCCTTTAATCTTTTTTTATTAAAGCTATTTATTTTGAAAACATGCATAGATAATTTTCAACATTCACTCTTGCAAAATCTCATATTCTAAATTGGTCCCTCCCTTCCTCCCACCCCCTCACCCTCCTCCAACATTCATCATTATCTTTTCCTGTCATTTTAGTCAATCAGAGAGAAGACATCACCTTCCTGATGTCATTGGTCCTTTTCTAGAGTGAAAGATCACCACCAACAACAATTTCATAGTTCCAGGATATATATATATATATTTACATATTATGTCCCTTCATCCTCACAATTATCCTGTAGTTGCAAATGTTAGTACCCCTGTTTCACAGATGATGAAATGAAGATATAGGAAAAGACTGACCCAGAGGTACAACTTATCAATAGAAGAGTACAAAATAAAGTCCAGATCTCCCACTTCCAAGACCAATATTCTCTATTCTTCTCATCATTAATAGACAAAATGAGGTGGTGTGGTAGGAAGAACATTAGGCTTGAATTTACCAAAAGAATAAATGATTTAAGGTTTGATTTTACCCCTTATTAGTAGCATATTTATTACTTCTTAAGTTTTCTGAGCCTCAGCTTCCTCATGCATAAAATAGTAGCAATAACACATATTTTGTGAATCATAAAATACTGCAATGTATAAGCTATTATTATGATTTCATGACTGAATTACTGTATCATCTCTGACCCAAAAGGACAGCATGGTCATTCAGAAGCACATTTTACCATTTTCATTGATTTTGGAATTCAGCAATGTCTGAGAATCCAAACTGGATAACTGACCATTTTGGGTCCAGTCTTGTCTTTCATTAGGTTCATATTTTTATTCTCTGATGTCAGAAAATTACTTCCCTCATGGCTAATGTTACTTAATGACTTTTTTGGAGAACTTTCAACACTGTGTTTTTCTTTTTTTGCTAATTATATATTTTAGGATGATACTAAGGAATATTTTAGAACTTCAGTCTTTTAATCAACTGGAAAGAAACTGGTGAACTTTCTGAATTTTATACAATCCATCTTGGTATGTTGCTTTGGGCACTGAATTCATGCTAATGCCAAAAAGTAAAGATAAAGGAACTGTTCTTAGCAGGCACAAGTTTCACCATGTATAAAATGCACTTTTTATTGAAAATTGCATTGTCTTTAGCCCAGCAATGATATTAACACAAATTTGTCTCTTTAGTAGAGAAGGCTCCTCAGATAGATCATTTCTTCCAACTTGCCCTCACATTTAAATGTTTGAATTAAAGACTTGTTGCCCCTGTGTTTGGTAGCAACAATTAGACATAGGAAATTTTGTTGAGTATTTGGTTTTTTTGTTTATAACAACTTATGACTTTTTAAAGTATCAGTTATAAAGAGAAAATTGCATTAATTTATGTATTTATTGGATTTAAATGGCATATTTTTGACAAAGACAAAATTAAAAAAAGTTATGAAGTGATCTCAGGTCAGTTAGGTGGCACAATGGATAGACTGCTGGACCTGGTCTCCGAAATCTGTGAGTTCAAATCTATTCTCAAACACTTACTAGCTGTGTGATCCTGAGCAAGTTACTTAACTCTATTTGATTTAGCTTTTTTTGTTTGTAAAATGAGCTGGAGAAGAAAAGGACAAACTGCTCCAGTATCTTTGCTAAGAAGACCTTAAGGTCATGAAGACTCAGACATCACTGAAATAATTGAATAACAATAATAAAGTGGTAGAATATTATTGGTTTACATGATGCAATAAAATAAATTAGACTTAATTATCTTAACATTATTATTAACTTATATTAATATGTGAGATATATTAACTGTGGACAATTAGATACCATCTTGTTCTTAACAGGTAACAGAATGGCAATAGAATGGTTGGAATTAGATAATCTGAACTTGAAATGCTTAGTTGTCTTTCTACCTGTTTGATACTGGGCAATTTATGGGGTCTCATTTTTTTTTGTAACATGGGGAACAATAATTTCCTAAGCTTTTCCAATTTTACTCCTTTTTTACATTTAAGAAAAGCCAATATTTATTTCAAATTTCAGTATAGATTATTTTTAGTCACAAAAAATGAAGAGAATTAAACAGTGACCTGACAGTACTCACATCCTGTACAAATAAACAGAGGGTACCAAAAAGGCATCATGAAACATTGTGACTGTTTACATTGCAAAGTAAAGTCTGTAGTAGCCGAAGTCAGGCTCTCCTGTGACCAGATGAAACCAAACAGAAGGTTTTTTAGATGGGTAAATTTATTCTCATATTAGTAACAAAGCCCCACCACTGAAGTCTTTAAATGAAAATGAACTAAACATTCATCTTTAAGATGTATAATGTTACATCTTAGAGCCAGTTTTCTTTAGTACCCAAAGTAATGAAGATTTTGCCATTTTTTTTCTTTCTTCTTCCCAAACCACTGGAGTTTATTGAGCAGATTTATACAGAAACTCACTTTAGAAGCTTTGTGGAGAATATAGAGAATAAATTAGGTTAAAGATATTACTCATATTTCATAAAGTTCCAATAAATTTTTTTATTGAGGAAAATTATGTCAAAATTGCCTAATTTCATTTCAGCCTAATGGGCCCAAGGCTCAATTCTTTAGCAATCTTGAATGTAAAAGTTTACTTTTAGTCAATGGAATAGAAGACAGTGAAAAACCCTCAAAGATTCTTTTATCTACTGAATTTGGCCCCTCCAATCCATACTCTTACCACAATTCCTGGTTTTTAAATGAAAGGATACTATCTGTATTATATATCAGGAAGAAATATTAATCAGCAAACATTTATTAAGTGCCTATTATATACATCTTGTTTGTCCTTTTTTCTCCAAGAGAATCAATAATAAAAGTCAAGATCTACAATGAATTGGGTGACTTAGCTTTCCTAAATTTAGGTCTTTCTCTGGTCTCAGTTTGTACTCTGGGTCATGAACCAGTTACTATGCTAAGCAATAGATGTTGATGATAAACCTTGCTTCCAGATGTCTTTTTTGATTTTTTTGACTTTATTTATAATTTATAACTCTTTATACACAGAGGAAACAAGATCCAACAAAAGAGAAAATTCAGTATGCTGAGATATTCTACCTAAATAACTTTCCAAGAGGAAGAAAATACATAACTAGCAAACACCTTGTGATCACTCCAAGAACCATATAACAAACAAAACCCAAAAGTCAAACAGCAAAAAAAAAAAATCCTTTTGCACACCCTGATTTGTAAAAAAAAAGAATTGAGCATGCAATATGTTTATTTACTTATTTACAAATTAAGATGTACTTCTATAGTAATAATTATGTGGGGTATTAAGCTCCCATAATAGAAATTTAATAGATAAGGATGAAATAATACTTGATCTTAGGCCCAGTAAAGAACCGTTAAAACATTTATGGAACAAATGAGTGATATAGAAAATCCCTTAAGCATTTTTGTGGAAGATGGATTAGAGATGGGATTTTTAGGATGTTATTTCAAGAGGCGTAACTGCTAACCTTTGTGTACAAAACTCTGTTTTCCACCTTTGTATATGTGGTTCTGATTGAGCCCATCCTAGTGATACCCAGAGGAATTTTAATTAGAGTACCCATCTCAGTAGCAGAGTATCTTCCTTTTACCACATGTTGATTTTTTCTGCTTCATGGCTAAGTATACCCCACATGCTTCTTTTTCTGTTTATTTTGTTTTGGGTTTTTTTTTCCTTTCCCTGAGCAATTTATCCTTTTAATTTTCTCTCCTTCCCTAATTGCTTTTCCAGGTATTCTGCATCAACTTTTGGACATCTTGGCTAACCTTTCAGTAAGCCTTTAAGGTTCATTAAAACCTACCCTACAGGAAATTGAGAGGCAGTCCCAAAGGGGCTCTTCTCGCCAAATAAGGATATTGGGCAAGAGTTTGCTAATAAGGAGATGCCTTGCCTTTTTAAATGGCCTCATCATTCTTAATCAGCTGTGTGTGTGTGTGTGTGTGTGTGTGTGTGTGTGTGTGTGTGTTTGCTATCTATACAGGATGCTTGAAATCTTTTAAATATCCTCTATAAATCAAGCCTACCCTGACAACAACCATCCCCCTTAGTGACAGTATTTTTTCTCTTAACTTCTACAGTACTTCTAATGGAATACTTTAGGAATCCTAAATAAAATTCAGGAAAATCACTTTATCTGAGTGAAATGGGATGATGCTTATAATGCAAAGTTTTTCCATCATGTTTTGAAAGTGAAAGGTGCTACTGTGAAGTGATAAATTTTATACATACATACACACACTCATACACACACATATATTCATAGGGGTAGAGAGTGGGAAGGATACTTTAAAGTAACTGCTGAAAAAAGAAATATGTTACTTAGTGGTGGTCCTTGTTGGCTCTGTTCATACTTTGAACGGAGCTATTCATCCATTTTTGGGTGGGTGGGGTAAATACCAAACTGGGTTTTTTGCATTCCATCCCCCTTAATACTTCTCTCTATCTGTGGATATGTAAGAGTGGAAAGGGTATAAGCAAAATAAGGGAACTAGACAAATCTAAAAAGATTCCCTGTTTATGTGACTGTTATCAGTGGGAGATTTAAAAAGACACTTATTTCTTAGATTAGGAAAAAGTAGAGGACAGAAATGTGTTGAGAAATTTATCATCATATGCCATGTTTTCTGTGAGTTTCTAAAGGAATAGGGAGTAGAGAAAAGAATAGGAGAAGGAGACTGAAAACTCCAGCATTACCCACTGTGATTGATATTATGAATTCATCTTATAAGACTTATTTAGGGTTAACTCACACACATTTTTGATTTGGTGGAAAAGTAATTTTTTTAAAAAAATATCAATTTAATATATAATGGAAAAATGTCAAATGTTACTACTGTGATATATTTGTATCTTATGCCAGTCTTGCATACTTGAATAGATTAAAGATTTTCTTGTGTCTCTGGAATTAGTTTTTAATTCATATTTACCTTTAGTTGCAAAACCTTTTCCAAATGATTATAAACAACATAAGATGTCTGATAACTTGAAGATTTAGTGCAAGTCATAGCTGGGGAAGATAGTTGTAGCATTAGAAAAGAGTTCCCAAAATGAAAACAACTTTTTATGAGACAAAATACTTTATTTCTTTTTACCACCTAAACTATCCCCTATACATCCTTCCATCCTCAGCTTTCTCTCTGGATGTGGATAGCATTTTTTATCATGAGTGCTTTGGAATATGTCTTGGATCATTGTCTTGATCAGAGTAGTTAAGTTTTTCACAGTTGATTGTCCTTATGATATTGTAGTTACTATGTACAGGGTTCTCCTACTTCTATTCACTTCATTTTGTATCAGTTCATATAAGTTCAGAAAACTTTTAAGTGAGATACTATTTTTAAATTGTTTAGTTAAGTACCTGGCACATAGTAGGGTACTTAATAAAACTTTATTTCTTACCTTAGATTTTGTTATGAAAACACAGTTGTACTAACCTAAAGAATAGTCTTAGAAATGGCTAACAGCCATTGAACATAAAAGTTAGCAAGCTAGTTGGGGTGGTCATAATGCCTGTGGGAAACAATTAAAAAAAACTATTGAGGGTGGAGTAAAAATATGATTTATGCATTCATCTAAAAGTTGATATATTATTTATAGCATTGTAATAATTATGATGCTTCTCATAGTATCAGAAGACTGTTTCTTAAATATATTTTATTTACTTCATTAAATATCCCCAATTACATTGAAAATTTTTTCAATAATCATTTACAAAAATTTTGAGTTCCAAATCCTCTCTCTCCTTGTCCCTTCCCCCTCCTTTTGAAGAAAAGCAATTTGTTATAGATTATACATGTGAAGTCATGTAGAACATATTTCTGTATTATCCATGTTGTAAATGAAAACAGACAAAAATAAAACAAGGAAAATAAAGAACGTGTTCTTTTAAAAATATGTTTTGATCTGTATTCAGAGATCATCATTTTTCTCTCTGGATGTGGATAGCATTTTTCATCATGAGTCCTTTGGAATATGTCTTAGATCATTGTCTTGATCAGAGTAGCTAAGTCTTTCACAGTTCATTGTCCTATGATATTGTAGTTACTATGTACTTCTATTCACTTCATTTTGTATCAGTTCATATAAGTTCAGAAGGCTTTATATTAATTGTGCAAGCTTCCAAGTAGTTCAATCTTTTAGAAATGGGAAAGATTCTCTTAACCAAACACCTTGGAAAAATTAAAAGGGGGGAAATGCAGTCTTAATAATATGTGTAGCTGGATGGGTAGAGTTCCTAATTAACCCAGATAAATATATACATATATCTTAAGAAAGGAAGTAATTTAGGCACAGACTTGACTAGGATGAAGAAATCACAAGACAGAGCATTTGAGAAATCATATAGCAATTGTTGATTCCCTCAAACAAGTCACCATTATAAAAGCTCTTCTTATTTTTGTTGTTCAGTCATTGCCCCATTTGGGGTTTTCTTGGCAAAGATACTGGAATATTTTGCCATCTCCTTCTCTTCTTTTCCTTATACTAGGATCCAAAATGATCTTGACCAACAAGAACATGGGACTACATCTAATAAAGTGAAATTTGACAAACATCTTTTATCAAATCATAATTTACACTTGGATTCTTAACCAGCATATTAAGTAGTATTATTCTGAAAGAAGTTCGGCGGTTTAGTGAAGTGGAAATTTGTATTTATTTGTAGTAAAAGTGACATTTTTTTTTGCTACCTGGATTGAGCCTTTTTACTTCCTTGCTGCCTAGGACATGAAAGCCTCAGCCTGGTGAATTTGGTGCCAGAGATTTTACTCAGCTCATACTGCTTTCTGGGGAAATGCTTTTATAATTTAGTGTGGCTGCTTGCCATAGTGGCTGTGGAAACTCAGTGGAGTAGTGTGTTATCTATGTTTATAACCTTTTAAATTTCAAATAATATCTTCTTTAAATCACTTTATCAGTACAGATGTTTTTATTGCATTTTATGATCCACAAGAGTCTTACTGCATTCTGAAACTTAAGATTGAATAGGTTAAACCAGACCCATATAAATATGTGTGCATGCGTATATACAGGTGTATGTGTACATGTGATATTATTTGTCCTTTCAAAGAGGACCACTTCCAGCCACCTTTATGACTATTGGACAAATTATTCTAATCTGTCCATTCCATTGGGGAAAGTTTTCACATGCTTGGACTAAACATCCCCCTAACTCATTGACAGGTTTAAGTCCTGTAGGTTACCATCAATCTGGTTTAGCCATTTTCTGAGACAATTTACTGGGATCTGATCACTGTTCCTGCTACAACTTTTTGGAATAAATATGTATATTTATGTTTATATACATATATGCAAACAATGTAATAAGTTAGCCTAAAAAAGTTGTTTTTTTTTGTGAAACTGAATTGAGAGATGTAATGTCTAGGACAGAGAAGATGATTCTAAATCTTTTATAGTTGATCAGCCTTATGATTTTGTAGTTACCATGTATAGGATTCTCCTGATTCTATTCACTTCATTTTGTTTCAGTTCATGTAAGTTCAGAAGATTTTATGTTAATTGTATTAGACCTCCAAATGGTTCACTCCACAACTGGAGGGTGTTCTTAGTAAAGCCACCAAGATGGTGAAGGGCTAAATGAGGGATGGATGAAGGAAGTGAATCTTTTTAACTTTAAGGAGAGTTGTAGAGATGGGTTGAGAAGGAAAGCAGTCATCTTGTATTTGAAGGAAGAGTAGACCTGGGCTGACCAGACCCATTTAGTTGTTCAGATTTGAAATTAGAATGAAATTTTGTAGTCCAGCTAATAACTAATAGACAAAATGAGATGGTAAAACTCATAAATATCTCTCACCCCACACAGAAAACACTCTCTATATGTCTATAAAGTGTGTTGTGATTCTCTGTGGTCTCCATAACTTTGTATTTTCTTCAAGTTACAATGAACGCTTGAGTTTTTCAGGGAAGAGAAGTGAAAGGAACTTTAGTTAAGGGGAAAAACCAACTCTGAATAAATTCTTCTTAACTCACTATTAAGCAGTTCTAATCATATTATGCAATATAGGCAACTAAGTGGCACAGTGGACAGACTGCTCAGCCTGCCATCAGGAAGATCTGAATTCAAATGTGGCCTCTGACAAAAAAATTTTGTCAATTTTATCTTATTTCATCCTGACAACACTCCTGGGAGATAGGTGCAATATTATCCCCATTTTATAGCTCTAGATATAGAAGCTAAGTGACTTTTCCAGGGTCACACAGCTAGTTGTGTGGTTGTAGTTGGATTTGAACCTGATTCCAAGTGCAGCTCTTATCCACTGTACTATCTCCTGGTCATCTATTTATTTCATGAGTTCAAGAGTACCTTTATTCATAAGATCTTTTCTGGATATGCATTATATATAAATAAAATCAGTTCAAGAGCAGCTACATTGTGAAGTGGATGGAATATCTTCATCCCGGAAACAGGAAGACCTTAGATGCTAACTGTGTAACATTGGCCAAATCACTTAACCCTAAATGCCTCCAAAAAAAAAATAAGATCAACTTTTCTGAGAAGGATTACGCAGATAAGAATGTTTAAATGATGAGACAAAGAAGTTTATAGTATTCATTTACGTGCAAGTGGTAACCAAATTTTGTTTGCTTTTGTTCAGTCATTTTTCAGTCATGTCTGACACTTTGTGACCATATTTGAGGTTTCCTTGGCAAAGATATTGGAGGCTTTGCTATTTCCTTCTCCAGCTCATTTTACAGATAAGGAAACTGAGGCTTATGGGGCTAAGTGACTTGTTTGATTTGAACTCATGAAGATGAGTCTTCCAGATTCCAAGTGCAATGCTCTATGAACTGAGCCAATTAACCAAGTACAGTTTGTGAAAATGAGGAGGAGTAAAATATCTATGTTTATTGCATTAACAGCTTCTCTCCTGCTTCCAATCATGCCATGGAATCTAATTCTCTTGAACTTTTCACTGGCTCATTTCCTTATCATGCAATAAATACAATTGCCAGCAATTCTCCAGTTCTCCTTAGATAGATCCCACATTTGTGATGTTCTAAAATTCCAAAGATATCCTGAAAAACCTGTGTTTTCAGTCATACCTAGCACCTGTAGAGGCATTGACCTAGGTCCAAAGTGGGAGTCCCTCTTTGTTGGTCAGATGTCTGAATGAACCCAGAACCAGAGGGAATGTCACAATTTACCAGCAGCTGAAGGTGCAGCACTCCTGGCACTGGATCCATGCCACTCCACATGGCACCTTGGAAGGCTTGCTACTCACTAGCATTTGGAGAAAGGAGAGCTTACACAAACTGCTGAAAATGCCCTGGCAAGAAGATAGATGATCTTTTATTTCAGAGACCCTTTTTCATTAGAAATCTAGTTTCTCTCTCTCTCTCTCTCTCTCTCTCTCTCTCTCTCTCTCTCTCTCTTTCTGCATATGTGTGTGTCTCTGTCTCTCTCTTTTTATGTCTTTCTCTGTCTCCAGAGTAACAGAATAAGTCACACATTTGAACTTCTGTATGTGTGTGTGTATATATATTTATATATATGTTTGGAGTACCATTCATAGATGTCCTAATGCAATTTTTTGGCAGCAACATATTATAATAGATTTATAAATAATTTGAGAATTATATTTTCCTACCACATTTTATTTTAATTATATAGAAAGTTCATCTAATTCCAATGTTTAGTTGTATCTTATATTTTTTTTCTGGTAGTAACTAATGAATTGTTCACTAGAGGCAATTTTTGTGGCTTCCTCTACTTTTTTTCCCTTTTCCCATATGTGTCAGCTAGTTCCTAGACCCTTGTAAGTGAGGTCAAGAGACAAAGCAGAGGGAGCATAGCCAATGTCATGGTGACCCACAAGGACTTTAGGGTACAGCAGAAGCTTATTAAAAGCCACTTGTAAAGAGTACTTGGAAAATAACTAGCAAATATTTGTTGAGCACCTACTATGTTGGACTACTACAAAATATTCTTTCAATATCAATGATTTCATCTGTATAGTTACTTTTTATACCAACACACAGTCACAATATGGAAAATAGCTTTTCTGAAATGAAGTCCAGTGTTCTGCCTGTTCTGCCATATTGCTTAAAAAGTGAGATTCTGTAGTCAGTGACAATTTGGTGCTCATATATTAAGTGCGTAACAAAGGCACTTTCCCTTTTCTTTCCCCCATATTCCCCTTTTGTATTTATACGCACATAACTTTCATTGTTAATATATCATCAGAGAGAGATCCAATCATTTTTTCTGACTGATTATTATTTTTCATTAATGGAGGAAGGTGAAAGAGGATAGCTAAATAATGAATATCCATAATTTAAAAACTTAAAAAAAGTCATTTGACTTTATATATTAAGAAAAGAATCTATTTTCAATTTAGGAGCTATAATTTCATATTCCAGATTGAATAATTTCTCCATTATATTTATTGTTGTTTAGTCATGTCCAACTCTTTGTGGCCCTCTATACCATACATAACTGACCAGTGCTGTTCATGTGGTTTTCTTGACAAAAATACTAGAGTCATTTGCCATTTTCTTCTCAAATGTATTAGGTTAAGTATCTTGTCCAGAGTCACACAATAACTCACACATTTGAACTCAGGTCTTCCTGACTCCAAGCCTAGTACTCTATCCACTGAGCCTCTTAGCTGCATCCAAAGCAAGCAGAAGTTAGTAATTTGTCCAGGGTTACCCAAGTGTCTGAGGCCTGATTTGAATTCAAGTCTAATAGACCTCTGTCTAATTTAGCTACTTAAATTGATTATATTTTGTTTCATCTTTATTTTATTTTTATTATGTTTTTCTTGTATTTTCATTCAATCAGAAGTGAAATTTGAATCCTGGTCCTTTAACACCATGACCTGGTTTCTTTCTGCTGAATTATGTTACAAGTGATTGAAGATGGCTCTTCAATGTGCTTTGTTAATTAAAATCAAATGTTTTTTGGGGGGGAGAGATGGTCCTTTCTAGAAGGGGACAGTTCTGGGATTCAGCACTTGCCAGACAAGTATTTTGTCTGAATCTATAACCATGTTCTTGGATATGGGTAGAACTTTGCTTTCCATTTTGCTCCATCCTAGAGTAGGGATTTTAGTCCTATCACTTTTCAGAAGCTGAGGATTCATAGATATCAGTTGCCATGAGTAGAAAGCAAACACTCCCATAACAGTGATAATTGAGATTAAAGGTATAATTCAGAGCTGTCCTGAACTGGTCCCTGTCTGTTGTCAAGTACTTTGAGGGCCCTGGTTACAAATTCCATATGTTCAGAAACAAATACCTTTCACAGCTTTTTATACAGTGTCTGTGTAAAAGCCTAGTCCCTCACCTCATTCCCATGCACTGAAATAGTCATAAATAATCCAGCAAGAGGGACAGAATGGAAGGAACAGAAGTGGAAGAAAATCATGCATAAGGGGAAAATATCATAAAAATGTATTACATTTGGGTTTTTTAAACATCACTCTGTTAATTATTAGTGACATCTCTTGCTTCTATTTATAACTTTCTTCTTTTTTTAACCACCTAAAAGTACCTGGCTCTTCTTGTTTTTAAGTCTAAGTATTTTTCATTGCTCCCTTCTCCACACTTACTAGATCCAGTCTCATCTTCTATAAATGAGAATCTGACTTATTGTTGTTGTTCTTAAATCTTTTTTCCAGTTGTGTCCAACTCTTTATGACCCCATTTGGGGTTTTCTTGGCAAAGATATTGGAGTGGCTTGACATTTCTTTATTTAGTTTATTTTACAGATGAAGAAATAGAGGCAAAGAGAGTTAAGTGATTTGGATTTAGATTAAGCCTATCAGAGACTGGATCTAAAGTCAAGAAAATGTCTTTCTGACTCTAAACTTTTTAGTCTATCCACTGTATCACCTAGCTGGTCAGTCTCAGAAAAACCTTAAGTCAAATACTGCCCCAAACATTTATTAACTGTGTGACTCTGGGTAAGTTATCTAACGCTTCCCAACCTCAGTTTCCTAATCTATAAAATGGGGATAGTAACAGCACCTGCTTTTTAGGGTCGTTATGAACATCCAGTGAGATAATATCCTTAAAGTGCTTTGCAAACTTTAAAGCTTTATATTGCTATATATAGAAAGATATAGAGAAAGAGATAGATAGATAGATAGATAGGTAAATAGATTAAATCATGAGTCCAGAAATCCAATGATGGGAAGTCCAAGAAAGTGAAACTATTCATGTTTTTGTGGTAAAAAAGTTTAGTGAGCAAATGAGAATATGTAAACCACATTAAAATAAAAGACTCAAAAGGTTATTTGCATAGCAAATTAATAATTAATGAATTTTAATGGCCTTTTTTGAGCTAATTGTGTCTACTGGTTGAGCATTAAAGGTAAATTTATTTGGGGAGAGTTCATGAGCTTTAGTTTTAGAAATTTAAACCCCTAACATATCCTTTGAAACTGAGAGCAATTGAGTCTTCCCAGAGTCTCAATCTTCAAATCTCTGAGTGCCAAATTAAAGAGGTAGCTCAAAGAGGGGTGCATAATATAGTTGGCCTGTGTGGGGAAAGTGGGATTATATGTATATTAAATTTAATACATTAATAACAAAATTACCCTACTTGTCTGCATTCCTTTCTGAAATTCCCTCTGTTATTTTCTGTATACTTTAAAAACTTTTCACTGATACTTTTTTTTTACTATGAAATACTAGCACAATTTACCAACACCCCTCACTATCTGCTAGTTAGTCTTGCTTTGGTTAACTTTTATTTGAGCTTTATTTTCATTGAGGGAAAAATGAATGTACAAACAAATACTCCATCCTACCTCCCCTCCTTTTGTCCTGTTCTATCTTCCCTATCCATCAAACTATAATTCATAGTTTGGAAAATTCAGCTTTAAAAGGTAGATTTAAATATCAAATAGTTGACAAGGCAGAGAACATTTGAGCAAGGGTAAAATATATTCACATGAAACTTTTTTGACCTTCTTCATTTCCATAAATATTCTCTTGATTCTAAAAGTTAGTACAAATGAAATTGTTATTTTGAAAGTGTCATAGCCTGGACATGTATGACCAAACAGTTCCCCTCAAGGAGTAAAGGAGGCATGATTTTGAGATAAGAGGCTGTGCCTGAATTTGTTATTTGTTAATTCTTTACTGTGCCTGCCTGGCTGCACATATGCTTTCTAGTCTAACCTGTTTTTGTTATTCTAGATTTCTCTCTTATTCCTTGTTTTTGTCTTGGTAGAATTAAAACCCAACCCCAATTACATCCTTTATTCCTAACAGTACATTCAAAATCCTTTACTCTCTAAGACTCTACTTCTTTGCTTCCATCTCAGTACTGGAGTCTTCTCAAGCAGGTGAGACTAATTGGTGTCTTGTGGTCCTCTGCTGCTCTCTGCCGTCACTGGGAAAACCCACTCTTTTTGGGCTGATTTTACTGCCTGCCCATTAACCCCAGTAGTTATAAGTTCATATAACATCCATTGTGTGACATTATCTATGTCCTTCTGGAATTTGCAATCTAATCAGAACAGTAAATGCATATGCTAAATATATATAATATATATGTAAAATAACAGGAAAATAATTCAAAGGCAATAAGTAAGCAAAGGTAATAATCCAAGTAAATCTTAAATACATTCAAATCAGGAAAAACATTTTTGAGGCAGGATTCCTGTCATTAGGAAATATAAAAGAAAATACTAGTCTTAAATCTTGAAGTGTAAACATAGAGAGGTAGGAACAGGAACTGGACCTGAGATTTAATTGATATGTAGGTAAATCTTTCCAGTAATTGGGGGCAGCTAGGTGGTATAGTAGATTGAGCTTCCCAATTCCATAAGGGAATTGGGAAGATTTAGCTTAATGAGTTCAAATCTGGTCTTGGATACTTATTAACTTTGTGACCCTGTGTACATTTTATCTGTAAAAGGAGCTGGAGAAGGAAATGGCAAAGCAAAAAAAGTAAATAAATTAAAAAAAAACAAATGGGATCACAAAGAATCAGACTCAACTAAATAAAAACAACCTTCTATCAATGGAAGTTTGATAATTTCTCTGTGACATATAGTGACTTGTTCAGGATTACATAGCTGGTCTATGTTAGAGATAGGTCTTGAACATGTCTTTTTTATTTTTAAGCTACCTACCTAGTCATTATGCTTTGGCCACCTATCTAGAAATAATATAGGCATTTAGTAACATTATGAAGGAGTTACATTCTTAAAAAAATTTTAAATACCAATTTTTGAAATAAGAGGAAAAATAATGATCTTGTCCCCATAATTTTTTCAGAAATAAGAACTCAAGGAACTTTGAACGTGACCACTGTGAATAAACAAGCTAGTTTTTTAAAGAAGAATTTTATAGTACCTTAATGCATATTTTATATTTGATATGCATATTTATATAATGAATGGAAACCACTGACCAGACAGTATGCATTTAATTTCCATAAAATCCTTTTCCTTCTCTCCAGTGGTATTCACTTCAGAAAGTAAATCTCAATAAATCACACTCTTTATTTCTCTTTCCATGAAAGGTACCTTTATTTTAATGAGAAAACAAATGTTAAATTCTACTGGCAAAAGTTGGCTCATTTTCATGGTATTTCTACCAGCCAAAACTAGGATCATGAAAGTCAGCGGTGATGCTGTTGCTGCTGCTGATTGACATGATGATAATGCTAAGATTAACATCTGACATTTGAACTTTAATAAAAAATTAGGTTCTTAAAATAGTTTTCCCTCTAAGTTTTAAATTTAAGGTATTTCATTGAATTTTTTCAGACAGCTAAGGAATCCAGTGGATAAAGTACCAGGCTTGCAATCAGACAGATTTGTGTCTAATGGTGTGACTCTCTATGCTGGGAGGAAGGGGAGACAGGAAAAAAGGAAGGGAAAATTTCACATAACTTTGTTGATAACTATTTACATGGAATAGTAAGTTGTACATAGTATTTTTGTACTTTCATGTGCATTCATATTTTTTATTATGATATGTTGTAGAAATGATTGCTTTGTTCCATAAATTAAAATAGAATTTAAAAAAAGAAAGGCCTGCATTCATATTTGGCTCCAGACACATACTTGATTTGTAACTAACTTTGATAACTTGCTTGATTGTAATCACTTAATCTGAATTTGCCTCAGTTTTCCTCATCCGTAAAATAGGAATAATAGAAGAACTTAGCTCCCATGGTGGTTGTGAGGATCACATGAAAAAATACCTAGCACAGTATCTTGCATATATCGAGTCATATAAATTATTATTAACTTTATTATTATCAGCTAATTGTTAATTTAGCATTAATTTCATGCAAGGTAGTACCCTATTGTTTCTCTTCCCTTTATGGATTCCTTGTCTCTTTTTGCCTATAGTTCAATCAAACTTTTACTGAGATGAATAGCAGAGGGGAGGGAATCATGACCAAAACAACAACCCTAATTATCCTAAAATAAGCAAGAAAATAAAAAAAAAAACTCAAATTCTAAGAGCTATGAAGTCTCACAGTACTGAGAATAGGGTTCGAGGGAGAATAAGTATAAATCTTGTCAGCCCATCTCACCTAAATAGTTCTCTCCCTCTATTATAATTATGTCCATATAGACCTAGGAAGGATAACTTACAAGTGCCACTTTCTATATGGAGCCTTTCATTTTCTGCTAATGCTCTCCTTCCCTAAATGTCTTGTGTTTAATGATTTATTTTGTATTTATTCTGCATCCATTCATTTTGTATATGCAC
This sequence comes from Myrmecobius fasciatus, assembly GCA_023553655.1. NCBI lineage: Eukaryota > Metazoa > Chordata > Mammalia > Dasyuromorphia > Myrmecobiidae > Myrmecobius > Myrmecobius fasciatus. The sequence goes on along the minus strand of JAJPUD010001473.1, from coordinate 73,546 downwards.
ATTGTCTCCCACAAGAGAAAATAAACTTCCTAAGGATTGGGATTGTTTTGATATTCCCAACTTCTAACATAGTCCCTATTCTATAATAGACACTTAACAAGTGCCCTTTGAGACCCACATGTACAAAAATGTTTGTGGCAGCTTTTTGTAGTGGCTAGAAACTGGAAACTGAATGGATGCCCATCAGTTGGAGAATGGCTGAATAAATTATGGTATATGAATGTTATGGAATATTATTGTTCTGTAAAAAATGACCAGCAGGATGATAAAAGAAAGGCCTGGAGAGACTTACATGAACTGATGCTAAGTGAAATGAGCAGAACCAGGAGAACCTTATACATAGTAACAAGAAGATTATGCGATGATCAATTCTGATGGACATGGCTCCCTATAGTAAGATGATTCAGGCCACTTCCAATGATCTTGTGATGGAGAGAGACATCTGCATCCAGAGAGAGGACGATGGGGACTGAGTGTGGATCACAGCATAATATTTTCACTCTTTCTTTTGTTTGCTTGCATTTTGTTTTTTCTCATTTTTTTCCTTTTTGATCTGAATTTTCTTGTGCAGCATGATAAATGTGGAAATATGTATAGAAGAAATGCACATGCTTAACATATATTGGATTATTTGTTTTCTAAAGTAGATGTGGGGGAAGGAAGGGAGAAAAAATTGGAACACAAGATTTGGAAGGGTGAATATTGAAAATTATCTGTACATATGTTTTAAAAATAAAAAAAACTTATAAATAAATGCTTATTGATTGATATGAGTTAAGTGGGGATTTTCTCCCATCAGTGTCAACAAGCAATCACATCTTGAGACTTATGTAAAAATCAAGTTTATTACAAGAGAAATAAATGTGCATGCAGAAGAACCCAAAGGATTCCCAATCCATACAGAAGTTTGCATATTTATGATAGCACAACAAAAAGAGGAGGAGAAAACAAGAAGGAACATGGCATAGGAGGGGAAAGGTGCAGTAAAGGTGGGAAAAAGGACAAAAACATTCTTTACAGGGAGGAGCAAGGTGATAGTAGAAGCCATATTATTTTCTGTTGCAACAGCTAGATTGTAGCTTCTTAAACTGATTTATGACCCCATATAGGATGTTATAACTGAATGTGGAAGTTGTAAAGTTATGATTTTTTTATCAAGAAATTTTAATTTATATAACTGTTGTCTATATCTATATCTGGAATTGCATAACTAGGATCACATAAAATTTTCTTCAGTGAAAAAGGGTCATTCGTGGAAAGAGAAGAAGCCCTGAACTAGACTATGAAGATCAGAAAATCTTCTTATCTGCAAAGGACCCCAGATGCACAGGCATTATCCCAGCTTAGCACAAACAGGCTGGCACCCATTTTGCTTCCCAAAAGGCACACAGAGAGTCCAACTTGGGGTACAAACATTATGTCAGTTGGAAGGGCAGAGCTTCATTCGTCATAGTCAGTGCTTTGTGCATGTTCTGGATCCAGTGTTTCTGGAAAAAATAGCAAATTAAATAGTCAAATCTTAATATACCCTAACAACAGCAAAATGAGAATGCCAGGAAGACTGCTTCTTTTGTATATGTGAGATACTTCTGTTATTGTATATTATATTCTTCTCCCCCCACTAAAAACTTTCTGGTAAATAAATAGTTTATATTAGGCAAGCATAGTTCAAGTGATTATTCAGTGGAATCTTATCAATAATAATCTGTTATATTTATGTAACAATTTTTATGCTTATTTTCAGTCTTTGAACACACAGTTTGTCTGTAGACCTTTACTGTTATGAATGTTGCTGCGATATATAACTTGGGGCAGCTAGGTGATGCAGTGAATGGAGTTCTGACCTTACAGTCAGGAAGAATCATCTCACTGAATTCAAATCTGGTCTTAGACACTATGTGACTCTGTTTACCTTGGTTTCCTCATCTGTAAAATGAGTTGGAGAAGGAAATGGCAAATCATTCCAGTGTCTTTACCAAGAAAACCCCATATGGGGTCATGAAGAGTTGGATATGACTGAAATGACTAAACAACAACAAAAACAAATGTATAAAACATACACACATATATTATTTTTCTGTTGATGTTCTCAGGGCATATGCTCAGGAAAGGAATCACTGAATCAAAAGATACAAGAAGTTTAATGACCTTTCTAGATTAAGTTATTTTTTGGAATAATTCATGGCTCTAGCATCAGGGAATTAGTATGTCTGTCTTCCTATTTCCCTTTCAGTTTTTCCTATTTTTATCCTCTTTGCCAGATTGAAGCTATAATAAGATTCCCTAAGCTTTGCTTTCTATTTCTCTTATTTTTAGTGATACTAACCACTTCTTCTTGGGATTGTTGATATTTATATTTAATCTTTTCAAATTATTAATTTAATTATTTTGATTCAGCAAATACTTCTTATCAAATACCTAAATAAAACCTTCCTCTCTTTATTGGTTAGAGGAAAGGAGATATGTACCCTTTAACTTTGTTGGCATTTGCCTTTTTTTCAAACTGTTTCTGCCTTTTAATTTTTATTCTTATTTATTTGTTTTAGTTATACAGATTATTCTTTTGATTATATATCCTAAACACTTAACTCACTTTATATATCTTCTCATATTACTTTAAAATTTTCATGTTTACTCTTCCTTGACACAGAATTATATAATTGCATTTACATATCACAATTTAGTTTGTTTAATCATTTCCTGTTTGTCAGTCATATCATGTTTATAAATTTTCAGCTTTTATATAAAAACAGTGTTATGAGCACTTTTCTTCATATGTATCTTTTCTTCAATTAATTTCAAGAAGTACTTATTAAATGTCATGTGAGGCATAAAATCAATGGTATATTTGAAGAGAAAAATATTAGCATTATTGATCAATACATTTAAAAAGTCCAAAAATATTTGTCATGTTTGTCATCCATGGACCTCCCACTTCTATAAAGGGATAATTTGAAGGTATCTTTTTCATATCTCTTTATTTGAGCACTGCTTGATTTTTGTAATGTTGTTAGCATTCACCTTTGATACTTCTATATATATTTTTCCATTTACATTGTTCTAGCCATTGTGCATAGTTCTTACTTTTACTCTACATCCATTCAAGTAATTTTTAAAAATAATTATCTGTATTCATCACACACATTATTTCTTACAGCAAAGTAATATTCAGCTATATTTATGTCCCACAGTTTGTTTAGCCCTTCCCCAATATTAATAACCACTTTTGTAGCTCCTCACTTTTAGGTGAAAAAATAAATAATCCTAGGTGAACATATTCCTTGGTCCCTGAAGTAGCTAAGGCATCCCAGATTTCCTCAGTGAACCCCCAAAATTCATTGGGTATTCTGAATGGAAGCTTGAATTCACCTTCCACTGGAGCAGCCTAGTTTAAGAAAAATTTGATCTAAGAATCATTTCCCCCCCCCCCAAATAGTAGAGGGTTCCTTCAAATTATTAAATACTTGGGATTGATTATTTGGGTCTTCTAGACCATCAGGTAAACTTGGTGCTATGGTTTGTAGTTCATAAGGACTTCATAAAAGCTATCCAGATTCATTATAAACAACACAGGCAGTCTCAGTCTGATTAAAAGCAAAATATATTATTTATAAACATGGAAAAGAGCCCACAGCTATATTGCCAGGAAGCATTTTTCTACAGAGACAACATCCATACTGTTTCTATCAACTTTTATGCTCTTAATGGGTACAGTAATGATACAACTTTTAGTACTTCATCATTCAACACTGCAAAAGTTATTTTGAAGATACATACCAGAAAAGTAATTGTGCTACCTCCAATATAAAATAAAGGGGGAAATATTTTTTTCCCCCAGCAGAATTTTGCAGTAGTAGGTCCTCCACCAAAGATAATCATAGAAAACCATTTTTTTCTAGTGGTCTCTGAAATTTGTAAGGCATCCCAAATATATCAAAGCACCCTTCTTCTGGAGCTACTTCCCCAACTCACATATATTTGCAACCCCCAGATAATTATTACATGAGAGTCAAAAGTAACTTGTGGGTTTTTAATATAACTCATGAACCCCCATTGGTCCTTTTACTTTTAAAAATTAAATCTTTTAACCTTATACTGCTATAAATTTCTCTTCCTTTTGAAATCTATAGCTTTTTAAAAACAAATTAGAACTGTTTTAATTTCACATCATATGAAATCATTATTTTTCTTTTAAAATTTGTTCTTGATTTTCATCTTTGTTCTACTGACTTGTTTGTAGATTATACATAAACAATTGACTTAGAAAAGATTATCACATTGGTAATTAGTTAATTTTAGTTTATTGAAATATAGTTAATTTTCTCTTTGTGATATTATTTATGTATAATTCATCTTTATTCTCTTTTTCAAAGGATAACATACATGATATATGCTCCTTAGGCCTCAGTATAATTTATAAGCTTTCAGTTTTTAATCCTGAGCTATGTTTAAAAAAATTGTGGCTTTCCTCAAGCGTATGTTCAATGGAACTGGGATTGAGAAGAACTTTATTTATCACCTATAAATTTTTGTGTAAGCATGTTCAGTTCAAAGATATTGTGTCAGACTGAAGGTCAAATGAATAGCTGAACAAAAGTATAAACCTAGATTCTCTGGTTCTAAATTCATTTCTATTTACAATACAGCTCAGACTATATCTTTAAGCTTTAAATCCATTGTCTTTTGTTTTCCTAACCTAAAAGTCATCTTTTTTTTGAAGAAAGAAAACATTTTAATCATCTTTTAAACATAATTTTGTTAGTTATCATGATTCAGCAAATTTGAGGAAGTATTTTTTTTTAATTTACTTTTACTAGAATTACTGTTTCTGGAAAGGTTATTCCACCATGTTCACTCAAAAAAAATCTGGAAAGGAACAGAAATGTTCAAAACCTTCCTGAAAGATGTATTATAATCAGATTAAATAATGCCTATTTACTGTATTCCTTGCTGGTCCTGATAAATTCATATGTTTGAGTTTACTTTTGTTGGAAATCTGAAAATTCTTAATATCATAGTGTATAACCACCATGTTATTTGTTTTACTTAACCATTTCCATACTCTAACTCTTTGCTCTGTGCATTTTCACAAGCCATTCTAGTTCTCAGTGCATTTTGTACTACACTTACTTGTTTACATGCTCACTCTAAACCTTAGTAGAATAGGTTCTTTAAAACAGGTGCTTTTAATTTTTGTTTTCATATTCCAGTGCTTAGCTTGATGCATTACTTTTATAGTAGGCACTTAATGAGTCTTTGTTGACTATAATCAACTTGAAAGTCATTAATTTTTACTAGATAGAAATATTGGTTATATTTCTCTTGAAAGGTTAGCTGAAACAACAGCTGGTTTTACTTAAAGAGCTATGAAATTTACCAAAGGAGTTTCCACACTTGCATAAATACCAACCTAGTTTATATCATGTCAGGAATATGGAAGGAAAGCCTTTTGAGGAATGACCTCATAAGCATTCTTTGGCAAAAAGTATGTATGGCGCATGTCCTAGGTGCTTGATTCATTTCTAAAAATAATTCTTGCCTTTAATATCCACATGTACCACATATTCTCCTTCTTGACTTACATTAGTCAAAATGTATGAACCCTCAAAGGTAAAAGTTGGGTATAGATTTATAGTGCTTCCATGAGTACCCTGAGCATAAGGTACCATTGATTAGATCCCATTCTATCCATCTTGTATAAAGTACTCCCAAATAGTCTTGAATAAAATATTCTTAAATAGTATTCTTTCTCATCTTTTTAAGTAAAATTTATTGATACCTTTTGTTTTTATATATAACAGTCTTTCTGGATATACCTCCCCTTCCTAGAATTGAATACCCTTTAGTTTAGCAAAAATCATTGACACAATGACCATGTCTTGAAATGTATGTCATAAATAAAATATACTGTCTTTATAGACCCTACCTCTCTGTCAAAATGAGGGAGATACTCCTAATACATTTATAGATATTTACATACACATATTATATGTGTATGTGCATATGTATGCATGTATGCATGCAGTTATATATTTATGTGTGAATACATACACATATATTCCCAGCTATTTTCTAATTAATCAGTCTACTTTCTTTCAGGTTCCTTACTCATCTAAAGAGGGCTGGTATGAATATTTTGGTATGAATTCTGTTCTTTGACTTCCTTGGGCATATACCATTAATGGGATTGCTGGGCCAAAGGTTATAGACAGTTTCACTGACTTTTATTATGTAATTCCAAATCAATATCCATAATAGTCAAATAGCTTTAGTATGCCATCATCAGCCTTGTATTATTTTTAATATATTTATTTCAGTAAGCATTTCCAAATTATATTTTAAAAATTTAAACATTTATTCTTTTAAAATATTGAGTTTTAAATTCTCTTCTTCTTCTGCTCCTTTATTCCTTGACAAGGCAAGCAATATATTGCTTATGATATGAAATCATATAAAACATTTCCATATTAGCCATGTTGCAAAAGAAAACACACCCATACAAAAAAAGCATAATTAAATCTACATTAAGAATTTGTAGTTCTTTCTCTGAAGGTAGATAATCAGCCTTGTATTGATGTATGTATCTTCCTACAATCCCTTGAACACTATTTCCCCTTTTTGTCATATTTTCCATTATTTGTATGGTTTGAAGACAAACATCAAATTTGTTTTCATTTGCTTTTCTCCTGAAATTAGTCATTTGGACTTTGCTCTCAAATGTGATCATTTATTGTTTGGAATTTTTCTTTGGAAAGTTAAGCTTGTTTAGCTTTGGGGGAATAGCTCTTGTCATTTATTATACATTTCTGTCAACTCTCTATATAAAACTTGAATCAAACTTTTTACCAATGAAATTGGCTGAAAAGATTTTTTTGAAATATTTCTGAAATTTAATTTTGAAGTATTTTTATTGTCCCTATATTGAAGTTGCCAGCTGCTTTTTGAGACTTCACTCTATAAGTTCATATACGTTTTTCTATATTTTTCTGAATGTCATATTACTAATTTGTCTTTAAAAATTAAATTATATTTGTATACCATAATTTAACTATTACCCAATTGATAGAACATAATTTTGTTTCCAATTCTTTGCTGCCACACAAAAAAAGTGGTGATATAAATATTCTGGTATTTATATTCATTGGATAGAGTACTGGGCCTGGAGTCAGGAAGACCCGAGTTCAAATCCAGCCTCAGACATTTACTAGATGTAAAATCCTAGGTCTGCCTCAGTTTCCTTTTCCTTCCAGTGTTGTTGTGAGTATCAAATGAGATATTTTTAAGCATTTAGCACAGTGCTTGGCACTTAGGCTCTTAATAAATGCTGTTCCTTCCCTTACCCTTGCATTTATGGGTACTTTTTTTCTTTCTTTGAAGTGTAGGCCTAGTAAGAATATCATTGGATAAAAAAGTATATACAATTTAGTAACCTTTTGGAGATGGTTCTAAATTGCTTTCCAGAATGGATGTACCAATTAGCACTTCTACCAACAAGTTGTTCATGAATGTGTCTGTTGTATCACAATCCCTCTAACACTCCCACTACCACAGTGCTAAAAATATATCTTCTATGTCTGTCCTTTATTTTTTAAATGACATTTTATTTAAGTCATGAAACCACAAGAATTTTATTATGACATAGATCATAAATTATTGGTCCAACCCTAATTTGTGTCAGACTGCTTTATAGTTGTTCAGAAAATTTTATCAAGTACCCAATCTTTACTGCGGTACTCATGGACTGTGCTACTATCTTCAATGCTATGTTTCTAGGTCTTATTTATCTTCTCTGTTATTGATCTTTTTTTTTCATTTTTTTAACTAGTACCTACTAAATTGCATTAATGATTGATGCTTTCTACACTAGTATATTCCTCTTACACCCCTTCTAATTTTTTGTCTTAAACCCTCAGAACATGATCAGTTCATTCTAAGGTCCTCTTTTTAAAATTTAATTCCCTCAATATTGCTTGAAGACATCAAGATTCTCAAGGAACACTTGTTTCTTCTCTCCCAGTTCAAATGTTAGCATTATGTCCTATATAGTTCATTCCAGTTGTTTAAATAAATTTACCTTTCTAGGTATCTTTTGACTTTTGTGTTTATATTTCAAAGTTTGTACTCAGAGCTATCCTTTTTATCAGAAATGTTTAAAAGTTTTCTATTCCATTAAAAAATCTATTTTTCACCCTCTAGAATTTTAGTCTCTTGGAATAAGTCATTCTAAGATCTCTTCTTTTTTTTAATTAGAAGACTAAACTATCTTTTTAATGGAAATAACAAATATGTGTATGTGTATATGTCTACACATGTATCTATATATACATATACATATGTATACACATGTAGACAAATATAGCACAAATGTAGTGAAGAAAAAGAATAAATACAAAGTAACAAGGGAATTTGAGGAAACTGCTAGTAAAGGAAAAGGGTAGGAATCAGGAAAAGCTTCATATAAAAAAATGATGCTTGAACTGCATCTTTTAAAAAGAGATCTCTGTGAGGTGGAGATAAGGAAAAGTGTATTCCAGACCTGAAGAATGCCAGTACAAAGCGAGAAAATGTAAAATGGAGTAGTGTGTGAGGAGTAGAGACAAGACCAGTTTGACGGTATTACCACGATTGGGGGAGTGAGAGAGAAAAGGCAAAGTGTCAAATATGGAAATATAAATATAGTTTGAGAGAAGGTTATAAAGAATTTAGAAATAAACAGAGAAGTTTGTGTTTTATCCTTGAGGCATTAGAGAACTACTGGAGTTGGCTGAGCAAAGGAGTCATATGGTCAGATCTGTACTTAAAGAAAACTGAAGGATGGACTGGAGTGGGGAAAGACTTGAGGCAAGAAAACCTCAATTAGGAAGCTATTACAATCATCTAGGCAAAAATGATAAGAATATAAATTAAGGTTATAGCCATATAAGTAGACAAAGGGAGTCAGATGTGAAATGTGGAAGTGGAAAGGACACAATTGGCAACTGATATGAGACTTGATATGGGAGAAGTGAGCAGACAAATATAATGGCAATCTTATAAACCTGGGGAGTGAAAAAAAATTGGTGCTACCTCTAGGAGAAAGTTTGTTTTCTCTCAAGAAGAGAAGTTTGTTTTTAATTTTTTTAGAGTAATGAATCAGTTCAATTTTAGATATATTGAGTTTCAAATGGTGCTGGGACATCCCATTTGAAATGTTAAATAGAAAATTAGAAATATGGAATTAAAGCTTAGAGGAGAGAATAAAGAGGGATCTGGGAATTATTTGTAAAGAGATGATAGTTAAATTCATGGGAAATAATGAAGTAACCAACAAAGAGTATAATAGAAAAAGAATAGTTGCCCCCAACATAAAAAGCTAATGCACACAAAGCCTTTCAAATAAATAGTGCTATTATCAAAACTGTGTAAAGGGAAAAAAATTCTCATGACTGTATAGTATGGAGTAAAAAGGGAGAAGAGAGGAAAAGAAAGAAGAGGAGAAAGAATGTAGCAGTGAAGAGCTAGAGTTTTGTCTTAGGAACATTGTATAAGAAAATTAATAGAACTTGATAAATTAGATAAAAGGGAAACAAATTGAAATTTGAACTTTGAGATCTGGCAGATAACATTTGGTCAATGGTATTAAGGTTAGGAAGAATTGATAAGATTGGGAAAAATAATTATTGAGTTTGTTTTAAGATTTGATTTTAGGATTTTTTTTAGTCAGTAAGACATCCATCTGAATTTGTCCTCTAAGCAAAGACTAATGGAATTTAGAGTGTAAAAAAAATCAGTTTCCCTTCATCCTGAAGAAAGTGGTGAGGTACCTAAAACAATCTCAATAGAATAAGGTCAAATGAAGCATTTATGGGGAGTTAACAAATAGGAAAAACAGGAACCAGAAAATGAAGCTCCAGAGAAAACTGTAAGTTAGCTAGAGTGCTCTGGAAACTGAGGCTGCAGGAATTTTATAGTACCAGAGGAAACAGAGATGTCTAAGATAATAGAATCAAATATTTAAAAATAAAAGTTAAAGATAATCTTTTGAAATGCTGTTTTTACAGGTAAAGAACCTGAGTCATTGAGACATAGAAATATATTTTTATATAGTGGAAAGATCATTGATGGTTTGGAATATTCAAGATGTAGGAACCACTTTTCAAGAGGGACTCCCCCTCAAAAAAAAAGCAGAAATAAATTCAGAACATTGTAGGGGAAAAACCCTATTATGTGAGAAACATTTGAAGTTATTTGGAATGTTTAACAAAGTGGAGAAAAATATATCTATTTTCAGATATTTATTTAAGAGTATTAAACTTGTTCTGTATTTCTCTAGAGGGATAGGGTTACAAATAACAACTTGAAGTTATAGCGATTCAGATTGAGGTTAAATTAAGGGAAGAATTCTCTTGCAATTAAATGGAACCATCTGAGAATGGAATCATTGGCCCCTAATGAGACATCAGTGGAAGTGTTGAAGCATAAGCTAGATGATTATCTGGCAGAAATGTGGAGGAAATCCCTCCATTGGGTGGAAGCTGGGACTAGATGACCTCAGAGATTTCTTCCCAGTCTAAGTACCTAGTCAAGTCATGAATTGGTGTAAGGGTGGAAAGGGGAACAAAGTGAGCATTAATTGATTTGTTTGGAAAAAAGAGTACAGGCCAAAATAAGAGAAAGTACTTATTACTTAAATGAGAGATTATTTGATTCAGCAAAGGTCAGTATAAGGGGCAAAGCCTGGAGTTGGTAAATTGAGATGAATAGGATAGAAAGTATAGGTGATAGGGAGGATTAATGTTGATCTCAAGAATTTATACCTTTATCTGTAGATTATACACCCACACCACTGCCAGAATTTGCCTTTGACTCAAGCCAACAAAAAAGGGTGGGGAGAAACAGGTAGCAAGTCCCATAACCTCAACCCCACCCATTGTGAGCAATCAGCAAGATTCTTAGAGTCTGTAAGCATTTTAATGTAGGTACTATTTGCTCATACCCTTATGGGGCAAATTTCTACCACCTTTTAGTCTACCTATGCTTATATAACTTAATCATTGTCTACCTTAGTCTACTTTGAATCATCACAAACCATCTTTTCATATGTAACAGTTAAAATTAAGGTAAACTACAACATAAAGTCTCAAGTATTATCAATTCATTAGTAAAGCATGGATTTATTAATAAATAAGGTCTTAGTTTTGTCATAAAAGTTGACTACTAATGGCGGGGCAGCTTTCTTATAATTTGGGAGAAGACAGAACAGAGAACAAAACTTTTTAGGTGAGGAACATCATGAATGACAAACATCAAAATAATTGGTTATTATACTTTGAGGCATGGGAGACAATATGGTTGTTGGAAATTGGGAATGAGTGGCTAGCAACCTCCTCGCTAGCAACAACCTCCTCCTTCCCTCCTGTGGCTAAGAAACGTCATTGTTTGAATCCATCTGCAGGCTTAGAAACAGAGGACCAGACTTTGGATAACAAACCAGACACCCTTGACAAAAGAATAGAACACTTTTTAATGAGAAAAATGGATTCTAAATTTAACTCATAATTAGTAAGTCAACTGAATTTTGAACTAAGTTCAGAGACAAAGAACCATGAATTGAAATCAATTAACTATATTTTTTTTAAAGCTTTTTATTTGCAAAACATATGCATAGGTACTTTTTCAACATTGACCCTTGCAAAGTTTTCTGTTACAAATTTTTCCCTCCTACCCCCCAACCCATCCCTTAGATGGCAGAAAGTCTAACACATGTTAATTATGTTAAAATATTTGATAGGTTGAATATGTGTATACATATTTATACAGTTATCTTGCTGTACAGGAAAGGGGGAAAAAAACCTGCGAAGGAAAACATAATGCAAGCAAACATCAATAGAGAGTGTGAAAATGCTATGTTGTGGTCCACACTCAGATCCCACAGGCCTCGCCCTGGGTGTACATGGCTTTGTTCATCACTGAGCAGCTGGAACTGGTTTGAAACATCTCATTGTTGGAGAGAGCCATGTCCATCAGGAAAGATCATCGTATATTCTTGTTGTTGGCGTGTACAATGATCTCCCAGATCTGCTCATTTCACTCAGCATCAGTTCATGCAAGTCTCTCCAGGCCTCTCTGAAATCATCCTGCTGGTCGTTACTTACAGAACAATAATATTCCATAACATTCATATACCATAATTTATTCAGCCATTCTCCAATTGATGGGCATCCACTCAGTTTCCAGTTTCTAGCCACTACAAAAAGGGCTGCTACAAACATTTTTGCACATGTGGGACCTTTTCCTTCCTTTAACATCTCTTTGGGATATAAGCCCAGTAGAAACACTGCTGGGTCAAAGGGTATGCACAGTTTGATAACTTTTTGAGCGTAGTTCCAAATTCCTCTCCAGAATGGTTGGATCTGTTCACAGTTCCACCAACAATGCATCAGTGTCCCAGTTTTGGTCCACATCCCCTCCAACATTCATCATTATCTTTTTCTGTCATCTTAGCCAACCTGACAGGTGTGTAGTGGTATCTCAGAGTTGTCTTAATTTGCATTTCTCTGATGAATAGTGATTTGGAGCACCTTTTCATAGGACTAGAAACAGTTTTAATTTCATCATCTGAAAATTGTTCATATCCTTTGACCTTTTATTGATTGGAGAGTGGCTTGAATTCTTATAAATATGAGACAATTCTCTATATATTTTAGAAATGAGGCCTTTATCAGAACCCTTAAATGTAAAGATGATTTCCCAAATTATTGCTTCCCTCCTAATCTTGTCTGCATTAGATTTGTTTGTACAAAAACTTTTTAACTTAATATAATCAAAATTATCTATCTGGTGTTCAATTAATGGTGTTCCATTCTTCTTTGGACATGAATTCTTTCCTTCTCCACAGGTCTGAGAGGTAAACCATCCTATGTTTCTCTAATTTGCTTATAATATCACTCTTTATATCTAAATCATGAACCCATTTAGATCTTATCTTGGTATGTGGTGTTAGGTGTGGGTCAAGCCCTAATTTCTTCCACACTACTTTCCAATTTTCCCAGCGTTTTTTTCAAATAGTATGTTCTTATACTAAAAGCTGGAGGCTTTGGGTTTATCAAACACTAGACTGCTATAATTATTGCCTAGTTTGTCCTGTGCTCCTATCCTATGCCACTGATTGACTACTCTATTTCTTAGCCAGTAGTACCAAATGGTTTTGATGACTGCTGCTTTATAATATTTTTATAGATCTGGTACAGCAAGGCCACCTTCATCAGCCTTTTTTTTTCATTAATTCCCTTGAAATTCTTGACCTTTTGTTCTTCCAAATGAACTTTGCTACTATTTTTTCTAGATCTGTAAAATAATTTCTTGGGAGTTTGATTGGTATGGCACTAAATAAGTAAATTAGTTTGGGTAGTACTGTCATTTTTATTATATTTGCTCAGCCTACCCATGAAGACTTGATGTTTTCCCAACTGATTAAGTCTGACTTTATTTGTATGGAAAGTTTTGTAGTTTAGTTCATATAGTTCATGACTTTTCCTTGGCAAATAAATTCCCAAATATTTTATACTATCAACAGTTATTTTGAATGGAATTTCTTTTTGTATCTCTTGCTGCTGAACTTTGTTGGTAATATATAAAAATGCTGATGATTTATGTGGATTTATTTTGTATCCTGCAATTTGCTAAAGTTGTGAATTGTTTCTAGCAGTTTTTTAGTTGAGCCTCTAGCGTTCTCTAAGTATATCATCATGTCATTTGCAAAGAGTAATAGTTTGGTTTCCTCATTACCTACTCTAATTTCTTTAATTTCTTTTTCTTCTCTTACTGCCAAAGCTAACATTTCTAATACAATATTAAATAGTAGTGGTGACAGTGGGCAGCCTTGTCAATTAACTATAAATTTAAAAATGATGCAGAATCAGTCTAATTTTTTCATATTTCCATCCTTTTCTAACTCCTCTTCTAGATTCTAGATGGTACAGCTCAGAAGAACTGGACTAGGACAGTTCTTCTGAGCTGTACCATCTAGAATTCTTATTCCATAATGTGTAGACTTCATTTTGGATTTCTGTCATCCTTGCTAATTTCACTCACAGAGAGCTAACTTCCCCCAGACTTTCCTCTATCAGTGTTCACTGAATTAACATTTTTACCCTAGAGAGATTAGAGTAGTTCCTGTCTCCTCATCATCCTTCTTTTCTCAAAGGACTTCAATATCTATTTTTGTTTCCATCTTTCCAAAACTCTTGACTTTATACTAATTGATTTCAAAATACATGTTGATGCTCCCTTCAACACCTAACCTCCAGACTAATACTTTGTATCAATGGTGTCAAATTTATATAGAGTAGGGATTAAACCATCCATAGAGTTCCCTGAATGCCTCTGACATTTACTAGTTGTGTGATTCAGGGCAAGTTATTTAGTCTCTCTTTGCCTTAATCTACTGGAGAATGGAGTGACAAAGCACTCCAATATCTTTGCCAAGAAAACTGCAAAAAGGGATCAAGAAGAGATGGGCATAACTGAAAGATTGACTTAAAAACACCAAATTAATATTATATTTATATTATATATTAGTATATTCAACATATATTAGTTTATATAATATTTTATATATTTTAATAAATATTTCCAAATTATATTTTAATCTGGTTGTATTGTGGGCTGCAGTGCCTATATAGTGCAAGTCTATACATGTGACACCTCTGCTTTATGTGATCTGAGCCACATAAGAATGTTCTCACAATGAATATAAACATTATCCACAAGTATTCCTGATCAAAAACTCTAATATTCCTCTCTATCTGAGAAGTCAGAAAATTATGATCAGGTCATAATCTGCAATCACCTGCCATCTAACCATAACTTTCTATCATTTCATCCATGCCTGATTTTTCCTGAGCCTATTTATCTTCACCGGGACTTCATTTCTCCTGTTAACCAATTCAAATTCATTCTGTCCTTTAATATCAGACCTCTTCCTCCTTTATTCTATTGATGCTCTGTCCTTGCCAAACCTAAAGCCTGGATTGCTTCCACCCATCTGCTTCCTCTGAACCTACTCATATGCTGCTGAATGGAAATCAAACAACGAGCCAACTGAATTCACTACAAATCTATTTTATTTTCTTTTGCTTCAATTGTGACTTCATTGTAGACAATCAATCTTTTTAAACTTTCTTCATTGATTCCTTATCCCATTTTTCATAGAAGCTTTTCCTCTTTGAAGTCTCCCACAGTTCCTCTCCAAACATCTCAACTGAAGATCTCACCTCTTATTTCATTGGAAAAAAAATTGAAGTCATTCAGTATGAAGTTCTTTTCCCTTTACTTTTTAAATCAAATCTTTTGTTATTGTCTCCTATTCTTTTTCTCTGATTAAGAGGTAATCCTTCTTGCTGATGACAAGTCCAAGCCTTCTTCAGTGCCTTTGATCTTTTCCTGTTTTCCCCAGCAGAGTGACCCCACAGTGCTTCCCTCTAAAATTCAGTTTTTCCCTGTCTGTGGACTCTTTTCCAACTGTTTCAGGAACGCTTATTCCTCCATTCTCTCTCTCATTCTCTCTCATATTCTCTCCCATATTCTCTCTCATATTCTCTCTCTCTCTCTCTCTCTCTCTCTCTCTCTCTCTCTCTCTCTCTCTCTCTCTCTCTCTCCCTTTCCCTCTCCCTCTCCCCCCTCTCTCTCTGCCCTCCCTCTCCCTTCTCGCTCTCACTCTCTCTCTCTTCCTCTCCCTCCTTCCCTTTGTCTCTCCCTGTCCCTTCCTCCCTCCCTTTTCCTCCCTCCCTTTTCCTCCCTTCCTCCCTTTTCCGCCCTTCTTCCTCCTTCTCTCTCTCTCTCTCTCTCTCTCTCTCTCTCTCTCTCTCTCTTTCTCTGTCTCTGTCTCTCTCTGTCTCTCTCTGTCTCTCTGTCTCTCTGTCTCTCTGTCTCTCTCTCTTCTTTCTCTTCTCTTCCTTCACAGTCCTGGTTCTGAAATGGAGCAAGGGTCAGGAATTTTCCCAGTCATATGGGCCCTATTGGGCTCAATTTCTGGTTTTATATGGCACATGAGCTAAGAATGCTTTTAATGTAAAAATTATTCTTAGCTTTTAGGTCATACAAAAATAGGCAACATCCAGATTTGGTGAGTAGGCCATAGTTTTTGTTTTTGTTTTGCCAACCTCTGATCTAGAACATCTGACAGCAGGAAGGAATTTTCACTAAAATGTAACCCACAAGTGGTTGTTATACGTTTATGTAACTTCTGTTTGAATGTATTCTCAAGTCTGGGGAACTTACTACTTATCAAAGAATCCCAGTCTATTTTTGTACAGTTCAGTTAGCATTTTGTTTTCTAGTATAAAACATATATAAATTTTTCCCTTTGTAATTTACACCCATTGCTCCTGATGTTTCATATTGGAGACAAACAGAACAAATTTAATTCTTCCTCCTTAGGCCAGCTCTTTATATATTTGTATACAGCTGTCATGTCCTGGAATATTCTCTTCATCCACTCTTCATATAATATGGATCTGAGGCTCTTTTATCATTTGCTTGCCTTCCTATAAATCTATTTTATCTCCTGTGTCTATTATTTTTTTCCCTAAATACCCACTCTTCTTGAACTCTGATCATTTGACCATAGGTGCTTCTTCTTCTTCTTCTTCCTCTTCTTCTTCTTCTTCTTCTTCCTCTTCTTCTTCTTCTTCTTCTTTTCTTCTTCTTCTTCTTTTTTTTTTGCTGAGGCAATCGAGGTTAAGTGACTTTCCCAGAGTCACACAGCTAGGAAGTATTAAGTGTCTGAGGTCACATTTGAACTCAGGTCCTCCTGACTTCAGGATTGGTGCTCTATCCACTGTGATACCTAGCTGCCCCAACAATAGGTGCTCCTTAAGCTAGAATTAAATTTAATAATGAAGTTGAGTTCTGTTAAAGGCCAAGTGCAAAGGAATCTATCTCCTTAGAGAACATATATTTCAAAGTTTTAGGTCTTACTTCATGTCCAGTTACTTCATTTACCAAGTGGCTAGTTGAACAAAAACATATTCCATTAGATCTTTTAAAGAATAAGCAATGGAAATCGATGGCTGAAAAATCTAAGTGATTTTTTTTTTACAAAATCACTTTTAAACTTTAACAGAATTTTCACATATATTTAATGCTGAATTTGAGTGACATTTTATTGCTTGTTGGGTCAGAACAGAAGAAGAGACACCCAGAGGCAATGACCCAGATGAACATAAGGATTTTAGCAGAAATGGATAGTATACAAGTGAAACCATCAATTTGGAAGCGGTTTCATATAGTTTTTAGTTAAAATTAAAAGTGTAACATAACATCTGAATAGAGCTCTAGGACAAGAAGAAATATAGCAAGAAAATAAAAGCAGGTATTGATGGAAGCAAGAAGAAAAATGATTATGGGGAATTATGAAATTATTATGAAGAAAGTAATTAAAAAAGAAAATATAGCACATAAAAAATAGAAAAATGCTTGTATGGAGCCAAGTCAGTGAATGGGTAATGAGTAGTCTGGGTTGGGGTTGGGAGAGGAAGTCATAGATCACAGAGATGAACAGAAAAGCTTGAGGACAGTTCTAAAATCTGGACTTAGAATTAACAAATCTTTACTATAAAAACATAAACCTCAAAGTGTGTAAAAATATTTTTTCACATGCAAAATAATGTAGTTTTTCCCAACAAAAGTTACATACATTATCCTAGTCAGGAATCATTGAAAATAGAAGGAAACACATTTATTTCAGAACCAGGACTGTGAGGGAAGAGAAGTTATGGAAAGTAATATTCATTCATGGTAATGGGTTTTTTAAAAATTGAAACAGTTACTTAAGTTCAATTTCAGAATTGACATCATAAGTTGGCCAGAATAATTTTCTTTGAACTAACATGATGGAATTTCCCAGTTGGTAAAGAATTCATCAGCTTTATGACCTTAAAAGAATAGTTATTTCTCCATATTTTTCACTATATTCCACCTGCGGCAATATAATTATTACATCTTTTTAATAGGATACTTTAATCACTTAAAATTAATGTGCCATTTTAATAAAACCAACATTTCTAGAAAAAGTATCCAATTCAAATAACATAATTGTATTTTACCTTTTAGGTTACTAACAGATGGAACTGATTGACCATTACCCCATTTTTTTAGGGTTGGTCCTATACAACACAGTAGAAAAATCTCTTAAGTCAGAAGATTTGGTTTCAAATGCAGCCTCCAATGCTATATGACCTCAGGAAAATCAATTAATTTCTGTAGACCTCAATTCCTTTCAGTCAACAAGTATTTATTAAGCATTTACTGTGTTCCAGGCACTTTCCTAAGTATTGGGAATATAAGTACAAACAAAAAAATAGTCCCTGACCTCAAGAGACTTGCATTCTAACAGGGGAGGACAATATCTAAAAGGAACTAAAGGGTCGGAAGGGGAAGAGAAAGTGACGTAATAGAGGAAGCCTAGAGAGATATAGAAGTGGAGCCCAAAGAGGAATAAAGGCCTGGCTGATCAAGATATTTTTTCCTCAAAATGGGAGAAACTAACCAATTAGGTCCTCTGAAATGGAGGGTACTTCCAATGTCAGATAGTCAGGGCAAAAGGGAATTGCTAGTGAGAGGAGGCTGCTATGGTATAGTGGAGAAAGTTATAAGAATCAGGAGTAGATTGCTGAAAAAAAAAAGGATTGGAATATAATGTCAGGAGGCTTCCTTCCAGATGTGGAATAAATCGTATTTTAGATATGTCATCTCATTGCTGTGGATGCTTCTACAAATATGTCAGATTATTATCTTTCTCCATCTTCCCATCCTCTCTAACATTTGTCTCTGGCATCCTCTACAGAGCTTTCATACTCTTTATCTTTCTGAATATGCTAGGTATCTTTCTGAAGATCTCTTGTCTCTCACCTATGGTGCCTGGCATATCCTAAAATATTAATAAATTTTCTTTCCTTCCTTCCTCCCTCCCTCCCTCCCTCCCTCCCTCCCTCCCCTCCCTCTTTCCTTCCTTCCTTTCTTCCTTCCTTCCTTCCTTCCTTCCTTCCTTCCTTCCTTCCTTCCTT
>JAJPUD010001473.1:34216-54490 GCA_023553655.1 Myrmecobius fasciatus | reverse complement strand
TTCCTTCCTTCCTTCCTTCCTTCCTTCCTTCCTTCCTTCCTTCCTTCTTTCTTCCTTCTTCTGCATGGATATGGGGGGATTGCTAGGCTACCTCCTATTCTAATCATGCATTTCTTTGATGATTTCCTTTGTATCCCTACTTCTGTGCGATTTGTTTTTGGTGGTTATGTTGTAGTTTAGTGATATCAATCATGAATCCTAACATTGCCCTTTGGATGCCCTTCAAGTTTTAATTCTTTGGAGATGGTGAGTATTTTATGACTCTCTACAACATAACACCACTATAGGAATTATTTTGGTAAAGACATGGGTTTTTTTGTTCCATAAAAAAAAAAAAACAACCAACTTGGGAACATTAAAAGAACTGCATTTTCCAGTTGCAGTTTAGATTCCTCTCTTCCACATATTCCATTCTAGTCTCAATTTACTCTACCCCCATAAACAAAAGCACTCCTTTACAAAATTAATAATTAAAGTCATAGAAAATAAATCCATACATCTTAAATACACATCCACACATACACATACATGCATTTGTGTGTATGTATGTGTAAAATTTCACACCTCAATTCCATTACCTCTGTATAAACATACTTCAATACCTGGCTAATGGAGTCCTGACACATCATTGCATTGATAAGAGTCCTGACCTTTTTTCCCTTAACATTGTTTTCCTTAACATCTCTGTTGTCATTGTATTAATAGGTCTCTTAGTTCAGCTGAGTTCACTCTTCATCAATTTATGCAAGTATTCACAGGTTTCTGTGAATCTGTCTTTCACTATGTATTACAAATCACCAATATTCTTTTATATATACCTACCATAGTAGTGGTGATAGTGGACAACCTTGTTTATCCCTAATTGGAATTGGAAAGACTTTTAGCATTTCTCCTTTACAGATAATGTCAATTCTTAGTTTTAAGAAGACACTGTTTAATGTTAGAGAAATATCCATTTATTACTAAACTTTTAAATGGAAATTGATATTTTATTTTGTTAAGTTTTTCATCTATTGATATATTTATAATATTAAAGGGACCCACATGTGCAAGAATGTTTGTGGCAGCCCTTTTTGTAGTGACTAGAAACTGGAGACTTAATGGATGCACATCAATTGGAGAATGGCTGAATAAATTATGGTAGAATATTATGGAATATTATTGTTCTATAAGAAACGACCAACAGGATGATTTCAGAGAGGCCTAGAGAGACTTGCATGAACTGATGCTGAGCGAAATGAGCAGAACCAGGAGATCATTATACACGGCAACAACAATACTATATGATGATCAATTTTGATGGACATGGCTCTCTGCAACAAAAAAATGTTTCAAACCAGTTCCAATTGTTCAGTGAAGAAAGCCATATACAACCAGAGAGAGGGATATGAAATGTGGACCACAACATAACATTTTTATGCTCTCTATTGATGTTTGGTTGCAATGTGTTTTCTTTCTCTGATTTTTTTTTCCTTTAGATACGATTTTTCTTGCACAAGATAAGTGTAGAAATATGTATACATATATTCGATTTTTCAAGTATTTTAACATAATTAACATGTAGTGGATTTCCTGCCATCTAGAGCGAGGGAGGGGGGACTAGGGAGGAAAAATTTGTAACAGAAAGCTTTGTAAAGGTCAGTGTTGAACAATTACCCATACATATATTTTGCAAATAAAAAGCTTTAATGAAGATATATTTATGATATTGATTGTTTTTGTTAATAGTGCCTCTGTTACATTCATAATTTTCTGAATATTAACCCAAGCCTATGTTACTGCTATGAATCCAACCTAGTCATAATGTATAATGTTTTTAATATTTTGATACTTCTTTGCTCATATTTTAATCAATAATTTTAACTCAATATTTCTTTTAAATGCTGGGTTTGATTTTATTTCTTTACATTGATTCTCCTTGGTATTAGTATCAGTATGATATTAATATCAGTGTCTCTTTTTCTCTTTTTGCAAGAAATCATGTAATGTTGGAATTAATTATTTTTTGAATTTTTAATGTAATTCATTTGTAAATCTATCTTGTTCTGATAATTTTTTTAAGAGTTCATTTTTATCTTGTTTGATTTTTTTCTCTGCTATTGCGTTGTTTGACTTATCTATTCCTTATGCTTTTAATCTGTGTATTTCATATATTTTTAAATCTCCATTCATTTCTTTTAACTTGTCACTTTTGTTAGCATTTAATTGTGCAAAAGTTTCTAAAACATATGTTAATCTTTCCTTACTTCTTATGAATTCTCCTTTTAACTTTCCCTTCCACATGATCTCTTTCTTATTAAAACCTCTTAACATTTTTCTTATGCTTTGGATAATTTAACATATTTCTATACCAAATTCAGTTGAGAGTATGTTTAACTTTCTTTTTCCCAGTTCAGATAGCAGTAAAGTTCATTAATATAATGTCTTCTCTATTTGTAAACTCTTCTCAGCTTCCCACAATTATGATGAAAAGTAAATTATTCCCTATTTTTTTTAGTGCATTCAATTTCTCCTATATTTTTATTCCTTTATTTGAACCAACAAAACAGAACATAACCAACTCCAGACCCTGTGCTAATCTTTTTTTATTCTCTTTATGACTCTCAAGGCACTGGCATTCTGGTAGAATATTTGTCTCTTCTCTTCCTATTAGAACATCAGCTGTTCATCACCATTATCACTTTCCATTTACTCAAATGTATTTATCTTTTAAAGTTACTATTTACACCTATGTTTGAACTTCTATTCATTCATTCATCTCTGATCTTTTTATAAGGAATATTTACAAGCTACCTATTCTATTAAAATCCATTTTAATTTTTCCTATAATATTATGTTTAATTTTCAGAATAATTTATTCTGGTTGTAAGGTGAATCTTTTATCTCTCGGAATATATTTTAATATATATACAATATTTATTTATTATATATAAATAATACATCATATAAATGAAATAACATATACAATGTATATAATTTCTATTATATAAATATATGTACTTATGTATGTATTGGAGTATATAAATCTATATTTTCCTATATCCATATATCTATATCTATCCATATTTATATCTATGTTTATCTATCTATCTATCTACTTGTATGCTCTGGATTTTGGCTATGACATTCTCAAGGCTTTTCAAATTAGGGCTTGTTTTATGAGCTGACTAGAGGATTAGTAGTATTTTATCTTTGCTTTCTAATTTTAATAACTCCGGATAGTTGTGATCTTTTGTAATATGATTTCCAGGTTTTTTCTTTGGTCGTGATTTTCTGAGAGTCCAGCAGTTATTGTTATCTCTCTTCAACCTGCCTTCCAGATTAGTTGTTTTGGATAGTAGCTACTTTATGTTTTTTCTAGTTTTTCAATTGTTTGATTTTGTTCTGATGTTTCTTTTCATCTTATAGAATCATTGAGTTCTGTTTTCCCCATTCTATTTTTCTAAGAGTACTACATGTTATATTTTCCTCCTCTTTTAAATTGTTTTCTTTCCATTGTTTTTCTCAAGAGCTTTAATTTCATTGCTTAACTAGCGTCTTTTCCTCTAGCAACTCTTGTAGTCTTTATGAACAAACTCTTCTTTTATCTGGAGCTCTACTTGTACTTAATGATAAGACAGCTACTCTGGGCTCATTTGAACCTATAGTATTTCTTCATTGTTTCTTGGCTTTTACTTCTTTTTACTTATGTCTTCAGTCCAAGTTCTAAAGCCAGGGCTTAGCACAATGCCTGGCACATAGTAGATACTTAATGAATGGTTATTGAATTGGATTGATTTGGAAGTTCTTGGGCTAGGATTTTGTGCCAGAGGCAGACTACTCTCCAAGATGAATTCAAAGATTGGAGTGTGGTCAGGCCTTATTTGGTGATATTCCCTTGATGGTATGGATACTATTGCCTTACTACACTTCTGGGTGGGCATCTAAGACTAGGCTTGTCCCTCTGTTTGAAGTGACTTCTGTTTCTTTCTTCTAATAGCCTAAAGTGACTACTGGCTCCATCTCTGCCTCTTATTCTTACACAATCCTCAAATGGGAATTGCCTCGAACTGCATCTCCCTTCTTCTGATAAGCTTGGCAGATGAACAGATCCTGTCTGCTGCTGTAGTTATAATAGAAGCGTCTGCTTCAGGCCTTTTGGAGGTCTTTAAACCCATGCCTATTGTCTATCCTTATACCCCTGGGAATTTACCTATTTTTACCGGGGTCTGGCTCTATCCCTTGCAGTGCTACTCTAGGTCAGGGTCAAGATCCCATCAGCTCCAGATCCCATGTACCAGAATTCTCACTGACTTCCATTCCCATAGTACTTCTCCAAGTGCCCTGATACTATCTGGCCCCCTTTTTTTGTGCAGAACTGCTCTGAATGGCAAAACAATGTTATCATTGACAATTCACTTATTTAGATCTCCTATAATTATTGATTCATTTCAGTTTAATTGTCCCCAAGGTTGGGAAATATGTGAGCTGATAAAGAAAGTAATTTCTTCTTTACTTTAAAAAGAAAGCCAAAATTATCTGAGAGATTTGTATATGTATGTATGTATGTGCGCGTGCATGCATTTGTGTTCATGCTAGACCATGTTGATTTGATAGCAACTTTAAAAATAAGATTAAAGGTGTTAATATTTCTCTAACCTGTACCAGTCTTTACTTAGAGCATAGTGGTGAGTCTGTTGACTTTCATTTTATTATCAAAAAAAGTGTCCATTGATTGTTTCTTAGGTCTCTTTAACATAAATATAAATTGATTTTGATTTGTTTAACTTGTCAAAAAGCAATCTTTTATTTTGAGACATGAAAGGCTCTCACAATGAGCACATTCTGGGATCTTATCTTCACCCTTTGAGAAGCAATAGAGCATGGAAAAACAATGAGGTTTTTTAATCTGTATCATCTCATTTAATCCTCACAATAATTCTATGAGTTATTATTATACTATTTTTCTATACTATCATCATCATTATTATATTATTATCTGTATTTTATAGATGAGTAAATGAAAGCTGAAGAGAGTTAGGTGACTTAAATAGGATCACATAGCTAATAAGTTTCTGAAGCAGGATTTGAACTCTGGTTTTTCTCACTGGAAGTTGAGTGCTCTACCCACAATGCCACCTGATTGCCTTGCTGGTAGAAAGATTAATTTGGAATCTGAGGACCAAGTCTTGCAACTCCTATGTTTACTTCATAAGGCCTGTATTACTTTAACAAGTCTCTTCCTATTTCTAGGTCTATTTTCTTCTCATTAAAATGAATTGGTTGGACCAGATTATCGTTAAGCTCTCTTCTGGCTCTGAGGCCAGCAAACTACAGTAAAATGAGTAGATTGTACTGAAAGGATCCAATTATGGCTAAACTTATTTCATGATGTGTCAAGGTTGCCTGCTATAAATAGCAATGTCAATATGGGCAAAGGGCTGGAAACTAGAATGCCATTTTTCTCCAAAATGTTTGACATTTCACATTAGAAGTCATATAAAAGGAAAATTGTATGGTATGAGGAAAATATGTACTTGGGGAGTCTTGATGGAGAAAAGGCAACACTTGGGAAGAAAAATTTTCCTTCTCATTTCCTCAGCTGTCTCATTCACAGAAAGGGGATTCTCCTCTCTTCCCAGTCAGAATCTTTCCTTATTTAAAAAGAGATAGAAAGTCTAACCCAAAGCAAAAGTACTTTACAGAACAGAAAGTGCTATCTTTCTGAAGCCATTCTTCCCCTTATTCCACTCATTCAGGCACTGTTATATGATGACATTTCCAGTGTGTTTCCTTTGGAT
Organism: Myrmecobius fasciatus; assembly: GCA_023553655.1. Classification (NCBI taxonomy): domain Eukaryota; kingdom Metazoa; phylum Chordata; class Mammalia; order Dasyuromorphia; family Myrmecobiidae; genus Myrmecobius; species Myrmecobius fasciatus. The sequence goes on along the minus strand of JAJPUD010001473.1, from coordinate 48,710 downwards.
GTCATAAATGACAGGTCTTCCAGGCAGAAGTATTTTTAGAATTGGAATCTCATGTATGAGTTTCCCACTTGTATGTGAGGTACAACCATGTACCATATTCTGAAGTCTGAAAAGATTTGAGGGTCAAATATAAAACTGTTTGTAAATGTAACTTCTTGCTGTTTGATATGACTGGAGATGGAAGTCATTTGTGTATTGTTGAACCACTGTGATTCCTCAGTGTAGTGAGAATTCTCATCTAATAAGCCAACAGGTGGTTTCAAGTCAAGATGAATTATAATGCAGATTTTAAATCTGAGTGGTCATATTCAGGTCTCATAACTATATTTGGAGTGGGTGTTTCCATATATTTTTCTAAGCTGGGGAAGGTTTGAGTGGGGTTTGACATTCTGCCACTTCAAATCCTGTGGAGTTAGTTGGGATTATATCTACATTCATTTTGGCCAAGACACAATTTTAAAAACAAATTTTCCTCAACATTACCAAAATCCCAAAGATGGAAGGAAAATGCCCATTTATTAGTGTCACTAGACATTGATTTAAATGACTTCCAGAGTCAGTTGATTATTAAATGTGGTTTTTTAAAGGCGTGAGTTAAAATGTGGCATCTTTAGGAAATCATGTTTTTATTTTAAAATATTTTTATAGCCTAAGTTTTGATACTGACTGCAATCAATTTTATTAAATTTTATTGAAAAGTCTGACACTATGCTAGATATATTTTAGAATTTTCCCTGATTAAGAATTGAAGCTATACATTTGATTTTTTCTTTTATCTTTATATCATATAGTATCTCAAATATTATATGATATATTTATGCATAAATATATTTAAAATGAAATATAATATATAGTAATATATAATTTGCTATTATTATTAAATTTATAGATAGATTGGGGGAGAGACAAAACATAGAGAATGAATATTTATTTATCTGTATAGCTATCCATCTATCCATTTACCTATCCATCCATGTATATATGTATGTATGTATCTATGTATTTTTCTATGTATCTATTTTTGTAACAATGTGTCTATATATCTATGAATCATCTATGTATCTATGTATCTATCTATTTCCCAATTTATTGCTTCCCTCCTAATCTTGTCTGCATTAGTTTTGTTTGTATAAAACCTTTTTAACTTAATATAGTCAAAATTATCCATCTGGTGTTCAATTAGGAATTCCAGATCTTCTTTGGACATAAATTTATTGCATCTCCACAGGTCTGAGAGGTAAACTATCCTATGTTCCACTAATTTGCTTATAATATCACTCTTTATATCTAAATCATGAACCCATTTAGATCTTATCTTGGTATGTGTTGTTAGGTGTGAGTCAAGCCCTAATTTCTTCCACATTACTTTCCAATTTTCCCAGCAGTTTTTGTTGAATGGTGAGTACTTATCCCAGAAGCTGGGGTCTTTGGGTTTATCAAACACTAAATTGCTATACTTATTACCTACCTTGTCCTGTGACCCTATCTTATGCCACTGATCGACTACTCTATTTCTTAGCCAGTACCAAATGGTTTTGATGACCACTGCTTTATAATATAGTTTTAGATCTGGTACAGCAAGGCCACCTTCATCAGCCTTTTTTTTTTTCATTAATTCCCTTGAAATTCTCATTAATTCCCTTGAAATTTGAAGCAAGAGGATTCTTGTTCTACCCCAAGTCTTCTTGGTTTTTCTCCATTCTGTGTTAATCCTGAAGAGCAAATTTGTTCTATTTGTGGGAAAATTGGGAAAACTTGAAATTTACTAACCTACTTCACAGTCTTCCCAGAATCTTCCTGTAAAGTAGATACATTCAACATGTATTGGGCCATCTGTGAATGAAATTCTAAGGAACTTATTAAAAGGCATTATTTTTTTAAATATTCTTTGAAAAAAAATAGAAGTCATTATAGGTAAGTCAAAATACTTAAATTTTTTATCATTATTTTTCAATAGGACCTGAGTGGGAGGGTCTCGATGACCTCAGTACCAGTTACAATTACTTTGAACAACAGCTGAATGAGACAGTGAGGCGACGAAGACATGCAGGGGATAATGATCACAACATTGAAGTGCTCTTAGGTGTGGATGATTCCGTAGTTCGCTTCCATGGCAAAGAACATGTCCAAAACTACCTCCTCACTCTCATGAATATTGTGAGTATCCATTCCTTTCCATGCTCATTCTGGATTTTGACATTTGTTCTCTCACTGTCTTTGACCTCTACCCCTTTGTTGACTTTATGTGAATGCTTGTATTTCATTGCAATCTGACTACTTGAAGCCTGAACATAGTAAAATTTAATAAGATAAAAAGCAAGAATTTCAATGCCACAAAAGACTGTGCCTGAATTCAAAAGGAGGTTTCTTAAATCAGAGCAGGAAATGGGATTTTTAGTTCATTCAGGTGAAGAGCCACAACTCACTGGATTTTCTTCTATCTGCCATGAATGTTAGTTTAAATGATAAAATCATTCTTCCTCCTCCAATATTTACTTGATGAAATTTGATGACAGTTGAAGAAAAAGTAAAATATTTGATGAGGTTGAGGATGGTACAATAAAAGTTAGCATTGTAAACTCTTAAAGTTTGAAAAGTTCTTTGCATATATTGTTTCATTAGATCCTCACAATACTCCTTGGAGGTAGGTCCTTTTATTACCCCATTTTACAAATAAGGAAACTGAAGCTCAGAGAGGTTAAACTTAGGTTCATACAGCTGATAAGTAGCTAAGGCAGGATTTGAACCAGTGTCCAGTGTTCTAATTGCTAAGTCTAAAGCTTTTTTTTTTTCCTCAGCCCTTCTCCGTCTTGACTTCTAAGAAGCTTCTGACATTCTCTATTCCTCCATCAGTGGTTCATCACTTAGGGTCTCCAAGGCATTAATGAATAGATTTCAGGGAGTCCATAAACTCAAATGGGAAAAAAATATATGTTAATTTTCACTAACTTTTGTCTTCCATTGTAATTTTTTTAAATTTTATCTTGTTCTCTTAAATGTAGAATTAGGGTTAGTGTTAGTGTTAAATATAGAGTTTAGGATCAGAATTTCAGGTTAGGTTAAAGTTTAGAATTAGGCTTAGAGTTTAGATTTAGGGTTAGGTTAGAGTTCTGGATTAGAGTTAAAGGTTAGGATTAGGGTTATTTTGAAGAGGGACCCATAGGCTTCACTAGATCATGGGGATTGAAGACAAAAAAAATTAGGAATTCCTGTTCTAGCTAGATGCTCTCTTCTTGTTAGGTTGTGGTGACATTGATCTCTACTGCTTTTTCTTAACTTATATGACTCCTCTTTGGCTCATCTTATTCATATCTCACTTTGTGACTGGGGATACTCCTGGAATCTTTGTATTCTCTTTCTATATCCCTCTTATCCTTTCTATACAGAAGACTTCCATTTCTCTGTATTTAGCCCATGACTAGTCTGAGCTCTAGCTCCCATTTTTTAAAATATTACAAACTGGACATCCCACATATCTCTAAGTAAACATGTTCAAAACAATGCTTTTCCCTCTCCTCTTTCGAATTCGTTAGTTTCTCCCTCTCCTCTTCCCAAATTTTACTCTTTCTATCCTTTCAATTTTTCTAAGTTAATTATCTCAAAATCATCTTAAGGCATTGTAAATGTACAGCACTGGAACATGGGAAGACCTTTTTTGAAACCTGCTTTGGACATTTACTAGCTATGTAACCATTGGTATGTCCCTTAACTTCTCTGGACCTTAGTTTTTCTTTCTGTATAATTTTGATGGCTGTACTCTGTAACTGCTAAGATCTCTTCTAGCTTTAAATATATGATCCAGTGATTCTTGTTATCCCCTAATCCATATCCATTGAGTTGCTAAGACTTGTTGATTGTACCTTCACAACATCTCTCCTATCTTTCCCTTCTCTTTGATGTGGCTACCATCCTTGGTCTAGACCTAACCAGCTCACACATAGACTATTATAATAGCCACCTACTTAGTTTACTTACCTCAAGGTTCTACCCTCTCAGATCCAGCCTCAAGATATCCAAAGTGAAATGCCTAAAAACCAAGTCTAATTAGATCAGTTCCCTGCTTTAAAAGTTCTGGCACCTTTCAATTGCCTTTAAGTTAAATTAACAAACTTTTTCATTTAGCATTAAAAGCCCTTTACAATCTAGGTCTGGCTTATTTATTTTTTCCCAAGCTTATTCTATATCATTTTCTTTCTTATTTTCTAAGTTTCTAACCAAACCATCCTAGTTGCTGCTTCTTGTTTATTTCCCATCTTCATGCCTTTGATCAGGCTGTTCCCGATGCTGGAATATATATATATTGTTAGCTCTCTTCAAAGCTCAAATTTATTACCACCTTCTAGGGAACTTTTGCTAATTTTCCCCATGGTATGAATTGTACCTGTTTTGAAATGGTAGTTAATGAGGTAGTGGAGAGTCTCATTGAAGAGAAACACTAGCTGGCCATGCAAATATATCTTCTACAGGTGAGATCACATCCAGGCCTTCATTACAACTGGAGCTTCTTCCTCATCCTTTCTCATTTACCATTTTCACTCTCCATTCCCTTTCTTTGACAGCCTCACCCTATTCTTATCTTGATTGATGTATATAGATTGTGCTACCCTACCAAAAGCACCAGGCCATTTATCCATTTTACTATCTGAAGTATAAGAGATTTGGCCCACCGAGGGAGATTGTGTAGGTGTTATATCTGAGCTTAATACTTTTCTGAATTCCTGACCTAAGTTAACTGGTTATCATAGCAACTGTGGAAGTAAAAAAAGTTGGATTTTATAACTCCTGAATGTTAATAGTTGTTTTAATTTTAGTCAGGCAATAAAGCATGAAAAAATATATTAGTACTTATTATCATAATTTAGTTTGTGTAAATATGACTCTTACAAATATTTACCTGATGTATGAAAAGAGAAATTATAAAAAAGGAAAATATAAAAAGTAAAATTTATATAGATGGTTATTACCATATATAGTAAAGTCCTAGTAGGAGTCAAGCAGCTTTCACTCCTCCCTATGGGAAGATAATCACTCACTGTATGACAATCACAGGGGCACAGTGAAAACAGGTGTGTAATTAGGATGGTCAATTATTGGCACATTCTGTTACTATATATGGAAATCTATTGGCAGTGTTTTTGTGCTGACAGAACATTGAGGAACATACTGGTACTTTTGAAAATTAAAAGGGGCATCTGGATTCTACCACAAGGAAGAGAAGACGCCAGGTTAGATTTAGTTAAGACTTGGGGATTGCCTTAGAGTTTCAGTTTGTATGTCTACAAAACCACTTGAGTTTATAAAGTAAATACAGAAGATTGCAGTTATTAGCTTGGGAGGTCCATGAGAACAGGAACTTTCTGAACTTAAGATCTTCCCCAGCACCAACCCGGATTTATACGTTTTTATCAAATTGATTTAATGAATTGACTGGTAGGGAACTTCTTTAGAATGGATTCCAGATGCTACTTCAGGCAGAGGGCATATAGTCTTTAACTACTCTAAAAACAAAGAATAATTCAAAATATAAGGGTGGTTTAGCTGAAATCTAGCCTCCATTTGTATTTGGTTAACAGTTGTATACTTATTATTTATTAATGCCTTTCTAATTCCTCATTGCATTTTAAACTCCAAATCTGATAGACCAGCCCATATTACCCATAAGTAATAGAGTCCCTTTCCATAATTTTTTAGTTTTTTCATTATTTATACTTTGTATTTACTTATATGTGCAGGATGCCCCCTTGGGACCCACTTATCCGACTCAAACCAACAATGGCCTTCTGGGTTCTCAAAAAGTAGTTATTACTTTATATAGTACTGGTCTCTAAATTGTGAATAACTGGAATCACACAAAGCAAGCCTAGGCATAGGTTTTTAGAGATCATGTAGCAGTTCAATGAATTATCTTGAGAGTAAAGCATAACCTTTGCAAACTGGAAGTTCTCCTGGGCAGAACCCACCTGTTGCAGTTAAGGGAGAGAGTTTATATTAGTGAAGAAAACCTGAATTCAAATGTAGCCTCAGACATTTACAACTCTGTGACTCTTAATCTTCTCATCTGAAAAATCAGGATAATAATAGCAGAATGAGGATAAAATAAAATATCTTTAAATGTTTTGTAAACCTTAAAGCATGATGTAAATGATAGTAGTTATTATCATTATTATTATTATTGACAATTAAAAGCATGGGAAAGGAAAGAGAATGAACATTTGTATAGCACCTACTATATACCAGAAATTGTGCTAAGTATCCCATTTGATCTTCACAGCAATCCTGCAAAGTAGTCCCTGTTTTTATATACATTTTACAGTTAAGGAAACTGAAGCTGAAAGGTTAAGTGGCTTTCCTAAGGTCATATAGTGGGTGTCTGAGGCTATTGAACTCAGGTCATCTTGGCTTTTGATTTAGCATTCAATCCACTGTGCAAAGTTATTTCAAGGAGAAGGCAGGCCTTTGCAAAAGAGTGGGTCAGGATAGACTTCCTATACAAGATGACATTTGAATTGAGATTTCAAGAAAACTAATAATTATATAAAGCAGAGAAAAGGGGCTAATGTACCTCAGGCATGGGGGACAATCTGGGCAAAGGCATGGAGTGAGGAGATGGAAAATCACAAAAAAAGAACACTGGCCAGTTTCCTTGGTATATATAGAGAAGAGTGTAGGAGTAGTAAATTGTAGTAGAAGCAAAAACTGGAGTAGAAGACAGCTTTAAAATCCATGTAGGAATTTGTGTTTGGTCCAAGAAGCAACAGGGAATTATTAGAAATTCTTAAATTTGTCTTTATTTAAACATTATGCCAGGGCAGCAAGATAGTGCAGTGGATAGAGTACCAATTCTGAAGTTAAGAAACTTCCTGTGTGACCCTAGGAAAGTCACTTTCCCCTAATGGTCTTACCTTACATTTATTTAGTGAATAAATGAACAGATAAATGAATGAATGAATGAATGAATGAATGTAAATAAATAACCAAACAAATAAATAAATATTATGCCAGTAGCAGTGGGAGCAGACAACATGCAAACTGGATGAGTTTCCTGGGTAACCCTTGAGATGCTACAGGAGTAATAACAGTCCTGTATGTCCTTGGGAAGCAGTCCCTTCATTTTACTGGGCCTCAGTTTTCTCATCTGTAAAATAAGGAGATTGGACTTTGTCACCTCTCAGGTCCCTTCTAATTCAAACTCTGTGATGCTATAATTTCTTTTTACATACAAGTGATTCAAATCCACCAACCTTCAGGCTTGAAAAGGTTGGATGAGAAGGAAGTCATCACTGACCTGGATTCTGACTGAATGTAGTATATGATGCATAATTCTTGTTCAGAAATATAAAAATGATAAAATTTATTTCTCTTAAGTCCCTGAGAATTCCATTTTTTCCATTATATTGTTTGGTCATTTTTCAGTAGTGTTTAACTCTTTGTGATCTCATTTAGGGTTTTCTTGCCAAAGATAATGGAGTGGTTTGCCTTTTCCTTCTCAAGCTCATTTTATAGATGAGAAAACTGAGGTACACAGAGTTAAATCTTTTGCAGGGTCATAGACCTAGTAAGTGTCTGAGGCTGGAATTTAATTCAGGAAGACAAGTCTTTCTGGCTTTAGGCCAAACACTGTCTACTGCACCACCTATTATTAACAATTTTTTTTTAGTTAAAACTTAGCAAATTGTCAAGCTCTTTTATTGAGCTATGTTGAGTACACCCATCTCATGATATCTCCTCGTGTAATGGTAGAGGTTTTTGTCAAGAACACCTCTAAGATGGATTACAAGTCAGGACAAAAGAAAATAGGGGAAAGGGAAAGAGGTGATTGGAATCCCTATTTTCTCATCAAATGCTTGGGCTTCATAATATCTGCTAGGCAAATTGCATTTATTAAGTACCTCTAAACTCTGTGCCTGCTAAGAAGACAAAAATCATCCATGCTCATCCCCAACATTGGATTCCATTTGGAATCTGCATTACAGTGCTGGTGTTAGCCACCATGTTTACAATCAATGGCATCTAAGATGTCCTTAAAGCCACAGGTAGCTCTTCGTTTTTGCCCACCATTCTCCATCTTCCTCCTTCTCTTAGTCTTGTACTGAAAAGCGGGTCTAGAGGAGGAAGTATTTGAACCTAAAAGGAAAAAGAAACCAATATCCTCTCCACTCTTCCCAACTATTAGATTGGTCAAAGTTCAGTCCTCTCAAGCGGTCCAGTGGCTACCAAAAATGGACTCAAACCTTATCATCCTTTCTCCTTTGTGGGGTTTGGGCCAGACAAGGCAGTGAGAAATAGTTATAGTCAAACCTCACTCCTAAGGAGAAGGGATTTCTCAGCACACATATCTTGAATTGCTCTCTTTAAATCATTATTTTCCTCTGGGCCCAGAGAAGGAATAACAAGAATTCAAAAGCTGAGGCCAAATAAAGCTAAAGTCCAAACTTTAGATAGTATCTGCATCATGGAAAAGCAATAAACAAATTCATGGTTCAGTGAATCATCATTGTATTGAACTGTCTGTTTGGAAGGATAAGCATTTGCAAGGGAAAGCCAAATATTATGATTTGATTATAGTTGTTCGTGCTGAGAAAAGTTATCAAAACCTTTCCTGTGAAACTGAATATACTTGTGGAAATTCAAGCACATTTTCATTTACTTGTGGAATACTAAAAGCTTTTTTACCTGAACCCCATGATTTGTCTTGATAGCAAAAGTATAAACAGTACCCTAATAATTAATTTTCTAATTGTTCTTACTGTGGGAATTAGCTGATATGTTAAAGTGCATACTCATATTTTCATTAATGGATCTCTTATTCTCTCTGCTGAATTCCTGTGAATATTATTTAAATGCAAAATGAATTTCCTTTTTCATTCAGTCTGCTTTGAAGTTTTCTCTTTTGCCAACCGACAATCAATAAATCAAATAGCATTGATTAAGCATGCAATATACATTAAGTTCTGTTAGGTTCCTGTACTGAACATTCCTTTGCCTTAGAAAGTTTGAACTCTTTGAGTGATCATGAAAAAATTAGTTATAACTAAAATTTAATTTTATTATCTAATGTATTTCACCTTGCAAGGTTCACATCAAATGCCACATTCTTCTTTTTTCCTCTTTTTAAAAAGTAGTATTTTATTTTTCCAAATATATGCAAAAATAGTTTTCAACATTCACCTTTGCAAAACCTTGTGTCCCAAATTTTTCCCACTCTCTCCTCCCATCCCCCTCCCCAAGATAGCAAGCAATCTGATATAAGTTAAACATGTATGATTTTTCTAAACATATTTCCATAATCTTCATGTGCAAGAAAAATCAGATCAAAAAGAAAAAAAAGCAGGAGAAAGGAAAAAAAGAAACAACAAAAGGAGAAAATAATATGCTTTGGCTCACCTTCAAATACCACTTTCTTGATACAGTCTCTTATCCATTACTCGGTCAGAAATCATCTTTTCTTCCTCTGACCTCATGAAGCACTTGATTTGTTTTATGCTTTCATTCAATTATATTCTGTATGATCATTATTATAGATTTTTTTTAACACCCCATATTTATATATGACTGTTTCCTTCTTGTTAAGTTCCCTGAGGGAAGGACCTCTATTTTTGTCTCACCCCAACATCTAGTACAGTGATGTGCACACAGATCTAATAATTTATATTAACACAAGCAAATATGAACCACTGTGATATTTATAGAGGCAAAGTGAGTAGCAGCACTTAACTTGAAGTTAAATTGAACTGAATTCAAATCCCATCTTAGAATCTCACTAGCTGTGTGATCCTTAGAACAGTGATTAATCAATCAACCCCTTTCAGCTTCAGTTTCCTTATCTGTAAAGTGGAAGTACTAATAGCACCTAACTTATTAAGACTGATATAAAGATCAAGTGAGCTAATTTTTAAAAGGCTATTATTAAAGTTCTTATTATTCTTTTCCAAAAAAGTAAGTTTTATAAGTAATATTAAAATAACACCATATGTTGTAGAGCAGGGCTTCTTAAACTTTTCCCATTTGCGATCCCTTTCCATCTGAGAAATTTTTACATGATCCTATATAAGGTAGGTATACAAATCAAACAATTATTGATAATAAATCACAATTCCATGACCCCCACTTTCAAGTTCCCCCATTGACATTGAATGTATATGATATCAAGCACGTGATTTAACTTCTCAGTGTCCCAATTAGCTCTCTGAGACTTAAATTAATCAAACAAGCCCTGATATGTAATGATAGAGTAAATATCTTCATTAAGAGTTCTCTGCCAGCTATCCTCTAGACAAAGAACTAATGGAGTCTGATTGCAGATCGAAGTATACTTTTTTATTTGTTTTTCTTGGGGTGTTTTTTGCCTGTTTTCTTTCACAACATGACTAATACGGAAATATTGCACATATATAAGTGATATCAAATTGCTTGCCTTCTCAATGAGGGAAAGGGGAAAGAGAGAGAGAAAGTGAAATTAGAATTTTAAAAAATAAATGTTAAAAATTATTTTACATGTAATGGGAAAAACATAAAATATTAATGTAATATAAAAGAGTTCTATGTCAAATAACTCACAGGTCTGGTTCAAAAATTATAAAACTGATCATTTTTTTAAAAATTTGATATTGTTCTTTCTCTACCAATTTTTCAGGAAGCATTAGATACAAATAGCCATAGCAACACAAATTTTGCCTGTTTTCTAGTTTTGTAGATAAAGTTCTTATATTTGTCAATCTTCCAATATCTTTCTTGATATTGAAAGACATATGGAAAATATGCCATTTTGTAATCATGTTTGTATTGGTTTAGAGGAGGGGATTTTTACCCTTTTGTATTATTAATTTGAAGCTGTGGTAAGCACAGTTTCTACATCTCAGTAAAATATCTCAGCAAAGAGATGAAACCAAGTTGAGGGTACTTGATAGACCTCAAGTCTGTTGGTGAATTCAAGGGATGTCTATCCCAAACATGGGAAGACTTCCCCCAGCAGGACAGGTGGATGAGAACAATTTGTTCCAATGACCATGAAGGTGGTTGAAGCAGGCACTTTAAAGGTCTGAGAGTTTGGTCAAAAATCAAAGACACCAAATTCATCTACTACATCCTGGGCCATCACTAATCATCTTGACTTTTGGCTTGCCATTGGAAGAGAGAGTGAGGCCGATGACTCTGTGCAACTCTGCCTCACTTAAATCCAATGCACACATGAATTGAAACATCACCATGATGTCATTAGTCCTCTCTGAAAACAAAGGACAAACAACCAAACAGAAATTTGCAATGGCTATTTAAAGTCCATGAAGACCTTTACAGAATAATATCTTGCAATAAATAAAATAAATACATGAAAATGCAGGCATAAAAATATTAAAAACAAGTTCATAATATATTTTGAATCTTCTCTGAGGTTCTGCTGGATACATGACAATGTTTTGTTTTGGTTTTTATTTTCCTTTTCTGTCATTTTTCTATTTTGTTTTTTGAATTTTGTATTTAATTCAATAAGTAATTTTTATAAAGAAAAAACAGAAAGCAAATAAATAAAAATAATTTAAAATTAAGTTCATAAACCCTAGGTTAAAGTCCTTGATTTATTAATAATAAATAACATCTGGTGACAAGATGATAGAATGAATCTTACCTTAGCCTTAGAATCCAGAAGATCTTAGTTCAAATCAAGCTTTAGACACTTATTAGTAATGAAGTCATCTAACTTCTTTTTGCCTGTTTTCCCATGTGTAAAATGGAAATAATAACAGCACCTACTTAAAAAGATTGTCACAAAGATCAGATGTAATATTTGTGAAGCACTTAGAGCAATGCCTAGCATATAGTAGGTGCTATATAAATACTTATTTTTTTCCAATAATAGTAGTAGTAATAGTAGTGGCAGCAGCAACTGCTAGGAATCATATAGCACTTCAAAGTTTGGCAAGCACTTTACAAATATTATCTCATTTTATCCTTTAGAGTAATTTTCTCACCTGAAGTTATTATAGAACTAGAAGGAACCTTAGAAGTCTTCTAGTACAGACAGATGCCTCATTTTTAAAACTGAAGACACCACTGAGGTCAGAGTGGTTAAGTGATTTTTTCCAAGGTTACATGAGTTATCAGTGATTATCAGAATTTGAACTCAGATTCCATCTCTAAATTCTATGCTCTTTCCACAGTACCATTTATTTTTACTTTTTTTCTTTTTGTTATGTCTACATATTTAATAATTTTCTATGAGAAGAAATTTCAAATAACCAATCACAAAGACTACATTTTGCCCTTTTGAAACTAGTCAGATAAAACAGGTCATGTTGTCCTGCCAGGGAAATGTCCTGGGAGAAATTGTCCTTTCTGGAAACAAACTTGGAAGGAGTTTTCATTTCAAGGAAAAAAGCCTTTGGAGGAATATTTAATTTGATTTCACTTCCCCCCCACACCCCAACTTTCTCTCACATCATTGGAGAACTCTTCCAATTTAAGGTCATCTGAAAATTGGATTAATGTTCTGTTTACCCTCCTTTTTTCTTGATATTTAATAAGGAACCTGAGTTGAACCTTGGGCATCTCAGAGGAAATCTTCCCCTGGTCTAGTGGGTTGATTAAGTAGGACTTGGATATTCAGCTGGATAGTATTTGTTGATGCAGATTATGGAGTGTCCTCTATTTTTTTGCTGTTTTTGTATCATAGGTTCTTCTCTCAAACTTGTGATTGGTTTTCAGCCCCATCCTCCTTTCCTTAACAATTTAACTAATTGCTTTCTTCTGATTTCTTTTGTTAAAGCATTTTCTTCCCTGGAACAAAACTCTGTCTTCATTCTATTATTTGTTATTATCAATTTGGAGAAGACTTTCAATTTGTGATTCATCTTGTAGTCTTTCTGATTTATCGAATAGTGACCTGAAGACAGATTATAGAAAAGTATTTAATGGAAAATTTCTTTCCACATATGCTGTCTTCTTATACTCTCTACATAAGGCTGAACCATTACTGATTTTTTTGAAGTCCAGGTCTTTTTTGAGTAATGATTCTCTCAGATTTTCTAACCCATGAAGTGAGTGTCAAACTAATTTTTAAATCATAAATTTTTTTAATAGTTAACATTTATATAGTGCTGAATATTGAAAACTATCTTTGCATGCATTTTGAAAATAAAAAGCTATTATTTAAAAAAAAAAAAAGAAATGTCCACAGTCTTCAGTAACCATCATCCTGGTCAGTAAACATTGAGGCAAGAACCTCCTCTAAAACAAAGATTACAACTCCTTGAAGGATTAGATCATGTTTAGCATTTTCAGGGATAAAATATTTTTAATTAAAAATTTTATGTAAAAATTTTAAGGTTTACAAAGTACTTTATAAATATTATTGGGTGGTATGTGCTATTATTATTCCCATTTTAAAGATGAAGAAACTGAGGCAGATAGATTGAGTGATTTACCAGGATCATACAGCCAGTAAACTTCTGAAGTCATATTTGAAGTTAAATCTTTCAACTCTAATTACAAGGCTATCTTCTGTGCTACTCTCAAAATGCAGCAGGTGTTGCCTATGGTTTACTAAACAACATTCAGTCTATTTATTCTTGCATTATACTTTTTATACTTATACTTCACAGTATGAAACTTTCTTTGCTTTCCTATACCCATTCTCTACCACACCTGCACCAGATAATTTACCATCTCCCATACATAATCAGATTTTCCTCATTTTGGTACCTTTGCTTGTGTTATTCAGTAAACTTTTCCTTCCCAATGCCTCCCCCACCTATTGACACTTTAATTCAAATGTCACCTCCTGGAAATCACTTTGGAGAAGGACTGAGTAGCACTTTGAATTTCTTATTCTCTTGATTCTGTGTTGTTTTGAATTACTGGGATTTGGGTGCCATTATTCCCCACTATACTATTACATTTACTTAGGTTTGTTTTATTGAGAGCTTTGGCTGTCTTCTAGTGCCCAATATCATGTTCTTCTGTACACAGTAAGTACTTGTTAAGTTCTTATTGAATTGAATTGTCTCCTGAGGTATTGAATATATAGAACCGTAGAGCTAGAACTGGAGGCTCTTCAAACAATTGTCTTTTTCCCCCTTTTTTGTCAGCTGTCAATATGATAGCTATAAAATAGAACATCAAAGTAGTTTTTTTTTTAATTTTTAAATTTTTTTTAAATAAATCTTTTTATTTGCAAAACATATGTATGGGTAATTCTTCAACACTGACCCTTATAAAGCTTTCTGTTACAAATTTTCACCCCTAGTCCCCACCCCTCCCCTAGATGGCAGGATATCCACTACATGTTAATTATGTTGAAATACTTGACAAGTTGAATATATGTAAACATATTTCCTCACTTATCATTGTTGTGCAAGAAAAATCGTATCTACAAGAAAAAAAAATCAGAGAAAGGAAACACATTGCAACCACACATCAATAGAGAACATAAAAATGTTATGTTGTGGTCCGCATTTCATATCTCTCTCTCTGGGTGTATATGGCTTTTTTCACTGAACAA
>JAJPUD010001473.1:0-21205 GCA_023553655.1 Myrmecobius fasciatus | reverse complement strand
AGGGGAAGCAAGGAAAGGATGGAGAGAGAGAGGGAGGAAAGGAAGAAAAGAAGAGAGAGACGCAGAGTAAGAGACAGTTAATTAGTTAGTTACCTATGTCTTAGGAAACTAATATGACCCCACTATCAAGATTGTAGAGGGCCTTGGTTTTAATCATGCCTTTGCTGTGTATGATCTCTGTGATCACAAGCAAGTCATTTGATCTTTGTAGGTCTCAATTTTCTCATCTTAAAATGAGCTTGACTAGATAGCCTCTAGCATTCCTTCCAGCTCTGCCTCTCAAATCATATGATCCTATCATATAGAGAGCACTTTCCATGCTTTGAAGTGCTGCATAAATGCTGTTATTGTTAAAAGTGCCATTAACATCTTATCCCCCAATAGGATATGAACTTCTTAAAGGCAGGTTGTTGTTGTTGAGTCATTTCAGTCATGTCTTACTCTTCAAGATCCTTGGCAAAGATATTGGAATGGTTTGCCCTTTCCTTCTCCAGCTTATTTAACTGATAAGGCACTGAGGCAAATAAAGTTAATGACTTATCCAAGGCCACACAGTTAATATGTGGCTGAGGCCGGCCAGCTTTGAGCTCACAAAGATGAGGCTTCCTGACTACAAACCTGTAGTCTATCTATTGTGTCATCTAACTACCCTTAAATTCATATCTTATTTCATCTGAGGTCAGCTTTCTATAGTGGCAAGAGAAGAAATCTCTCCTTTTGATGCTATATGATCACTGGAGAGTCACTCTAAGCCCTGGGATTCCCCTCATCCCTCCCATATATAGGTGATAAGAATACCTGAGATTCTCAGTGATAAAGATCAAAGAAAGCTATTCCTGTAATGTGCTTTGCATCTCCCTTAAGCATTGTATAAAAAGTCAATTGCTTTTCTCTGATTTCTTCAGCACTTTGCACTCTTCCCTTGCATATAGTAGGTTAAATGAAAAAGGAACACTCCTATCCCTTCTCCAGAGAGAAATTTCTTTGTCTCTTAATCCATTTAACCAGTAAATGATGATTGAATTGAATTCAAATTTTTGACCACTCTAGTCCTATTGTGTGAGTTTAGGGAAATAATTTATGCTTTTGGAATCTTGCTTTATTTACCAGGAAAATGTGTGGCTTGAGGGGGCTTGTGAGGATTGAGATCTCTATGGTCCCTTATGTCAATAAAATTCTATGATTCTAAGGTTTCTCTCTCCTAATTACTATTTTAAAATTTGCATATGACTTTTAAAATTAAACAAAATACATCCAATAAAAATTGTGATTCTTCCATATGAACACATTATCCTTCCTCTCCTTGTTTCCATAAAGAGGGCCTCCACTCCATGTTCAAAATAATTACAGGATGTTAGGAAGCTTACTGTTTTCATCTAGCTGTATTTATATAGGGTGTAATATAGTTACAGTAAATTATTATTTTGGTTTTGTCATATCCCCCTTTTAAAATGCTTTTTTTTTGAAAGCTTGACTTTTATTTCTAGGTGAACGAAATTTACCATGATGAATCACTTGGTGTACATATTAATGTTGTGCTGGTACGCATGATAATGCTGGGTTATACCAAGGTAAGAATGGTCTAATATACACAGAACTTGGGTCAAAGGGCCAGATGTAGTAGTTTGGGAAATCTCAGACACCCAATTTCTACAGCTCCAAGTAACAATGGAAGAGAAAGGAAACTCCATACCTTAGCCTGAGAGGCATTTGTTTGTTTATTTCAATACAAGGAGGATTTTAACCTATAAAACTAGTGATTCTTTTCCAATAAGCTGATTCTTGAAATGAGCATAGAGGTCTCAGAGAAGCATTATATATATATATAACTTCTAAATTCCTAAGTAGAAGGAAAAATGTCTTATATATACTTTGTATATGTCTCCTTACTCAATAAATATTTGTTGAATGAATTAAATGTGATCCAATTATAGAGAAACTGCTTAATCACTAAATGACACTAATTAGACCTCTTTCACCTATATATAATAATTTTCAAAAATAGGCTTTCCTTTGTGGAAAGATGAATTCTGGATAATTTCTCCATTTAGTTGTGTGATTTTTTTTTCCCTTTGGGAGAAGGGACTGGAGAAAAAAATGGGGTATCATGAAAATAGATGACTTTTATTAGAAGACATGACACTGACTGCATTTGGCTTTTAAATGACACTTCTGTGATCTTCAGAGTCTACCCCCAAGGAATTAGACAATGTTATTTTGCTTTTGATAGAGTTTAATGTTATTTGATTATGAAAGCCTGATTAGGGAAGATAGGATGTCTAATTTCATAATTTCTATGATATTTCAGTATGAGGTTTTCTTTCACTTTTTCTCTTGCCAGGTTTGAAATACTAATGAGCTTGTTCATTTAAGAAAGAGAAACAAGTACTATTATGTTAACATTCATTCCTTATTTAATATTCCTTTATCTCCTTCTTATGAGATAAAATGTCAGAGCCTTAGTTTAGTCTCCATAACCTAACCTAGTTTATCTCAATCATAGAAAATGTAAGCAGATTCCAGCTGGTATCCTTAAGGGCCAATGATTAGTAGTTCCATCATTTGTTAGGGGATATATATTTTCTGCATGGAATCATTGTGGTTATTTTATTAAGAATATAAACATTAATAATAACATTTTTTGAAACATAGAAGCAAATCCAAGAAATATTTTAACCATTTTTACAAGAAGACTGATATTAGAATGTTGTATAACAGAGAATCCTCTTATTCAGATAAGACATATCACATGATGTGCACTTATTAATAAGAATTGGCAGCTTTTCACCATCATTTTGATGATCAGAAAATGTACTTTTAGGAGGTAGAGAACACACTAGATACTAATCTTCTCCCCATTATATCATAGTATGCCTTATATTAAATAGACAATTTTTTTTAATGAGTAGATGCCCAACAGTTGGGGAATGGCCGAATAAGTTATAGTATATGAAAATAATGGAATATTATTCTACAAAAATTATGAACAAGTTGATTTTAGAAAAGCATAGAAAGATTTACATGAACTGATAAAGAGGAAAACAAGTAGAACCAGAAATACATTATACACAGTAACTGCAAGATTGTGTGATGATCAAACTAAGAAAGACTTGATTCTTCTCAGCAGTTCAGTGATCCAAGACAATTCCAATAAATTTTGGATAGAAAATGCTTTTTGCATCCAGAGAGAGAACTATAGAAACTAAAAGCAAATCAACACATGCTACGTTTACCTTTTTTTTCTTTTTCTTCTGTTTTTTTCTCTCATGGTTTTTCTCCTTTGTTCTGATTTTTCTCTCCCAAAATGATTCATAAAGAAATATGTATCAAAAATTAATGTACATGTATAACCAGAAAAAAGAAAACAATAAAAAAAAGAGGGGGAAAGGACTGGGGAGAAAAGAAGAAAAAAAAACTTCAATAAGCAAAATTTTATTCATTCTCTCTCCCACTTTTCCCCACATTGAAAAAACAGTAACTAAATCCTTGTAACAAATATTCAATCAAGGAAAATGTCAACAGTTTCTATGTCTGAGAGTCCATCCTTTCCCTTTCAAGAGATAATTATTGTTTTATCTTTGGTCTTCTGAAATACATTCAGAACCTCATTTATTGTTTTCCTGTTCACTAGGTTAAAAAGGTAATTGTTTAAGAATTGGAAGCTTAAATGTTTAATGCCAAACAAAGGTCTAGAATACAGGCTTTGGGGAAAAAATCTGGGATATTCATGTTTAATTCATTGTTATTCCTATTAATTCATTGTTCAGTCCATCAGCCTCATAGAAAGAGGAAATCCATCCAGGAGTCTGGAGAATGTATGCCGCTGGGCATGTCAACAGCAAAAATCAGACCCCAACCATCCTGAACACCATGATCATGCCATTTTTTTAACAAGACAAGACTTTGGCCCTGCTGGTATGCAAGGTAATAATACAATCATGTAGGAAGAGATCATTATTCCTGTATAATCCCCCAAATTAGGCAGTGCTGTCAGTTGCTCTAACTAGCTCAGTGCCTGCAATTTTATCTTATTCGGTTCTGTCTTTTCATTCTAACATCCTCCCTGGATTTCTTTGGAGTGTTGCAAAGACAAAAATATTTCCTAGTATCACTTTCAAACTGTCATAATAAATCAAAGAAAAGCATCCTATGTAGAGAACTGGCCTTTAAGTGAGGAAATGATGGGTTATTCTTGAATCTGATATATATTAGCAACATGAAGTGAGACAAGACAACTCTTAGCATTCTAAAGACAACTCTATTATATTCTGAGTTACCAAATAATATTTTGAGTCACCAACATTAATTGGAAGAAGGAATTTCCTCACCAGGAGTTTCTAGACCCATCAGATGAAAAATCAGACTAAATGATAATAGTAAAAATTAAATTTTTTATAAATGACCACTGGTATAGATTTTGGAGGAAATTAATTGTACCAACTAGTAACACTAAAAATTAGGACCAACACAAGAAGATGGCTTCTACTTATCTTGTGATGAATTCTGACATAGATACTGGGGAAAAACAGATTTCAAACTTTTAATTTTTCTATCAGTTTTCACAGAATTAAAAAATTGGTCAGTGCCATGATATCAAAATCATTCAAGTTATTTATCATCCTTGACCTCAGTTAAAGTGAAGGGGTTTCATTAAATGACTTTTAAGACTCCATCCAGCCTAAATCTGTGATCTGTGCCCTGTGTGGCCAATGAAAAGATTCACCAATGACCAGACGATGCACAGCTCATGTATCTTAATTCAAAAGAAAGGACAGATTCAAATGACTGCTGCTTTGTAGGACACAGCTTTATCAAGGACAAATAACTGTTCTTGTTTTACAGAAGATTTTTGATAGGGAGAGATCCAGCAGCAATTCCTTATGGGTTTTCAGATGAAATGATCATTTAAAAATTATTATTCTTTTCAGGTTATGCACCAGTCACAGGAATGTGTCATCCAGTAAGAAGCTGTACTTTAAATCATGAGGATGGTTTTTCATCAGCATTTGTAATAGCTCATGAAACTGGCCATGTGTAAGTCATTCTTTACCACCAAGGGACAGAAAAACAAAAAAAAATATAAAAAACAATTTTTAATTTTGTTTCTGCTTCTTCTAATTGTGTTTATACTTTGGAAAGAGGCATGTCAGATCTCCTAGGTACCATTTTGGTTCCTCTTACACTGTCCATGTATCTAAAAAGGGTCATGCACTAAAACTATGAACAAATGGCTCCCCATTGGGACACCCATACTGGGCTTCAGTATTGCTGTGAAATAACAGCAAGATATAGGTAATTGTTTTGTCTCATTATACTCTATCTTATAATAAATGTGGTTTCTCAAAGAATGCCACCTCACTCCTAACTGATTTAAAGGTTCACATTATATTGTTTTTGGTTTGGTTTGGGATAATTGACACATCTTCCTTTCATGAACAAGTATTAAACAAATTTGAAATTATCAAGCCAGTTCCCATTCTCATTAGCATGCCTTTGATTCTTTCTGATCTTAATCTCATTTTGAATTTTTCTAGGTTAGGAATGGAGCATGATGGTCAAGGAAACAGGTGTGGTGATGAGACAGCCATGGGAAGTGTTATGGCTCCATTGGTACAGGCAGCATTTCATCGCTATCACTGGTCTAGGTGCAGTGGCCAAGAACTGAAAAGATACATACAGTAAGAACTCCATGGACATGTATAGAGAGTATTGGGATATTGTATCTTGAAAAGAGAGTCATGAGCTATTCGTGTCTATCTTCTTTGGTCATGTGAAAATATACATAGTAAAGTATAAGTCTAGACATTCAAAATAAGTAATTTCATAAGATCAGATATTTTGAATTGGAAGAGATAATAAAAGAAATCCATTGTCAATCAACTGCCAGCCACTGTGCTAGATGTGGAGGAAAAATATCAAAGTGAAATAATCATTTAGTCAGATTTCCTCATTTTACAGATGAGAAACTAAGGCAGGCCCAGAAAAGTGATAAGATCACCTAGAAGAAACTTTCATTTTAAAGATGATAAACTCTCATGTCCCAAAGAAGCTGGCATTTATCCAAGGGCATACAGAGGGTATTGGGGCCAGGACCTGAACTTAGATCTTTTGCTTCTTTGACTCACATTCTTTCCCTTGCACTGTTTTTGGAAGCCACATTTATTTGGCAAAATTATATGAAACTGATGAATAAAAATTAATAATGCAAATTACATATAAAAGTGTGTTCAAAGAATTGGTCATTAAATATATATTAATACTCCTCTGAGGACAGGGTTGCTTTAGTGTGTGTGTGTGGGGAAACCCACCAATCTGCAGTCCCAGAATTTAGGATTAAATCCTAAACTTGATTCATATTATCTGTGTTACTGTGATCAAGCCATTTACTACAGCCTTAGTTTCTTCATCTTGTTAATTTTGAGATACAAGCCTGCAAGGATCCAAGAGGTGATGGTAAAAATGCCTGCATCCTGTGTAAAATTGGAATTAAAATTTTCCAATTAAACTGATCTGAGATCAAAAATGTTAAGAAAGTTGATTTTGTCTTTGAGATGACTTTTAAGTTTCAAAGAACATGAATAAGTGCTGATTAGGGCCTAATACAAAGAGAGTCAGGTTTGGCTTCATGACTGAGTTCTAATATTTGCCATGGGTATGGGCACACCCAAGTCCATTAATTTTTCTGAGCTTCAGCTTTGTCATTTATAAACTGATGATCGTGCTATTTATTTACACTATGCATCTTACGAGGTGGTTGTAGAGAAAGATTTCTCTGATGCTAAAAGTACTATATAAATATGAGCTGTTTTTACTATTCTTATTGTCATTCATCTCACTTTTCTCATCTTTTTTGATAGAATTCAGATAGAAATGGTGCTCAGTCAAGCCACTATCCTGATAGGTGGTGCCATATTGTACAGAGCTCTGGGCCTAGAGTCAGGAAGACCTGAGTTTGAATTTTGTCTCAAATAGTTACTAGCTGTGTGGCTCTAGGCAAGTCACTTATCTCTGTCTGCTTCAGTTTCCTCATTTGTAAAATGGGGATTATAATAGCACTTACTTCCCAGGGTTCTCATGAAAATAAATGAGATAATATTTGTAAAATACCTTTCAAATCTTGAAGTTCTATATAACTGATTATTATTATTATTATATTTTATCTTCTAATATTGTAATTAGCATTATTTTGAATTGTTTATTATAGAGTCAATATAGTATATTAATAATAATTTATTAATATAATCCATATTAATATAATTTACATATGACAGCCATATACATATATTATCTGTTTGATGTTTAATATTTATTACATTAACAATATAATGTTAAATCTAGCATTAATATTAATATTGATTTAATTTAGGAAATAATCTCTAAATTAGTTTAAAAATTAATTTGAGAGTTAAAATTAATCATTTAAGATAATTTACTTTGATTTAGTAATATAATGTTCAAGTATATTTAATGAACTACTCTACAGACATGTAAAATAACTGCTTTTTGAATGTTATAAATATTGGGTTGTAAATTCAGTTTCTATAAGTTTACTAAAAGTATCTGTAATAATTTTGATATCAAACAGGACACAGGAATGCTTGTCCTCATGTGATTTTGATTTGGCATCTATAGCTGTGGAAGCCTTATCACTTTTGTGTAGTTTGGAAGTAATGAATATTTTTTGTAAAGCTACATCTATCGAGTAATTTTGAATTTTTATGAATCAGTGTTACACTGGTGTTTTTGTGGGCAACAATTCTGTCTATTGGTGAGTTATAGTGTAACTCAACTATTTGATCCTGAAGAGTATTTTGAAATCTGTGTCTATGGAGCAAGTATTTGTCACCTGTTAGTTTTTGAAAGGAAAAGAGTTTCTGATCTACAGTCCTAGCCACCAGGTCATACTTTGTCTTTCACATTTGATTGATGCTAAATTCTGCAGCCTTCAAGGATATGTATTATACATGTTCTGTTGTTTCCTTGCATAATCTCCCTTATTCATCAAGTCCAGATTCCTTGAGATTTTCCTCATTATAACAAAATACCATTTGCGCCAGATGTATTATAAAATGCTTAGTATATACCAAGCAAGAGTAAGACAGAAGATTTCTAGCTTGAATCCAGAAGTCAAACTGAAGCAATGAGTTTGAAGAAATATCTAGTATTTTTCCAGGCAAGATCCATAAAGGCATCAAGAAGATAGCTGTAATTGAATACATCCAAAGAATTACCAGACTTCTGTAAGAAAATTTAGTGACAATAATATGTTGAAAGTAGCCGATGCCTAATGCAATTTCATATTTGTAAAATGGACCTTATTAATTTGGAAAGCATTCTAACAACAACCTGTACAATGTGAGTAAAATACAGTGCTTATCATCCTAAGGCAGCTATGGAAAGATGAATATTTTCTAATAAAATAGGAGGCAGCAAATTAACAGTGTATTCTCAGAACACATAATTCAGTTGAAAATGTACAGAAATATTTTTGGAACCAACAAATGTAACTAGACCAAGCAGTAGTAAAGGCTGGAATTAAATTTGTCGAGTGTAACCAAAAGTTATTTACATGTAGATGGAACCTATGATATAATTTTGATACAAGAGTAGAACTAAAAGGCCTCTCAAGTAAGAACTGCACGAATTCAACTCTTTCTTTTTTCTCATTTTTCTTTTCCCCTTCTTCCTCTTATGTTTCCATTTCTTATTCTTTTCATTATGGTTAGTATCATCAAAGAAACATGTCCAAAAACTTAACTATGTTCATTATTTATCTTCTCCCAGTTCCTATGATTGTCTTCTTGATGACCCCTTTGAACACAATTGGCCCAAACTCCCAGAACTACCAGGCATCAATTATTCTATGGATGAACAATGCCGCTTTGATTTTGGTGTTGGATATAAAATGTGTACTGCGGTAAGTCACCCAAAGTAATATTAAAATTTAAATGATAAAATCTATGCACTTAATTCTGATTAGTTGAGTTGTGCTGAATGAACATCTTTCATATAAATTGATTTATACTATGGCAGATGACTGGGCTCAGATCCACAGAGATTTAGGAAGAAAGGGAATGAAAAGAAAAAAAAATCTAGATTTTCCAGTCACTCAAAAGGCTCCATGAAGAAGTCTAGTTCTGGTTATAGCTTTTCTTCAAGTTTAAGAGCAGTGATTAATAGATCTTCAAAAAAAGAGAGTAGTTAATTGCGATGATTTTCAATAGATTCCTTTAAAACTCACCTTTCTTTTTTTGCATTGAAATTAGAGGTAGGTGAGTTCCTTTGCTTTATAGTCTTACCACAAATTTAAAAATACCTACTTGCCTCTATCCCAGTGTTGTCAGGGAACTAAATTTCATGAGGGAGGAGAAGCTTGTTGGAGGAAAACTTCCAAGTACAAGATACACTAGTGAGGTAAGGCTTGATGCTATAGTTAGCCAATGTGGTTTAATCTAGAGTTGGGGAAAAGATCATACATGCATATGCATATGCAAATGCACATGTGTGTCTATATTTGTGAGTAATATGACATATATTCATTTGTGTCTATTGTACATACACATAAATATATGCTTATTTATCAATCTAGCATATTAGAAAGGTCACTGACTTTAGAGTGAGAACACTTGGGTTGTATCCCCAGTTCTGGTACTTTTCCATACAGGAGATCAGACAATTAAATTCTTTCTCTAAACCCTCACTTTCCTCATCTATAAACAATGCCATGGCATAGGATCATTGCAAGGAAAGACCTTTGTGAATGATGCAGCACTATATAGGTGTCCCAGAAATCCTAGTTCAGTTTTAAACTCTTCAAGCTTAAAACTTGAATTTTTATCCTAGAGGCAGTTGGGAGCCATTGAAGATTTTTAAGCAAGGGAGATCAAACATGTACTTTAGGAAGATTGCTTTGAACTTTCGAGGTAGTTAGATTAGAGAGGAGAAACTGGAGAAACTGAAGCTCAAAACTGTATATTTATAGTGTGCATATATATTTGTTATCTAAATATACCTCTTTATTTATGGATCTAAATCTATCCATCTCTCATCTCTATGTCTCTCCATCTCTTTTTCTTGCTCCCTTTCTCTCTCCATGTCTCTCTTCCTCTCTTCCTCCATCCCTCAATCCTTCTTTCCCTCCCTCCTTCCCTTCTTCCTCTGCCCCCTTTCTCTGCGATTTCTATTTATTAATCAATTGACTGATCTACCATCTCTATCTCCCATCTCCATCCATCCATCCGTCTGTCTGTCTATCTGTCTGTCTATTTTCTGTAGAAGCCTATGTTTGTGAATACATAATTAGGCTGTTAAATACCAAATTCCATATTAGGAAAATATGATGGAAATAACTTCCTCACCTAAGAATTCCCTATATCATTAAAATCATAATTAAGTTCCTATCCCTAAACATATCTTTCAAATAACAAACTTTTCAAATATAATGGTCCTTTTTGGTTTCATTTAACTGAATTATAATACACAGTCATTGTTAAATTATTTACTTGATTCATATTTTTAGGACTCATTGGAATTATTTTGGCTAAAACTTTGTCTTACCTAAAGTTTGCATGATAATAGTTGCAGTCTTCTTCCTAAATATCAACATTGTGGATTTAATTACATTAAAAATAATGACATAATGTTATATATTTAAATATGAAAAGGACCTTGAAGTCAAACTCCTCATTTTACAAAAGAGGAAACTGAAGCGCAGAGAGAAAGTAATGACTTTCCTTCATATCATTTATGGAAGCAGCTAAGCATGATTAATCATAAGACTAGAAAATGATTAATTTTATATTTATTTAGCAATTTATTATTATGGTATTTTAAATAAGCCAAAAATATTAACTATTTGGGAATTACATAAGTCATCATTATATATAAATCATACTATAATTTTTGCTAATGAACTAAAATGAAATATAAACAAGAAACATGGTATGAATTAGATATGAAACATACTATTGTTGAATCTTATCTACAATGTCATGTAAGTCTTTTAATCCGTTTTTCAGTTCCGAACCTTTGACCCATGTAAACAGCTATGGTGTAGTCATCCTGATAATCCCTATTTTTGTAAGACTAAGAAAGGACCACCACTTGATGGAACTGAGTGTGCCCCTGGAAAAGTGAGTATATCTCATTCAAATTGTAGCTTTAAATTATGCTGGTGTGTGTTTCCATAAAGGGAAATGACAAGAAACAGGGAATGTATCCCTATCTTTTCCACACTGTATTAACAAGTATAAATAACCACTGGTGTTTCAGACTTCAATGTAGTTAGACTCTGAGTTAAAATTCATGGCACTAAATCCCTTAATATACCTTGTATATGTGTGTGTGTGTATGTATGTATGTAGAGGTATCATATATATTACATATTAATCATTCTGTGTTATTTAAGATATATTTAATATATTATAAATATACTATTAAGCATAATTCTATTAATAGATCATTAACTATTACATTAATATATTTATATCAACTATATGATATATTATTATATATAATCTGTATCTTCTCCCTAGCATCTAGTTTAGTGCCTGGTACTTGATAAGCACTTAGTAAATGTTTACAGATGGATTGATTGATAGTTCATACTTTATTCACATAGTGTTTCTTAAGAAAGACTAGCATTCCAAAGCCAAAACTTCAAAAAAAATTCAGTTGATTTAAAAAAAATAAAAGCTTTCTGGTAGGATGCTTCTAACCCAGACAGCTCTCCTAGAAAACCTGGATTGTAATCTGTCCCATGCCAGTTCTTACCCATGGGAGTATTGACAATTCACTTAATCATTCTGAGACTAAGTCTTTTTACCTTCCTTATAAGGTTGTTTTAAGTCTCAAAAAATAGAGAATGTGTGAGAAAATGTTTTGAAAATGAAGGTCTCTCTCTCTCTCTATATATATATGATTTATCATTTTTGTTATATAAATCAATATATGTCAGTGCACCTTTTATTTTAAAGGCTATAAATCTTGCCTTGGAGGAACTCCAAGATTGTAATTGATGATATACATGAGAGAGGGGAGCATTATAGAATCCCTCCTTCAAGTGCCTGGGTGACCTCTACATTCTTGTTGGTCATGATAAACTCCTTTTGCTTGAGTGTGGACTCTGTGACTGTTAGAGTTGGGATAGTATCCTTCTCTGGAAAATGTTCTCACTACTCTGTTATAAACAAGTTTTTATATATATAATATATATAAAATATATATTATATATGTTATAAACAAATCCTATATTCTCTCTTATTAATGTTTTTGTTCTTACTATGTATGCAATTTAAAAAAACAATTCTCTGCTTTTTCATGTTTATGATTATTTAGTTTAATTTAGGGGGAATAGATATACATCTAAATTCCTTTTTCTGCAATGCAAATTTCAGGTTTTATATTATGTTTGGGGCTAATTTTAAATATTTCTTTTAACTGAGAAGCAGAGAACAGAGGAACTTTATCAATCAATCAATCAATAACCAATAAGCAAATAATTATTTGCCAATGGGCCATTGCATTTCAAGCATTTATATTCTTTGGGGGATGATGATATGTACATATGTATCAATATAAGGACACTCTCAAGGTCTCTCTGAAGAACTTTGGAATTGATTGTGAGACATGGGGGACACTGGCACAGGCTGGCTCTGAATAGTGTACCCCCATAAGAGAAGGCACTGTGCTCTATGAGAAAACCAGAATTGCAATAGTTCAAAAGAAACATGAGATGTGCCAATTTAGAGACATCTCTGCTCCAGATGTTCATATGGACTATTTGTGCCCAATCCATGGGAGAGTCTTCCAAACTCATCTTAGTCTGATCAGCCACAGTTGGACACAATGTATCTTGACTCGAACACAGTGTTGCCATTTTGGTTCTCTTTGAGAATGAAGGATAATTACATGTGTCTACACATGTAGACACACTTACACACATGCACACATGCATACACACCCACACCTACACACCCCTTTGCCCTTCCCCCCTTATTAAATATTAATGGTTCCTTTATATTTCTGAGATCAAATATTAAATCCCATTTGGTATTTAAAGCTGTTTACAATACAGCCTTAGCCTAGGTCCCCAGGCTTATTTGCTTTATTCATTATTATTATTATTTTTTTTTTTGCCTTCATTGGTCCAACTAGACTGACTGACTTTCTTTATTCTGCACATACATCATTCCATCACTCATCTCTGTCTTCACACTGGCTGTGCTCCATTCCTAGAATGGACTCTGCCTTATTAATACATTTTCAGAGCCCTGGTTCCTGTCAGGGCTCGTATCATAAGTCATTTCCCAAGTGTTAATGCCTTCCTCACCATGATCACCCTAAATTTTCTCTATGCATCTTTTGTGTCCAGCTGTATATGTACATAGGGCAACTAGATGGCACAGTGGATGGAGCACCCAGCCTAGAATCAGAAAAACTCTTCTTCCCGAGTTCAAATCTGACTTCAGGCACTTATTAGCAGTGTGTGCCCTAGGCAAGTCATTTAAGTTTGCCTCAGTTTCCTCATTTGTAAAATGAGGTGGCAAGCCTCTTCAGTATCTTTGCCCCCCAAAAAACCTCAAATGGGTTATGAAGAGTCAGCTTCAACCAAAAAATGACTCAACAACAATAAATTGTTATCTTCCTGTTAGAATATAAATTTCTTGAAGGCAGAGATAATTTTACTTTTGTCTTTTTATTTCCAGCATTAGCACAAAGTGAGCACTTAATTGACCATTCATTGATTGATGTGAATCATGCTCCATTTCAGCATGCAAATTATTTTCATATTATTAACTCATAAATATTAATTATGTTAACAATCCCTTTTATGTCTTGATTTTCTCAAGTGGTGCTACAAGGGTCACTGCATATGGAAGAATGCCAATCAAGAAAAGCAGGATGGAAACTGGGGGTCCTGGACCAAATTTGGCTCCTGTTCTCGTACATGTGGGACTGGTGTTCGCTTCAGGACACGCCAGTGCAATAATCCAATGTAAGTGAAATTGCACTTTAGGATAATCATGTAATATTATTATTACTATACTATTTGATATGGTGGACTTGAACACTAACCTCAGAGCCATTTCTATGGAGCAGCCAATCTCACATGGAAATTTGGGCAATTCCATCTCTATTTCATGAGTAAAAAAGTAAAAAAAAATCCATTAAAATTTTCAATAAAATTGTCCAAATTTGGTATAGGAAGAAATAACCTTTACATGAATAGCATTCCCTAAGGATGAACTTCCCCCACTTGGTCCTTCTATTCTCAGGTTGTGTCCCCAGAGGTCGGCTGCTCATCCCAGATTCTGGGCTAGAATTTGAGGGTCTGTGGGTCTGTACTTTGAATACGTTGTCACAAACTTCAATTAGTATCATTCCTATCAATAGTCAGCCAAAGCAAAGGTGTTTACCAAAATTACCTAATGAAAATAACAAATATAAAACATTTCCTCTCTAAATCTGTATTGAATTTTTGTCCTAATATATGCAGCATTTGTAAGAGTGGGCGTAAAATTAGAATATAATGGTAATAACTTTAAAGAAACCTATGTAGCCAAATCTACTTGCTCATTGGAACTTCCTGACCTAGAAGTACTTTCTTTTCTGCGGAAGCCTCACAAAGCTCCCCCTTCTTGCTATATCCCTTCTAGATGGGTTGCTCATCCAGAGTCTGCTCCTCTCTATGGGTGAATGTTTGATTGCCAAACCTATCTCTAGTCAACTTTATTCTTTTCTGCCAGAGATCCTACTACTATAACTTGCTTCTGGCCTAGAGTGACTGCTTTCTATATCAAAACCTATAAGGATTTTGTGCCTTTTTCAGCTATGACTTAAATTCTCTTGAAGTGACTTTCTAAAAGTTGAAAAGGTGTTTCCCTTTGCAGAGTAACTATCTTGCTAGGTGTTTTGGTCAGTAGATGGAAGAGGGATGAAAGGAAAAAAAAATCTTCTGTTCCTCTCAAAAAAGTTGTTGGGTTTTTTTTTTCCCCCAAGGACTGGGTAATTTTTTTTTGTTTGTTTGGAGCTCCTGGAGCAGACTGTTTTAAGGTCTCTAACTTACTATCATTTAAAGACCACATGACATTTACCCATGTTTTATTAGGTAATTAGGAGCTGTCCCTCTAATTAAATGAGGGCTTTCACACACCATAAAGAAATGACAGCTTTCCTAATTTTGTCCTTTTTTTTTTCCAAGTGTTAATTTTTTTTATTTATTTTGTTTTGTTGCTTATAGTTTCCTTGGTTGCTGCATTTCTTTCTTCCTTTGTTGTTTGCAAAACAATCTGCTCGCGTCTGATTTCCTTTGTAGAAATGCTTTAAATGCCTCTCATTACATATGTATATATATACATATACATATATCTATATATATTATGATTAGGTTCAGGTTTATGAAATATGTCATCTTGGGTTGCATTTTGAACTCCTTTGCTCTTTAGAAAATAGTATTTCATTATTTTCTCCAGTTTCTGGTAGGCTTTTTACTCTGGAATTGAAGAGTAAGAGAAACAAGGAAATGGGCTCACCCATCATTTCTGTTCTCTCAAACAGAAATGCCCAGAAATGAAAAGGCAGATTTCAAAAAAAAAAGTATTTACAAAAGAAAAAGATATCTTATCTTTTTTTATGTTGATCACAACCAAGAAGGTCCTTCTTTGGATAGGATTTTTAGGACTAACAATTTTCTCCAGTCTCTGCTATCAGGCATGAATTTGTTCATAATACTGGATTTTTTGCCCCTCTCTCCATGGATGCCATTTTGATTTGTTCAATACTTCCTTCAGTAGGAATACATACCAGCAGTATACTCATTTTTTCCTTCTTCTTTGCACCTATGTCATTAAAATATGTTTCTCAACTTTTAGCATTTGTCTTATGTATACATCTCATGTATGGTAGAAAGGCTTTTAAGCTAAGAAGTTTGATTTCAGTCTCTTGAAGCTAGCAGCCCAAAGCCCCTGGCATTGTGTCTGCAGGCCCTGAATAAGAAAATTTCCCATCACGAACCAAGAGCTAAGAAGGCTTTTTAAAGACCATCTTTTCTTTAGGCCAATCAATGGTGGTCAGGATTGCCCTGGTGTTAATTTTGAATACCAGCTTTGTAACACTGAAGAGTGCTCGAAGCTCTTTGAGGATTTCAGAGCCCAGCAGTGCCAGCAGCGGAACTCCCACTTTGAATATCAGAACAGCAAACACCATTGGCTGCCCTTTGAGCATGCAGACGGTGAGTTGAATCTTGTTGCTGTGCATGTCTTAACCCATGACATTTTGAAATTTAATTCAAGGTTGATCAGGTTTATTGAATTTGACTTGATGACACAGGAGGTAGGTGCTGCTCAAATCCTGAGTTTTCACATGTGAGGACAAGTTGAGGCTAATCAATCATAATTACCTCTTGGGCTTTGAAATTGGAACCAGGATGAATGGGACTGGCTAACATTTCAGGGTTCAAACTGTTCTCTACTTCCTAGACATTTTGGCTCTTAGAGGGTTGATCCAGAACACACACACACACACACACACACACACACACACACACACACATACCCTTTTGTGAAATACAGGAGCATTTAATGAAAAGACATTTAGAAATTTTTCTTATTCAGTAGAAATATGTAAGTATATTGATGTACTATAGCAGCATGGAAGGAGGTTATGGAATCAGGGGACCTGGGCCCAAATCCCACATTTGATGCTATTTATTTATATCTGATTTTATACTAATCATGTAATTCCCTTCATAAGTAAAATGATGTTTGTCTATACTCCAGTGTCTATATTTAAAATTATGATTTATTAAGTGAAAGAAAGGGAAGAGAGGGAGAAGGAAAGGGAAAGGAAGAGAAGAGGGAGGGAAGGAAAAGAAAAAGGAGAGGAGAAGTAAAAGAAGGAGAGGAGAAGAGATGGAAATGGAGAGAAAGGAATGGAGGAAAGGGGAAAAAGAGAAGGGGAAAGAAAGGAGGAAAGAAAAGGAGGGAAAAGAAAAGGAAGAAATGGAAAAGGAGGGAAGGAAAGGGGAGGGGAAAAAGGGAAGGAGAGGGAAGGGAACTCAAGGGAAGGGGAAAGGAAAAAGAAAGGGAAACAGAAGGGGAGAGGAAGTGAAAGGAAAAGAGATAAGGCAAAGGGAAGGGTAGAGAAATGAAGGGAATGCACTTTTATTCTAGCAGTGATTATCAGGAGAAGGACCAAGAAAGTGAAAGATTATAATCCAGTCCAGCTGACTTGTAGATCTCAGCACCTCCTTGCCTCTATTATCTGTTCCTAAAGATGGAGGGAATATAGATTCCACCTCCTCTGGCTGCTTCTCTGGCACAAGGATAGAAATGGTCAAGCAGCATGGCCAGTTCAGTGTTCTGGTTTGCAGGAAGGGAGCTCTGAGTTTTTCCATTAGTATGTCTAGTTCTATCAGGGAATATGGATAAGAATAACCAAAATGAACTTTTCCTTAGCCATTCTGCTTCTCAACTTCCTTGAAGGTAGGAGATAAAGTTATAGCCTTCCTATCTTGAGTTCTCCTCTATATCTGAAGCTGGACTCCAGCTTCTTTAGCAATCATAAATTTAGGAAAGCTGGAGGAAATGAGAACAATTCATTTTGATCTGATCAAATAAACCTACTTCTCAGATAATTTTTTTTTTTGTTTTAAATTGGCATTTTGGGCTCTAGGAATTGCAAAGTTTCAAGAGAAGTAGGACTTGGAAAGGAACAATATGCAAATGTCTAATAGAGGCAGCAGGCAGTACATGACTTGCTATCTACAAAACTCTGAAAAGAGAAACCAGGGCATCAGCTAGGAGGCTGTTAGCCTGATTGTAATTCAATTCATCTACGCTGAGGCTTTTTTTTCATGTTTTGATATATCTACTCTTGCTAATTTTGAGAAAAACCAGCACTTCTCTGGCATCTTTAGAAGTAGGAATAAAATCAGTTTTTTATATCCTATCTGTGAATGTAATGGGCCAGGACTTAAGAGAACTTTAAAATTCACTTTTCCATTACATCTGTTTTCAGAGTTTCTAATGTACTGATAAATGGAGTGAATTTCTGCCTGAATTGTTACTTCCATTTGAGAAGCTGCTAGGTGGTGTAATACTCTTGGAGTCAGGGACACTTGAATTAAATTGAAATCTTGACTCAGATACTTGCTTTGTGGTTCTGAAAAAAAATCACTTAACTTTTCTGTGTCTCAGTGTCCTCATCAGAAAAATGGGAATCAAGGCAATAGCTGTTATGAGAATTAATGACTTTTGTAAAGCATTTTTCAAAATCAACATTATATAAATGCTAACTATATTAATTTAGAGTGAATCAAAGAAAATATCTGTGTGAGATTACAGCACAGTATAGCCTGCCTCATTGCCTGTTTTAAAAGAGTTAAGACTTCCTCTGTTAGAAGTGTATGACTTCATTCACAATATACTATGCTATCTGTCTCTAGGTGGTGCAGTAGATAAGAGTATTGGATCTGGAATTAGGAGGACCTAAGTTCAAATATGGCCTCAGACACTAAGTAGTTGTGTGACCTTGAGCAGGTCACTTTAACCTCTACCTGCTTCAGTCTCCTCATTTGAAAAATGGAAATAATATCATCTACCTCTCAGATTGATTGAGGATCAAGTGAGATAATGTTTATAAAGCATTTAACATTATGTCTAATATAAATGCTTAATAAATGCTCTTTTGCTTCAGTTCCCACTCTTAAGCACATATACAGAATTCATCATGTAAAAGTAGCTTTTATTAAGAACCCATGAGAATTTAGATATTATGTTCAGTGACTCACATGCCAGAGAAGGGGCTTTTTTCTTCAGCTCTGTTGTATTAGTTAAAACCAACTAGAATATGTTTCAAAATCTGTGTCAGGCTCACTTGCCTAAAGAGTTCAGAGTTCCATATAAAATGCTGAGAATATGGATTTGTCTCCACTGCATCACTTATTTTTATTTCTTTGTACAGCATCCCTTTTGACTTCATGTGATTTTGTTGAAACTTGCTATTTTAAAAATAAAGCCAACTGTTCTGTTTAAATTAGTCCATTAAATGGAAACAGTTGACTTTCTTCTCCACCCTCTGCAGCCAACAAAAGATGCCATCTTTACTGCCAATCCAAAGAGACGGGAGATGTTGCTTATATGAAACAGCTGGTGCATGATGGAACCCGTTGTTCTTACAAAGACCCATATAGCATATGTGTGCGAGGAGAGTGTGTGGTACGTCCAAAGGGATTCCCAACTGATCTTTATGCATTACATCTTATTCTTCCAATTTTCCCTGTTATACCATCTTGGGGGTTGGTGACAGATGTGCTAGGATGAGATCCTTTAGGTAATTTCTTAAGCCTCCACTCCAATTGCTCATATGGACTATTTGTGCTTGATCTGTGATAGTCTTCTGAGTTCTTATTGGTCTGATCACCCACAGTTGGACAACCTTGATCCCAAAATAGTTATGTCATTTTGGTACTATATAAGAATGAAGGACAACAACCAACTAATCCTTGAAGAATATGGTAATAGCCCAGTTCTGGAAGACCTTATACTATTTCTTAACCAGGTCAAGTTGTATCTCTTGCTGATACTGTGAAAGGCAGCAAGATGGGGATATAGCAGTGAGAGCCATAGTAGCCATAGTAATGATGCAGATTATGAATAATGACTTAACAACAATAACAAAGGATAGTTGGGAGAACCCAAGTAAGTAATATTCATTAAACATTTTGCAAATGTTAAAACGCTTCAGAAATTGTAATTCTTTTTACTATTATTATTATTACTTGTGGGGTTATGGTCAAGTCATTTAGCCTCCCTGGGCCTTTATTCATGAAAATGTCAAATGTACTAAGTGCCAAATACAGGAGATGCAAAATTCTCCTGTCAAGGAGTTTATGGTCTAGTAAAAATAACATCCTTAATTTGATTCCCAATTTATGACATATTAGTCTAGAAAGACAGCAAAGGAGTAAAGATTTAATTGGTTCAATTTTACTGCTCATGAACATTTCTTTAAACAGAAAATGAAAATGGAAGCCAGGGAGTTCTGGAAAGTTTCAGTTCATATATATTGTTTCGCTTATTCTTATCCTGGTTGGACTGATTTCTAGAACACTCCAGTCCTAATCTGGTAGCGTTTATGGTCATTTTTCTACAGAAAGTGGGCTGTGATAAAGAGATTGGCTCCAATAAGGTTGAAGATAAATGTGGAGTCTGTGGAGGAGATAATTCTCATTGTCGCACTGTGAAGGGAACATTTACCAGAACTCCCAAGAAGCCTGGTAAGATCAGTGTGTGTATGCATATATGTTTGGGCTAATGCTAGTACACTGTTATTTACAAATGAGAGATTTTTCAAAATCTTTTCCCTCCCCCTGCAAGTCACTTTTTTACCACAAGCCCAAAGTAGCATGTGTATATACCTAGACACACATGTATGTATTTATGTGTATGCACATATGTGTAAATATATGCACTGTGTTGTTAACTGTAATTTGGTAGGCTAACATGTAGTTATCTATAAAGGATCTACTTGTTTGGTTATTTCAGGATAATATTCTTTGAAAGTATATGTGTGTGTGTTTATACATATATACATGTATATGTGTTAATACATGTAAACATATATAAAATTAATTTTACTGAATTCACATATACCTCAGTACTTGTGTAGAAAAAAATTATATGAAAATCAAATGATTATAACCATTTAGAACTTTTCTTTGTAAACATAAAAGCAAGCAGAATACTGGGATGGCATAAATCTTTTATTTAGTAATTTGCTTTGAAATTTTTGATTGCTTTAAAAAACCTGAACAAGTAATGCAAAATCTTATTTTCAGTTGTTGTAGTTTTTATGTTCTGTATTCTTTTTGCTCTTTTTATTTTAATAGTTAACATATTTATTCTGTTGCTGTATCTTCTAAGCCAAGCTTTAAATCTTTTTTTTAAATGACTACTTTTAAATTAGAATTAAGGTTCCACTGATAAGTAAAGTATTTGCTATTTGGTAGAGACACTGAGTGAAATAGTATTTGTCGGAGTCAACTTGTTTAATGGGGTAAAAGTTATATAAAGTCACTAAGTAACATTACAGAAAGTACAAAGCCAATTCCTGTAATTTTCATCTAATCAGTCAACTAAAATTTCAATGTTACTGAATCGAGAATACACA
Organism: Myrmecobius fasciatus; assembly: GCA_023553655.1. NCBI lineage: Eukaryota > Metazoa > Chordata > Mammalia > Dasyuromorphia > Myrmecobiidae > Myrmecobius > Myrmecobius fasciatus. The sequence continues at coordinate 34 of JAJPUD010001473.1, read as the reverse complement.
CACACACACACACACACACACACACACACACACA